>JAFFSR010000367.1:960000-1482500 GCA_017163975.1 Anastatus disparis | reverse complement strand
ATTATATTATTTATAGAAATTTATTCATCTATTATTTTAATTACCTGTTATTATCAAGAATAAATTATTAATATGAATTTTTCAATAATGCGTATAATAATGATATCCAGGTCACAATAAAAATATTTAATGACGCAGCGGTCGTTGACCGAAGTTGATCGTTCATTAAAGAAAATTAGATATTAACAATATTTATTATGAAATTGTTTTTATTTAATTATTGAAATTGTTAATATTTCAATAATAAATTATTTATATACTTATATAATGCCTTAAAAATCTAACTACTTTATAGTAGCGCAAATTTTATTTTAAATAAAATAATAATGTATTTTTTTATACTATATACAACTTGTTATTTCTCCATATAACAGTTATATATGGCGCAATTATAATTTTTAATAAAGTATAAAATTTTTATTAACAGGTGAAAATTTTTACTGGTTCCCCACAAGGGATGCTAATTAAAAAAAGTTAAAATGAAATAACATATACAGGAAAGAACGAGGAAAGAAATTATGAAATGAAAAAACCTATTTAATTATACAAAGATAATTTACCTCTTTCTTTAAAAAATAGAAGAAAAATTACGGAAATAAACGAAAAGTAAGTAAAAATGATAGAACGATATTAATTTTCATGTATAATAATTTTAATTAAAATGCTATATATATATATATTATAAAATTAAAACGGGGGGTAGGCGAGCAAAGCGAGCAGGGGGAACTCCCCTAGTATATATATATATATATATATATATATATATATATAGAAAGGAGGGAGTGTAGATCTTGCAAAAATTATGACTATTATTTGATAGATGTTAGTTATTTTTCACTTGTTAATTAAAAAAAAATTAGCAATGAAGTTTATTAACATCGCAGAAACATATTTAGCTACATGTGATTGTGATCACGTACATGATACACAGAGAAACAGATGGATATTATAGGTAGCGTTTCTTTCTTGTTCTCTGCTGCTCATATAGTAGTTGGATACACACAACTATTTAGAAACACGAAATTTTACAAGCATAAACTATTAATTATAGTATATTCAACACGAATATAGTAAATTTTAATTTCATTAAATTATTCATATGAAACATTTAAATTTTATGATTTCACCAGTTCAAATTAAGTTATCTTAAATGGTATTTCTTATTACAATAATATAAAGATCCCTAAATTACAAAAATGACTATACTGTATTTTAAATTTTTTATTTGCGGTTTTTCGAATAAAAGTATTATTAAAATTCGAAAAAGATTACCATAGATAATATTATATTGTTGCATCATGTTCTATGAAATTTAGTGAGTAGACAGCATAGAGAAAATGTAAATTTTTCATTTAAGCTATCAGTTGTTACGGCCGAATTTACTTCGGTCATTAGGTTTCAACAGTAATTATTTATTTTTGTGTTGAACCAGTCAGTCCCAGGACTTACCTTTCACAAGTTAATATTTTTATAATAAATTATATATATATATATATATATATTAATAAAAGAAATAATACAAATATTAATTATTGAGGTTTTATTTATGTTTATTTACTTTTCTTATTACAATTAATTCGAAATTACAGTTTATAAACTGACTTACTTTATTCGAAGAAAGAGGGAAAGAGAAGAATGCTCTAACGATTGTGATTTCCTTTTTTTTCTCTGTGATCCTTTTGATCCTTTCCTTTTCTGTTCTGTCAATTTGGTTTCTGCGTCAGCTTCACTTCACAGATAATATTAATAATCACTTGGATCGTAATTCACCAATAATTGTCCCAATGACCTTTATAAAATTTCACTATTATCTTTAAATAATTAATTGTACTTGAATAATTGTACGAGAATAAATTAAGTATTTTACACTTAACTTTATTCTAAATTATTAATAAATTGTTTTTATTTTAATTATAATTTGGTTTGTATGTTTGCACTGATTTACAGCGGTCCCCGCAATCGACTATCTGGTTGCAGTCTCAATTAGATAAAAGGCAACAAATGGAGCAATTCGAGAATTTCATAGTCTCCGTGTGAACGATCGAGGATCGAAAAAATTCGTTATAGCTGACGCAGAGTCCAAATTTTCAGAAGCACTACTTAAGATGTTTTGAAATACCGGGTTTATTAGTCGGCTTACTAATCAATTTTTATTCGTTCTCTACCTCTTTCGCTCTTTTAGAAATAAAAGTTGTTAATTTTCGCAATGTGTATGATGAAATTTTGAATGTATGAATTCAAGACATCTCATGGAACACTTAAATTTCTATAAAGGAGTTTATAATAAAAATAGTTGTAATTGTTTATAATTTATTAGAATTAATTTAAATTATGTGATTCCATGGGATGTCACACAGTTATTGCAAGTGAGTTTAAAAGCTATAAAGAAAATGTATACTTAATGTAGATGAGAAAAAAAATTAGTGGATTGATTGAAAAAAACTTACTATCACTCTTCATTACTATTTTGTGTAATAAAGAGTACAGATTGAAATTGCTCAAGCGTTTATTGAAAATCCGCATCTTAGTTGCTTAGTTGACGTAGAGCTGGGCATGATCATGACGTTTCTCATGAATACGTGAGAAAAATTCTGAAAAGTATTCATTTTCATCCTTATAAAATCCATTCGGTCGGTACCAAAAAAATAATCATCTTCATTAAGCTACTGTGAGCTTAATAAAAATGATTCAGATCATCGGCTCGAGTTTTATGAAATGGTGGTGAATAGAATGAAAGCAGAGCCTAATCTTTTATACAATATAGTTTTTTTTAGATAAGGCTACTTTTACTTTAAATGGTAAGGTCAATAGACACAATTGCAGATATTGGTGTGACTTAAATCCTCCATGAATGTTGGATAACCGCACACAATATCCACAAAAGGAAAATCTATGGGCTGGTATCTTTAACGATACTCTTGATATATTTTACAATCGTCTAGCTTCTTGTCAAGAAGTTCAAGGTTTTCAGTTTGAGCTACGCCGTTAAACTTTGAACCTTTAAGTGAGAAGCAAAGGGACTCACGCAAATCAAGCACCCCAATCGTGAAAGGCAAGCAAACTCACGCTGATCAAGCACTCCAATCGTGAGAGACAAGAGGACTCACGCTTATCAAGCACCCCAATCATGAAAGGCAAGGAGACTCACGCTAATCAAGCACCCCAAAAGTATCTCAATACCTTGTTGGGGAGTAAATGACCTTGGAATAACCCTCAAGATTGAACTTTTTCTCCGACTTGAGTACGTATCTGAACGTCAAATGTCAAGGTCAAGTCCAAGGTCACATTGAAGGTCACCATTGGATCCCTTGTTCAAAGTTACAAAAGGAGTGACCTTGACATTTTTAGAAATAAAGTACTTTAGAAAATATTCAGCCATTCCGGGACTTAATCGACACCCTGTATATATATTGCACATTCTCTGTCAAATCGAAGGGCGAAAAATTTTTTTCCGTTAAAAATTGGTAAAATGGTTATATATGTAGAATCGACGAACAGAATGAAAATAACAATGGTTTCACTTTTAATTAAGGGCTTTTTTCTGTTCAATTTATTAAAACACTTCAATACAACAACGTTTCGACTACATCATAGAAGTCCTTTTCAAGTTCTAAAAAAATACAATTCAATCAAATAAATATAAAAAAAATACAGAAAATATTACACGCAAAAATTATACAAATTAAGTCGCTTACAATGTCTTTATAAGAACATACTTCGTCAACAGTACTCTAGTCAATAATTTATTAGAAGTCGGTATTTACATATATGTGTATATAAATATTATTCTAAGCAAGCGTCAATATAATTCTTGAAAATTGAATTTAGCCTTTGCGTATCGTTAATTCTGTTAACATTATTTTTAAATTTGAAAATAAAAATCATTTCTGAAACCAATCTTTTATAATAAGAACATTCTTGGTCTAGGATAGTAACGGAATTAAAATCAAATTTATGTCCTGTTTCTACTATATGTGCATGTAATGTGGAAGAATCTTTTTTTAACCTACAATCTCTTTCATGCTCGGAAATACGTGTTTTTAAATTGCGTCCTGATTGACCAATATAACATTTACGACAATCCTTACAATTAATTCTATAGATACAATTAAGTTTGTCCATTTTTTCAATATAATCTTTTCCCAAGCTATATAATTTATTTAGTTTATTGGTAGTCTTATAAACAACATTAATATGACTATTTAAAAAAATTTTTTTTACTACATGTTCCATATTTTTAATATACGGCAATGTAATGAAATCTTTTTTGGTTGTAGAATTTATATCATTTAGATTGCAATCATTATTAAAATTTTTAATTTTGTTTAATCTTATTTTTGTATACTTTTTTATAAAATCAAGAGGGTAATTATTTGCTCGCAGAACATTACAAATATAACTAAAATTATCATCATGAAAAACATCGCTAGATAATTTTACAGCTCTGTCCACCAAAGAGTATACAATACCTATCTTTTGTGATAGAGGCGAATGGGAAAAAAAATTAAGATATAATCCTGCATGTGTTTCTTTTCTATACCAATTAGTCGAAATAATACCCTCGTCATTCCAATGAAGAGAAACATCCAAAAAACTTAAAGTATTATTCGTTGGATGTTCAACAGTAAATTGTATATGTTCATCCATCTCATTCAATAGATTTAAAATGTCGTTAATACTGTCATAAGGAACGCAAGCTATTATGTCATCCACATATATTTTCATGAATAAAATCGGGTAAGGACACATTTTTTTAAAATCATTAATAATATCTTGCATGACAATGTCAGTCAGAGCTGGCTCATAGGGCTACCCATTGCTGAACCGAATTTTTGTCTATAATACTTCTTATCAACAACAAAATAGTTGTTATTCATAATTAATTCGATAACCTCCATGAATTCATTTAAAGATAAATTTATTTTCAAATTTAATAGATGCCATCGTCTTTCTATTGACCTTTTTACGGCGTCAAAATAAATATTATTAAATAATGAAATCACGTCAAAGCTTATTAGGCAATAACCCTTAGGGACATTAAAATTTTTAATAAACTTAACAAATTCAAAACTGTTTTTTAAATTATCTGAATATAATGGAAGGTTACTTCTTAAAAAATCCGAAACCCATTTTGATAAAAAATATGTAGGTGACTGTTCAGCAGAAACAATTATCCTGACTGATTTTTCATGTTTATGTACTTTTATTAACCCATAAACTCGAGCAATATTACATTTATTCTTAACACTGACAAACAATTTTTTATTATTTCCAAATAAATTTAATTTGTTAAGTTTTGTAGTAAGAGAATCTGTTTTCTTAACTAACATATTAAAAGGACATGTCTTGATTTTTTCATATAATGTTTCGTCGTTCAAAACATTTTCTACTTTGTTTATATAATCAGTTTTTCTTATTAAAACCATCGCACCGCCTTTGTCCGCTTTTGTAATTAATAAATCGTTGTTATCCTTAAGGAATTTCTTACATTTATTAATATCCCTAGAGATTAATTTATCTATCAATTTATTATTAACATTTGTATTTCTTTTATTTTTATTTTTAAAATTCTTCAAACAATTCAACAAATTAAGTTTTATTTTTTCATTTTTATCAATATCATCATCCATTGTATCTATAGAATTAATTGTAAGGATTGTCGTAAATGTTATATTGGTCAATCAGGACGCAATTTAAAAACACGTATTTCCGAGCATGAAAGAGATTGTAGATTAAAAAAAGATTCTTCCGCATTACATGCACATATAGTAAAAACAGGACATAAATTTGATTTTAATTCCGTTACTATCCTAGACCAAGAATGTTCTTATTATAAAAGATTGGTTTCCGAAATGATTTTTATTTTCAAATTTAAAAATTATGTTAACAGAATTAACGATACGCAAAAGCTAAATTCAATTTTCAAGAATTATATTGACGCTTGCTTAGAATAATATTTATATACACATATATGTAAATACCGACTTCTAATAAATTATTGACTAGAGTACTGTTGACGAAGTATGTTCTTATAAAGACATTGTAAGCGACTTAATTTGTATAATTTTTGTGTGTAATATTTTCTGTATTTTTTTTTATATTTATTTGATTGAATTGTATTTTTTTAGAACTTGAAAAGGACTTCTATGATGTAGTCGAAACGTTGTTGTATTGAAGTGTTTTAATAAATTGAACAGAAAAAAGCTCTTAATTAAAAGTGAAACCATTGGTAAAATGGTTCTTTTCCATATTATGAACCACTCAGAATTTTTTTAGATTTTTGACATTTTTGACTAATTTTAACCTTAAATTACTCAGTTGGAATGCGTTTTGAAAAATTTATTATACCAAATAACTTTTTTCTTTAAAATAATTTAAATTTTGAGAAAAAATTAATTTAAAAGTGCTAATGTAGCCGCTCGCTGAGCTAAAGTCATTTAAAACATTGAAATACCACTTTTCAAGGTTTCGAACCATGATTCCATGTCCAAGAAGATCATCGAAGTTGGTAATATATGTATAAATATGGCCTACAAATTTCAGAGTGGACATCTTGGGCGATCTCTTGGAAAAAATATAAATGTAATTAAAAATAATAAAAAATGTGATTTTCAGCTACACTTACTCATTTCAATGTTAACTTTTGCTCATCGGTTGCAGATGTTTCTTCGCAAGCATCCATAGAAATATTAAAATATTACAAATATTAAAATATATAAAAAAGTATCATCTGAAAGATTTTGAGTGAACCAAACCTTGACATTTTTTTCACAAATCATATGCTACCGTAGCACATGAAAAATATACTCAAATTCTGAATTAAGAAAAATTTATGTTCATTTCATAGTTTACGGCTATATCATACTGCTAATATTTCCAATAACATATGGTGACAGGTAACTATATGTAAAATTCTTATTAGAAAAAAATTGAATGTCACTGAATTTCTTGGAAATTATGATTGGTAAATAAAATATCCTTTGTTTATTTGACTGAAAAGATTTAAAATATAATTTTTGCTTTATTTCTTTCATAATTTAAACATAATCTATCTCAAGATACGATAACGCTTTGAGGAATAACCCACACAGCATGGAATATTTATGAAAGCTTGCCGGAATATTGGCACAGAAGATTTGAAATATTTTAGGAATCTTCCATGGAATATTCCCGTAATATTCGTATGTCCTTGATTTTTCTTACATTGGAATATTCAATGGAATATTAGTGGAAGATTCCAAAAATATTTCATTGGAAGATTTGGGTCATCTCAAATCTTTCATTGTAATATTTCAGGAATCTTGCAGGAATATTTCATGAAATATTTCGGTGGAACATTCATGGAAGATTTCCGAAATATTGGAACGGAAGATTTGAAACATTTCATGAACCTTTCATGGAATATACACGAAAGATTTAATGAATCTTTCATGAAATATTCCATAAAATATTTCTTGAAGATTTTAAAAATCTATCGTAAAATATTCTGTGGAATATTTATGGAAGATTCGCAGAATATTGGCACGGAAAATTTAGATTATTTCAGGAATCTTCCGTGAAATATTACTTTGATATCCGTATGTCCTCAATTCTTCTAGCATTGGAATATTCCATGGAATATTCTTGAGAGATTTTAAGAATATTTCAATAGAAGGTTTGAGTAATCTCACATCTTTCATGAAATTTTCCTGGAAGATATTTGGAAAATTCAGATAGAAGATTCAGAGTTTCCAATCTACGACAAAATATTTCTGGAATATTTCATGAAAGGTTGTGAAATGCTGTGAGGGGATAGTATATATTATATAATAACACATTAAACTTATACATTAATACATATACGCATACATAAACATTTAGTTATAAAATCGCATTCACATATCGGCTTCGACTGTACACAACAAAGCGCCGATACCCTTTCGCTTATATGGTAAGGTATCTTCCAACCGCTTAGGGATAAAACTCCCATTTAATGAACATCCCCCTATCGGCGTCACTAGAAACCTCCCGTAACGTTCCGTGCAACCTTTCAACGAAAACTTCATGGAATCATTCTAGAATCTTTCATGCAATATGCCACCGGAAGATTACTGAAATCTTTCTGTGAAATATTACGTGAAATATTTATGGAAGATTTATATAATATTCTGTTGTACGATTTTCAAGTTTTTCGTAATCTTCCAGCGAAATATTGATGAAATCTTCCTGAAATCTTCTATGAAATATTTCACTGGAAGATTACCTAAACCTTTCAGTAAAAAATTTCGTGGAATATTCCTGGAAGATTTATTTAATATTCCGCTGTAAGATTTTGAAGTTTTTCGTAATCTTCCAGCGAAATATTGATGAAATCTTCCTGAAATCTTCCATGAAATATTCCAGAAATTTTCCGTGAATATTTCATGGAATATTTCAAAAAAGTTTTCGAACATTCCTTTATAATATTCCATAAATATTCCTGAAAGCTATCAATGGAAGATTCTAGTAGAATATTGAAGACTTTCTAGAATCTGCATTGAAGGTTCCATTGAAATATTCCAGTGGAAGATTTCGAAATATATCAGTGAAATCTTCCATGCTGTGTGGGAATTAATTTAATTTTTAGTCATGAAATAATTTTACATATTGAATAATGTTAGCAGTCCAAGAGATAAGACACGATCCGCTTTGTACTGATAATTCATCACATTTGTTATTGCATTTTTACAGTAAAAGTAACATAACTGTATAACTTACCAATTTTTAAATTCAATACCTTGTACTCTGAATACAAAATAATCGATTGTATGCCTATACCTTTTTCTTAGATGTATCAATTACAAGATACAAAACTCAAAATGCTCTTCTACTTATATGTTAGAGCTTTTTGTGTAAATTCATGAGAATATTGTTAATTATTGTTTAATTTAAGTTTAACTGATTTTATCTAAGGTCAATGCCCTCTTTGCTACTCGAAACCCTCTTACTGCTCGGGTCGTATTATTTATAATATAAAAAATAACATATTAATAATATAGATAAAAAAAATTATTCATAATTTATTTAAATATTTTCGCGCCGATTGCGTCACCCTATCGGGTAGAAGGGAGCAGCACTAATTGAAAAAAAAGAAAATTATTCTCGGAACAACGATTTGGCCCGAAACACATGCCATGTGTAAGCGAATATGTTAAGACAAGCCGTGTTTGTATTGTATACTAAAAGTAATGAAAAAAAGTGAAATAATCACTATATTGTTTTGATTAGCATAAAAAAGCATTTATACAGGTAAGCGATCACTATTATTTAAGATTTTTTTTTATATTAAATTTATAGAACTTTAATATTTCAAGTTGAAAAAGGCGAGCAGTATAACATTGTATGACTCGCAAAATTTTAAGTCGTATATGCTTTTTTGTGCATATATTTATTAATTGAATGGATTTTAATAAGTTTTTATTATATATAAATATATAAAAATAATAATATTGTAAAAATTATTTTATAAAGTTTATTTCATAACATAACCTAAATATTACTTATATTTTATATGTAATTTGTATTTTACGTTATTTTATGTTTAATTTGTATTTTACGTTATTTTATGTTTAATTTGTATGTGTAGGCTATGTATAATAATTTTTTTTATTATATTATGTATTGATTTAATGAAACATTAGCGATTAATTTATTTATTTTAATACATATTAAGATGTCTGAAGGAAAAATAACTGAGAAGAAAAAACATTCTCACTATAATTATCTTTGTATATGTAAAAAGTGGTAAAGGGAGTCAAGTGGTGATTAGTAAAGAGAGGTATACTACTTTTCGAGGAGTAATAATGAGAGCTTTTGTATAACCATATATAATTAATTATAATTAATAATTAATTATTTCAAAATGTTTGAATATTGTAATTATTCGATATTTTAATGTTTACTTACCATATTCATCTATTTTTATAAAAATCGCACGCGTTAAAATATATTTTTAGTGATTTAATATGACACTTGACCTTAAACGAGTAGTATAAGGGGTATTGACCTTACTAGGATATTGATTCACAAATTGTCTTATACTGATCTTCAACGTACTGACATACAAAGAGACATGAGTCATATATTACCGACTATGAGAAAAAATTAATTAAATATTAATATATATCAGTCTCTATTGTATGTTGATTGTAATTAATTGTTTGAATTAATTCCAAGTTTATATATATATAATTACATATAATTATTGCTGTCACATCATTAGATTCAATGATAAATTTTCAGAAAGTTTAAATTACGATAATCCATCTCCATAGAATCATAATGTTTATTACTAATATAAAAATAATCAAATACATTTAAAAAATATAACAAGAATTAGAATCAATCATTTTCTGAAACTAAACTTAATAATAACATCAGTAGATACTATAATCTTAACCAAACTCATTAAATGAAATTCAAGTCAGTGTGTGTTATACGTAAAATTTATATAAGAATATTATCATTTACCTGTTATTCGCATCCATATTATAATATTATTCACCTGCACTGATATAAAAAGAATGCTTCCTCGAAAGGTTTTGAATATATTTAAAAAATATGCATGTTACAATACATTATTAAATTCTTTATTTACCGTATATTTAAAAATTTAATACTAATATATAAAACTGTAAAAACATAAATATAATAATTAATGAATTATGTTTACTTTTATGGAGTTTACTTCTACAGGACAAGACAATAATTTGCATTTCACATTGCCATTTTCTATTGGCTGGTAAATAAAGAGTTTTAATTTTGTAATCAATACATCTAAGAGAAAGGCATATAATCAATTATTTTGTATTCAGCATATAAGAAATAAAATTTAAATATTGGTTAGTTATTGAGTTACTTTTACTGTAAAAATGCAATTACAAATGTGATGAATTATCAGTACAAAGCGAATCGAGTCTTATCTCCTGAAATATTAACATTATTTAATATGTAAAATTATTTCATGACTAAAAATTAAATTAATTATCCCTTAAAGCGTTATTGTATCTTGAGATAGATTATGTTTAATTATGAAAAAAATAAAGCAAAAATGATATTCCAAATCTTTTCAGTCAAATAAACAAAGGATATTTTAGTCACCAATCATAATTTTCAAGAAATTCAATGACATTAAATTTGTTCTAATAAGAAAGGCCTGATCCATTCTGAACCTTATAGAAAAAGAATCTTAAATATAGTTACCTGTCACCATGTGTTATTGGGAATGAGGGATCGCGTGGAAGAAAGGCCTAACGCTAAAAGTATAGTTTTTAGAATTAAAAAAAATATTGTTTAACTTGATATCAGCTTTATAAAATATTGTGATATTTTACAATGTCATAGTAAATACTTTAATACAAAAGGTCAAAGTGGTATTTTCGAGTTAAATATTGTTAATAAAAAAATTTTGGAGATTTAAAAATTCGAGTTAGGCCCTTTTTGCCAATTTTGTATGAATAATTAAGGCTTTGTGATGAATAAATCATAAGAAAATCATTTGATTATTTGAAATACATTTATTATTAACTTTTACTTACATAATACAAGATATAACAAAACATTCAGTTTTTGAATCCTCATTTTCATTCACGAAGGGAAAAACATTTTCACTGTACTAATTTTGCGCAATGTTGATAAAAATTGAATTAAAGATTGTAAATCTGTAAGTTTTGTCTCTTTAATTCCAACATTATCGATGTTTGTCAACTTGTTTGTAGCTTTCATAAGATTTTTTCGGGAAATTTGAAATAATGAAAATGTTGCATAATTCAAGTTAGGCCCTTCTTGTATGTTCTGTATCATTTAAACATACAGAGACACGTTTTTATTCTTCTATATTTTACAAACATATAAAGAATATCTCCTAGATACATTTTCAATCATAATTTCAAAAAGGCCCTCCCTACTGAAAAAAATCACATGGGATCCCTTATGGGATTTCATATGGGATCCTTCATGGGTTCCCATATGGGGTTTTAGCGCGGGATCCTATATGGGATCCCATATGGGGTCCTATAAGAGGTCCACAAGCTCAATTCTAAATATATGGGACCACTTATGGGATCCCATATGGGGTCTCATAAGAGGTCCACAAACTCAATTCTAAATATAATATGGGACTACATATGGGATCACATATGGTGTCCCATAAGAGATCCACAAACTCAATTCTAAATATATGGGACCACATATGGGATACTATATGGGGTCCTATAAGAGGTTCACAAACTAAATTCCAAATAGAATATGGGACCACATATGGGATCCCATATGGGGTCCCATAAGAAGTCCACAAACTCAATTCTAAATATATGGGACCACATATAGGACCCCATATGAGATCTCATATGTTCCCATATATTTAGAATTGCACTGAGAGAAAAGCGGAGTCATACCAACGAAACTAACGTACGTTGTCTTGACTCACGCTAAAGGAGTTGCATTTACTCCGCGAGGCGAGTCATCCCCACTCGTCGCTGCGGTATATAGACGACGCACAAACTCGATCTATTTGTCTTTGATTGCCGAGAGTTTATAAAGTTTAATTTGAAAATTAATTTTGTTAATGAAACAATTAATTATTAAGGTGACTACGAAAGTTCAGTTAAATTTCATTTTGTAGTTTACAAATTACTCTTCCAGTTTCTAAAACTTTTTGGATTTTTTAATTTTCCACCATTTATTATAATCCGTAAAATGGTGAAAAATTAAAAAATCTGGAAAATTTTACGTATTGAAAAAGTAATTTGTAAACTCAAAAATAAAACCTAACCTAAAATCCGAAGTCGCCTTAATATTGGAATGCAAAATGGATGATTTTGTGAAAAATCTTTCGATGAAATGGAACCTGAGTCAATTAATCGATAGATTTGCAGTTCTCGAGTTAGATGTATATTCCACGCGATCCCTTAAATATTAGCTGTATGATATGTGTAACAGTATGACATGTGTTATTAAAAATATTAGCAGTATACAGCCTTAAGAGGCGGTCGGAACCAAATCGGTGACTTAGTTCAATGCTTACAATAAATGCTTATAATGATTTATTTATTCGTTTGCACGGCAAAAATATAGTCTTTTGCTCTAACCATGTATATAAAGAATAATTTGAAACAGTTTCAGTGACAAAAAAATTTAAAATATTGTCACAAAGCGAAAAATGCCATCTAACAGTCAATGCGGCTGTTATTTGTATGCAATAGATTTCAATTTAGCATTTTTCGCTTCATGACAATATTTTATATTTTTTTGTTGCTGTAACCGTTTAAAATTATTCATTTTGATTATGGTTAGAGGAAATGACTATATTTTTGCCGTGCAAATGAATAAATAAATCATTATAAGCATTTATAGTAAGCACTGAACTAACCAGGAGAGGCTATGAGCTTCGGGTCACAGATCTTGATGAAACTTTGGGATATGTTTTTAAGTACCAAAATATGAGTAAAGCTAGAGCGGTACGGTCTAACTCTTTGAAAAACTGAAATTATAGACGTTTCTAGTCTTATTTTAAGAAAAATGTAAAAAAAGCTCCTAATTTAAGTGTGAATAATCCCGTCTAGAAATGTCTTTAATAAATCAAAGTTAAGAAGCAAGAAAGTACCAAAAATCACAAAATCACTGTCCTTTAGAATTTAGATGATTTTTGGTACTTTCTTGCTTCTTAACTTTGAACAAACATATCTCTGGTTCTAATTACTATTTTTTAATTCTGAAAACGGCAAATTAAAGCTTGCTTTCTGTACTTTTATTTTAGTTCCTGTTGATTTATTGAAAACATTTTTAGACTGGATTATTTATACTTAAATTAGGAGCTTTTTTTTACATTTTTTTAAAAATAAGACTAGAAACGTCTATAATTTCAGTTTTTCGAAGCGTTAGACCGTACCGCTCTAGCTTTACTCATATTTTGGTACCTAAAAACATATCCCAAAGTTTCATCAAGATCTGTGACCCGAAGCTCATAGCCTCTTCTGGTAAGTCATCGATTTGGTTCCGACCGCCTCTTAACGGCAGGCCGGAGTAGAACCTGATACCAACCGAGTAACAATTGAGTTGTTTGTTATTTACTCAAGTATTAAACGGTGTATCTTCAAAATAAAGGTTGATCGCAATAGATATTATTATTATGAATATCTATGCACAAGAAAAAAAAATCTACCGATTTGTTTTTGAGAAAAGTAAGGAACGCCGAAGTAAAAGATTATGTTTATAATATTTTCGCGTTCCTTACTTTTCTCAAAAACAAAGCGATAGATTTTTTTTTCTTGTGCATAAATATTTGTCATAATAATATCTATTGCGCTTAACCTTCAATTTGCAGATACACCGATTAATACTTGAGTAAATAACAAAAATGCCAATTAGACAAGGACAGCGAATCCGGCCGGCTCTTAAACTATGAAATGAACATAAATTTTTTTTGATTCAGCATTCAAGTATATTGCTTTCTCATACACTGAAAAAAGGTTGGCGCAAAAGATGCCCTCTTGCGGATATATGATGCTCTAACGGCGGGCTGCCATGTGCGCTTTCCATTTAGAACGTATGCTGTCCGCTTTTGGAAAGCACTCGCGCGACTTTAGCTCATACGTAACGCAAACGTTGAGTAGAAGCCTCGTCCTTCGATTTAGGACGACGGTTTAGGACGTATGTTGCACGGAATTAGGACGTATGCTGCTCGGAATCAGGAAAACATACATTCAAAACTCGAGCGCTGTTGTTTACCGACACGCGGCGCTAGTAGAGTACCAACCTTTTTTCAGTGTAGAGAAAGCATTGTATCAATAAAAGAAATTTTTTTTATTTTTTCATTAATTTGTACATATTTGGACTCAGCAAGTTGAAAAAAGTGGTTTTCAGAAAATGTCTGTTTATATGAATGTGTGTGTGAGTTCAGTACGTCAATTAGATCTCGAAAACTACTCAGTTGATTTGCTTTAAATTTTGCATACAATTTATTTTTTTGTCTAACTAGGCGGGAAGTTATTGAAAATTGGTTTTTTTAGTGTAGTTTTTTAGAGCTATTTAAAGAATTTCAAAAAAATTTAGATTAATCATTTTTTTCTATTTTACGTAAATTACTTGAAGAGTTTGCTTGAAAATTTGCATGGAACTTATTTTCGACTGTCAAAAGGAGAAAAACTTTTGAAAACTGATTTTGTTAGTGCACTTTTAATTTTAGAGCATTTTAAAAATTTTTTGAAAAATTATAAGTTTTCATTTTTTTTATTTTACGAGAACCATTCGATCGATTTGCTCCAAAATCTGGATGCAAGTTATTCGCTACTGTCTGAAGAAAACAAGCTTTGGAGAACTAATTTTCTCAGTACAGTTTTAATCTTAGAGCATTTAGAAAATTTAAAAAAAAATTTTTAATTCTTATTTATCTTCTATTTTGCGTAAATCATACTATAAATTTTCTCCAAAATTTTTATAGAATCAATTCGCTATTGTCGGAAGAAAATGAGCTTTTAAAAACTGATTTTCTTCGAAAACTAATTTTAGAGAATTTTAAAGATTTTAAAAAAAATTTCGATGCTTCTTTTCTTATTTTTTTTTATTTTACGTAAAGGACTCAATATATTTGTTCTAAAATTTGCAGGGAAATTATTTGCGACTGCCAAAAGAGAGGAAATTTTCAAAAATATGATTTTTTTAGCGTAGATTTAATTTTAGAGCATTTTGAAAGTTTTGAAAAAGAAATGTTGAAAAGGAAATGTTATTTATTTAGCTAATTAGATCTCGAAAATTACTCGATGGATTTACTTCAAATTTTGCATACTATCTATTATTTTGTCTAAGTAAGCGGGAAGCTATTGAAAATTGGTTTTTATAGCGTAGTTTTTTTTATAGAGCCAATTTAAGAAGTTTTAAAAAATGTTCGATTTTTTATTTTTTTTTGTATATTTCATAAATTGCTTAATGAATTTGCTTTAAAATTTGCATGGGAATTACTTGCGACTGCCAGAAAAAGGATGACTTTTAAAAACCGATTTCCTTAGTGTAGTTTTAATTTTAGAAAATTTAAAAAATTTTAAACAAAAATTTTTTATGTGTCACGGTAGCCTATGATTTGTTAAAAAAATCTCAAGGTTTGGTTCACTCGGAATCTTTCAGAAGATATTTTTTTCATACATTTTAATATTTGTGAAGTATACAACTATTTCTATGAATGCTTGCGAAGAAACATCTACAACCGATGAGCAAAATTTAACATTAAAATGAATAAATATAGATAAACATCACATTTTTCATTATTTTTAATTACATTTTTATTTTTTCCAAGGCATCGCCCAGGATGTCAACTCTAAAATTTGCAGGCCGTATTTATACATATATTACCAACTTCGATGATCTTCTTGGACATGGAATCATGATTCGAAACCTTGAAAAGTGGTATTTCAATGTTTTAAATGACTTCAGCTCAGCGAGCGGCTACATTAGCATTTTAAATTAATTTTTTCTTGAAATTTAGAATATTTTGAAGAAAAAAGTTTTTTAGCAATAGATTTTCCAAAACGCAACCCAACTGAATAATTTAAGGTTAAAATTAGTCAAAAATGTCAAAAATACGGTTTCTGCCAAACTTTAAAGCTTTGGTGCTCTGAAAATATGTACTGAAGGAATCTAAAAAAATTCTGAATGGTTCATAATATGGGAAAGAAGTATTTTACCAATTTTTAGCTAAAAAAATTGTTCGTCTTTCGATTTGACAGAAAATGGGCGATATATATATATATATATATATATATATATATATATATATATATATATATATATATATATATCACTATGCGATCACTATGTAGTACATATAAGAACCAATAAAAAACTTTGAAATTTAGCTCTGTAAAAAATCATGCTAACTCTCCTCTTCATTTACAACAAGAGGTATTGTTATGAATTTTCCTCTAAAACATCAGGATTTTCAGAAAAAAAATAATAAAGTTGGGACTTTTCCAAAAATTTTGAAAAATTTCCAAATTTCAAGGATCAATAGCTCTTGATACTTTCGATCTAGATCCTTGAAAATTTTTTCACATATTTTGGGTAACAAACAGAATATATTCTGAGAGTTTCAGTGATTTCAATTTTTTTACTTTTCTAGTTGGTGTGAAATGTCCCATATATATATCTATATATATATATATATATATATATATATATATATATATAATCGTAAGACAAGATTCAACCGACCCCTCCCCCTCAGCCCCCCTCAAATGTCTGTCGGCATAGCCCTCCCTCAAATTACGTTGTAATTCCTCTTATAAATAGCTATTCCAAAATTAACGTAACTTAGGCCCCCCTCAGCCCCCCCTCGCCCCCTCAATTTTTTCATCCCCCTTTAATTTTTGCATCCCCCTCAGCCCCCTCAATTTGCCTCCCCTCAAATTACGTTGTAATTCCTCTTATAAATGGCTATTCCGAAATTAACGTAACTTAGCCCCTCCCTCAGCCCCCCTCAATTTTCGTAGCCCCCTATCAGCCCCCCGCAAATGTCTGTCGGCATAGCCCCCCTTAAATTACGTTGTAATTTCTCTTATAAATGGCTATTCCAAAATTAACGTAACTTAGGCCTCCCCCTCAGCCCCCCTCACCCTTCTTAATTTTTGTAGCCCCCCTCAATTAGCTCCCCCTCTCCCTCACTTTCTATAGCCCCCTTATTATGCCCTCCTCCCCACTATGATATTATGATTAAGTAATTAGTAATAAAAAAATATTCTTATTATTAATAATATTCTATTATTATAATAACAATTATAAGTAATTTAATATTATTATAATTAGTAATATTTTATTATTATGATTGTAACTGTAACTATTTAATATTATAAAGTTTTTCCGTATTCTAATATTGAATTTCAAAAATGAAAAAAAAAGTTATTATTATTAATATTCTATTAATATAATTGCAAACATAATTAATTGATAATACAAAGCTTCCTCTCTGCATTTTCATTATTCAGATAAATATATAATATTTTTATTTCTATTCTGATATTTATATTTCTATATATTGTATTTTTATTTTTATTATTGAAAAAATTTATTAATTACAATAGTAAACTATGAATTACAAAATAAATTTAGCTTAATATCCATAGGTACTTTATAAACAATTGTATTTAAATAAAACATGTTTTTTTTTAAATTAGAAATAAGATATTTACATATTTGTCTTAACAAAAGATTTTTGGGCTTGAGACCAACATAAAAATATATGGCTGCATTAAAAGCTTATAAAAAGCATTGTTTGTTGTCGCTAAAAGAAGCTTACAAATTCATCTTCATTGTCGCTAAAAGAAGCTTACAAATTCATCTTTATTGTCGCTAAAAAAAACTTACAAATTTACGATTGTCGCTGAAGCGATTGTTTGTTGTCGCTAAAAAAATTTCAAACAAGCATATAAATTTATTGTTTATTGTCGCTAAAAAAAGCTTACAAATTTATTTGTCATAATCGCTAAAAGAAACTTACAAATTTATATCTCATTGTTCTTGAAAAAAGTGTATAAATTTATTGTTTATTGTCGCTAAAAAAGATTACAAATTCATTTATTATTGTCGCTGAAGCGTACAGATTTATTGTTTGTTGTCACCAAAAAAATTTCATATAAGCATACAAATTTATTGTTTGTTGTTGCTAAAAAAAGCTTACAAATTCATCTTTATTGTCGCTAAAAAAGCTTACAAATTTATTATTGTCACTGAAGCGATTGTTTGTTGTCGCTAAAAAAACTTTATACAAACATATAAATTTATTGTTTATTGTCGTTAAAAAAAGCTCACAAATTTATTTTTTATGATCACTAAAAGAAACTTATAAATTTATATCTCATTGTCGTTGAAAAAAGCGTACAAATTTATTGTTTACTGTCGTTAAAAAAGATTACAAATTCATTTATTATTGTCGCTGAAGCGTACAGATCTATTGTTTGTTGTTACTAAAAAAACCTCATATAAGCATACAAATTTATTGTTTGTTGTCGCTAAAAGAAGCTCACAAATTTATTTTTCATAATTGCTAAAACAAACTTATAAATTTATATCTTATTGTTGTTGAAAAAAGCGTAAAAATTTATTGTTTACTGTCGCTAAAAAAGATTATAAATTCATTTATTTTTGTTGTTGAAGCGTACAGATCTATTGTTTGTTGTCACTGAAAAAATTTAATATAAGCATACAAATTTATTAGTTGTCGTTAAAAGAAGCTTACAAATTTATTTTTACTGTCGCTAAAAAAAGAATACAAATTTATTGTTTATCGTCGCTAAAAAAAGATTATAAAAGCGTACAAATTTATTATTTGTTGTCGCTGAAAGAAGCTTACAAAATCATTTTTATTGTCGATAAAAAAAGGTTACATATTTATTCTTCATAATTGCTAAAAAAAAATTATAAATTTATATTTTATTGTCGCTGAAAAAAGCGTACAAATTTATTGTTTAGTGTCATTAAAAAATATGTATATCTGTTTTTACTATTTTTAAAAATAGTTTACAAATTTATTTTTATTGTCGTTGAAAAAAGCATACAGATTTATATTATTTTAAAAATTTTAGTATTTTTTTTTATTTTTGCTAAAATTAATTTTATAAACTACTTTTAAACTATCGCTGAGAAAAATTTATAAATTCATAAAAATAAAATATATTGTCATTAACAAAATATGAAAAATTATTATTGTTATTACATGTAAATATTTTGATTTTTATTTTTTGAAACATTTTAAAGGTGTATATAAATAATTATCATTTTAAAAATATAATTCATAGATTATATTACTTATTATTAATAAATTTTCATAATAATTTTCATCATTTTTAATACCTTCTATGTCGAAATCGACATTATTTATTAGATATTGAAAAATTTGTTGAACCTGAAATTGAAAACATTCAGGAACATCTTTCCATTCTTTATAATAATGTATATAATATTTCATATCAAATTTTTGTATTAATTCAGACCACTCAGATAATTTTTGTTCTTTTACATATTGATAATAATTTTCTTCATCTTCTACTTCTTGAAGATATTCTATTTCTTCATATTCATTAATTTCAGCATTTAAGTTAGACAATTCTTCTAATTCTCCGTTAGATACGGGTTCAATATACATATTATTAATTGGATTCCATTCCATAATTTGCCAATTTGCGTTATTATCAACATTCAACTGTTTATTGTTTTCCATGTTTATCTAATATATAAATTTATTTTATATTAATTAAATAATGATTCATTTTATGTTTATTTTCTTATAAACTGTATTTATTTTTACAATATTTTTAAATTTAATTAACAATTAAAAATTTCTTTCCAAACAATATTTAATATTTCATATTTATTTTCAGATTCATTTTGTATGTATATTTTGTTAGGATTTTTACATCTTGACAGTGCAACGTAAAGCTGTCCATGCGAAAATGAAGGTCTTTTAATAAATAATCCAATCTCATCAAAACTTTGACCTTGAGCTTTGTTAATAGTCATAGCAAAAGCTAATGTTACAGGAAATTGTTTTCTATAAAGTATAAAGGGTAAAGACGATGATTCACCAGTATTTAATGTATTCTTGGAATAAAAACTTTATTTCCAATTTTTTCTCCAGTAATGATTTCAGTTTCAAGATTATATTTATATAATTTTATAATTTTTAATCTTGTTCCATTACATAAACCTTCGGTAATACTTAAATTTCTTATTAATATAACTATAGCATTAACTTTTAATTCCAATATGTGTGGTGGTAAACCTTCTTTTATTTTATCAAGAGTTTCTATTGGATAATTCAATTCGATATTATCATCACTTTGATCGACTCCTTTATGAGTAGCATAATCTATGCTATAATAAGTTGTCGATTCGCCGTTAAGTAATTTTAATATTCTTTTATTTAAATTATTTATGTCATCGTTATGAGCTGCTAATATTACTCGATTTATATTGTCATTATTATTAATGTTTTTATATATTTTTAAACAAATATCATTAGTTTTCCATTTATCAGGAATTTGAAATGATTCAATTTGACTTTCACCTATTTGTAATAATAAAGAATAAAATGATTTATTATTGCAGCGGATATTTTTATTTAATTTTTTAATTTTAAATAACGGCCATAAAAAAAAATATTTTAAACTATTTTGTACTATTATATCTTTAAAACTATTTTTTATAACAGGAAGTATTTGGCGGAAATCACCTCCTAAAATTATTAATTTATCACCAAATGGTAAATCATTACCACATAAATCTTGTAAAGTTTTATTAACAATTTCCAAAGCTTTTTTTGGTATCCATTGAAGCTTCGTTCCATATAATAATATCTGCATCTCGTAATTTTTTTTGTCACATTCTAATTTAAAGAATGTGATTTCTGCATTATCTAAATCTAAAGGTAATCTAAAAGTTCTGTGACTTGTCATTCCTTTAGGTAATAAAATTGATGCAATTCCAGTCCATGCCATTGATAATACTTTTTTACATTTGTATAAAAAATAATAAATTAATGTTTTATACAAAAACGTTTTTCCAGTACCACCTGGTCCATCAATAAAATATAATTTAGAGGAATATTTTATTATGTCGTCAAAAATAAATTTTTGATCTTGATTTAATAATAAATACATTTCGTTAAATATATGTTTATTATATTCAATAATTTTTGAATTTTCTTCCTGATTTTCATGAATAATTTTTTTTATTGGTTCTGGTAAACTAAAATTTTTACAAGACATTTCTTCTGTCAATAAAATTTTATTAATTTCATTTAATGCTTTATTTTCTTTATCATCTTCAAAATCTTCACTAAAATATTCTTTAAATTTATTCCATATTTCATTACCTTGAATATTTTCTGATAAAAGTAACCATGCAAAATATTGACGCAACTGACTCGGTAGCATAATGGTACAAGCTTCAGAAAATATATCAAATATTTGCGAAGAACTTTCTATTAGCCCCATTGCAACTGCTGTTTCTTTAAAAGTATTATACGTTATGTTTTCGAAAGTTCTTAATTCTGTAAATGAAGTTACGCCTTTAACACGATTTAAAATTAATTTTAAATGGAGTCTTTCAGTATCTTTAGGAGACACAATATTTAATCTTCCAATACCTTTATGTTTTTTATCACGAGTACGTTTGATCCAACATTTATTGTTATTGAATACGTAATATTTAGGTATATTACTGTATTTTATTTGTTTTGCAAACTCATCTCTAATATTAAGATTAAACCATGCAGTTAATATTGTTTTCCATTTGTCTAAAGCTTTTGATTCTTTATTTTCTTCGAATATAATTTTTTGCTGATTTTCCGTATGAACAGCTAATCTAACAACTGTATGACTTCTTCCACATATCGGAAATTCAGATAATCTCCAAGCTGCTTCCATAGGACTCATATATCTTCCATCTATAAATTGTGTAATTTCATCATAAGTCTCTTTTTCGTCTTTATCATCATTTTTTTTTATTTTACAAAAAGCTTTATCTCCACCTTTATGAATATAATTATAAACATATTTTATACTGTGTATAGTGGCACATATTTCAAAATTTATATGACACTTATATTTTCTGAGTAAATAACTATTGTAAGGTACAACCATTGAATTATCTACAGGAATAATTTGTTTATTATTTTTAATTTTATAATAATGATTTTCGTGTGAATTATTTATTTGTTTATATTCCGGAAATCCATTTTTTTGAATAATAGTATTATTAACAAAATTTTTTGGATATTTTTTTGTACAAGTATTTTTATTTTTATCGTAACATGGTGAATTATTGTTATGTGGTCCATGCAACATGTGTTTAATTACTAATTTTTGTAATTCCTTGTCATCACTATTTGGAATTCCAGCTGAAACATATTTATCAATTTTTTCTTGAGTTATTAATTTATCATCAGAGTGTAACGTTATAAGAATATGAGCATGTGGTAAACCTCTTTTTTGAAATTCAATTGCGTATACATAAGCAATAACTTTACCAAAAATATTTTTTTTAACGATATCATCAAGTAATTTATTGAATTTAGTATAAAATAATCTAACTGTTATATTAGGTTATATCATTAGGAGTAGTACCTGCTGGAAATTTTTTTTAAACTCTTTTTAATTCTTTCCACCTTGGATTACAAGTCATAGTAATAAAAATATCAGGTCTACCAACCTCTCTATAAATGGCCATTGCATCTTGATAATGTTGTTGTATATATCTAGGACTTCCTATATAAGTTGATGGCAATATAAATAGATTACCTATTTTTTCTTTTTTCTCAAAATTATTTGATATATTACAAGCGCTATTTAATACATGGTCTAATAAGCCTTGATAACATTCAATTCTTAATTGTCTTTGATTATTTCTTAGGAAATTCATTCTATTATTTTCAATTTGAATTGCAACATGTAGAAAATATTGTTGCGTTAATCGTCCACAATATAGTAAAAGATTAAAATTAATAGAATCTGGCCTATAAGCCAATCTATATGATTAATGTTGTAACATCGTTAAATTTTCTAAAGATTTAGGACTTTGAGTATGACCAATACTCCAACCTAAGTCCCCAGATGGAAAAAGAATTGGAAAAACTAACGGATCTACATGTTGAGATAATTTACTTAAATAAACATGTTTTGGTTCATTTTCTATTGTATTTTTAGGATAAATGCATAAATCATAATCTTTTAAAATTTACCTAATTAAATGTCTAAAAACATTATTATTTAAGATTAATTCTTTTAATTTATTATTATATAAACTCAAAGGTGATAATTTAATTTTTCCTTTGCGACAACAAGTAAATTTTTTTTTCTTCTTTCCAAAATACTGCAGAACAGTAGGAACATTTAAAATCAATTTCACCAAAATCAGATTATAAGATTTTTTTCTTCATTTTTTCTTTTTAATATATTTTTATTGTTTGTAATTTTTTTATTAGTATTATTTTCTATAGTTACATTACTATTTTCATGATTTGTAATTTTTATTTTTTTACATGGACTAATTTCTTTGTTACATAAAAATTTACGTTTTCTATAATTGTTTACATTTTTTATTTTATTTTGTTCTAATTTAAAATTAGTATTATATAAATCAATTATATCGTAATGACCATCATCATAATTTCTACTAAATAATATTTTTAATTTTCATATACTTTCATTGTTACCAAAATAATGAATAATATTACAATTATTAAAACAAACTGTAATAAATACATTATAAATTTCACAGAAACTATATATTTCAGTATCTGTTCCATATTCTTCACATTTTGACATTAATTGTTTATAACAATCCATGTTTTTAATTTCAATTTCATTATATATTCTTCCTATAATAAAAGATTCATAGCGATTCCAATTATCAATAATATTATTTACGACAATTTTTCTTGTAACATTATGATAATTTTCATTATTATATAAAAAAAAAGAAAAACAACGAAATAAACGATTTCCATCACCAATAGTTTCTATTTTTATACTATTTGACATGATATTTAAAATATATAAAAAATAAATATATATGTTTTTATTTAATCACATACCTATTGTTTTTCCTTCTTAAGAATTTTTCTTATTCTTCTTTTAGAAAATATGTATAATTTTGTTTTAAACTGCTTTTTGTGTAAATTCAGAAGATAGATTGCATTCTATTTTAAAAAATATAAAAGAAATACATAGAAATAAATTAATAAAATTAATAATAATAAGTTATTTCATAACACAAAATATTTTTCAACAATATTTTTGTTAAAAAATATTTATAATGTATCGTAATCTTCATGTATTATACAAGCCTTTCATTAAAGTTCTATTAATTTTACAGCGAAGTTAATACGTGTAATACTATGATAATGTTTTAATGAAAAATACAAGATTATTATGAAAAGTTTTTGTAAGATTATCCCATATGGAAATAATTTCTGTGAAAAACTATTAATAATTGTGTAAAAATGTGATAAAATATGAATAACTGTTAATAACAATAATTTTATTATTAATATTAATTTTATTAATGTCTCAATTGCGGTAGTTTATTACAATTATTAACAGTTATTAACAATTTCTCACAAAAATTATTTTCATATGGGATAATGAAAAATTTTCACAAGATTTTATTAAGGAGATGTAAAACGGACACTACACCTGTACTTATAGATATTAGCTTCCTTTCTATTTTATCGCTGAATTTCCAGAAAAGAAATGCATTAGCTTGTAGTATGTACCATGATGATTATTTTGATAAGTTTTCAAATAAATTCATTCATTAGCTTTTAAGATATTTGGATTCCTGTACAAAATTGAAAAATTTTAATAAATAATTTGGAACCCAAAATTCTCAATAACTAATGAATGAATTCATTTAAAAATTTAACTGAATAATCTTCATGGTACATACTACAACTTAATGCATTTTTTTATTGAAAATTTTGCTATGAAATGTAAAGATAGTAAATATTTATGAGTACAGGTGTAGTGTCCATTTTACATCCCCTTAATAGCTTACTATACAATTTTTAGACAATATTATAAAAACTTTAACGTGTCTTGTGTATAAATTTTTAGTCAAGTTTCATAAATTTTTGCGATAAAGTTATATATAACATTTTGATAAAAAAATTCGCGAAAATTTGCAAAACGAAGATAATCGTAAATCATATATTCTAAAATCTACTTAATTCTATCGTATATCGAATGATGATAATTCTAGAAAAGCTTGAAAACTCTTAATACGAAGCTGAGCAGAGAACTGAATAACGACTATAACTTCTAGCCTTAGACTTGAATTATTTTTAAGTTTTGATTTTTTAATGCAAATATAAAAAGATTAACATCATTATACTTTTAAAGTAAGAATATAAATGTATTTATATAAAATAATTAATTTTTTAAAATTTCAATTTGCTCATGGCCTCTTTTTCCTATAAAATTTTAATCAGATTTTATACTTTTATAAATTCATCTTAAGCTATTAAAGATGAATTTATATCAATAATTCAATTTTGAGAAAAATGCTGATTTTTGAAAATAACAATTACATATATACAAATATAGGTACATTGCAAATACATAGATTTATAAATTATTATATACTTAAGTTTCTATTTAGTATATGTAAAGAAATAATTGTAAAGATTATTAACTAATTTTATCAAAGTACAAAAGGTCTACTATTATAAATTAATAAAACTACGTACTTGTGACTAGTAGGAATTGTTATAGCCAACTTTAATATATTAGTTTAAATATAAAAGTATTGTTACTGATTAATAGGATAATTTAATTAATAAGTAAGTGTATTAGAAATAATGAATATTCATCAAAAGTAAATTCTCATTTTATTTGTTGATTCTATTCATTAGCAATAAATCCTTACCTAATATATAAAATTAATAAATATAGGATTTTATTTTTTAGACTAATATTCGTAGTACTGTTTCAATACTAATATTCGTTATTTTATTTACAAAATATTTCACATGTTACTTTTCTTTAGTGATGAAATAATAAATACGACATAATGTTTTTTTATGGCTGGAATTCATAGACCCAACTCAAGTCTAAGGCTAGAAGTTATAGTCGTTACTCAGTTCTCAAATATTCTATCTTTGTTCATCTTATGGAAAAAGGGTAAAAAGAACGAAGATCGAATATCTGAGAACTGAGTAAAGACTATAACTTCCAGCCTAACGATTGTTACTTGAGTTACATTACTAAATTGGTACCTATGGCAATGAAGATAATATAATACAATACATAATATAAGTGTAAACTTTATTTATTATCTTCAAAACGATTGCAATTGGCGTGAAAAAGCCGATGGTAGGCAGAAAAGGGTGCCTTTAAGGCCGCCCTTCTCCGTGTGTTATTTTCAGCACTTGTGCCGAAAATAGTGAATCGGTTGCCAAATGCCAGGTATTAGGCTTTCTTTTTCTTTGATATAGGTTTTCGGTATCCGAACCAGAAGTCAAAAAAGATTACAAGAGAAGAAATAACATAAATTTTTTGTTTGTTCAATTTAGATTACTTTTTTTTGTTTTAAAGAATTTTTTTGTGTATTAAATCTCAGTAATATTTTCCAATTTGGTAAATTGTTTTAGATAAATTCTCTATTAATTTATAAATAATTTATAACCAGAGATCATATGACTTTTAAATATCAAATATAATTTTTTTTTAATTACATTCAGTTTTAAAATTTGCTTTTGTTGTGTGATTAAAATCACAATCAAGAATAGTCAGATAAAATCATATTTTTATTTAATTAGCATGTACTTTATAGGGAATAAATGAGCAACCACGAAAGACGCCATAAGGCCAAGCTTGACCTAAAATCAATTTTTTTTATTTCTGAGACCCAACAATACCTCAAATATTTCCTGTGAGTTCAATAAAAAATAAAAAGAATATATAAAAAATATGTACATATATGTTAAACTGCATGAAAAGATTTTGTGTTCGTTAAATAAAATTTATGTGTTTTGTGCAACTCAAGAGAAGAATCCACATTATCTACGTTGTGTTGTCAGTTCGAAGGCCCAAAGGAGAAAAAGGCAAGATTGCTGCTGTCCCAGTTCCTCTCGATCAGGATATAATTTGATTATTAAAATTTACTTTTTTTATATATGGAAGCATTACATTAGACTCATTTGAATATATATAGATATAAAATCAAGTTAAGTTCGATCGCGTCAAAGTTAAGTAGTGCTTATAAGTAACATTGAATATTATTAACGTTATATTAAAATTAAATTACAATCTTGCCAATCAAAAAACATCAATTAATGACGTTGCAATCACTTGATTAATCAGGTGTAAAATCATTTCATAAAGTCCGGTGATTAATCATATGATAAATCAGATGATAAATCAGATGATAAATCAGATGATAAATCAGATGATAAATCAGATGATAAATCAAGTGATTAATCGCTTGGATTTTTTCAGTAGAGTTAATTGTCTACCTTGTAACTTAAATTGTCGGTAATATCGCGATGATTTTTCATGAATCGCAATGTAGTTCGGGGTAGTAGTAGCACCATCTCCCTGTTGAAGATATTTGTCTACAATATGATGTACCAATATTAAGTGAAAATGTGTGATTTATAAATTTACGCCCTGTATTCTCTGTACCTGGTGATTCAGACAAAATCATCGTATTAAGTGTATTCTGCTCGTTATTATTGATCACCATTGATGACTCTTCCATCATCATCCCACCAAGAGCAACCAGGCATTGGTTCGAAAGGTGGCGGCGCTGCTGTATTATTATTTACCCCCTCTATCGCAAAGTTTGGGGTAGTTACGGGGACATTTATGACTTCTCTTTCCTCTTCGAGAGGTAGCAGTAGCACAGGATCTCTCGAATTAGACGCATCTTCTTCTTCTTTAGACAGAAGCCTTATCAACGGTTTATCCTCACTACTGTCCTTCATCATATTTTGCAGGACTGTAAAAATTTATGTAAAATCTGCTTAGTTGCACTATTTTAAATAAAAAAGTCTTATCCCGCGAAATTCTGTGCTCATAAACAAGAGGTTGATTGATCATTGATTATTGATCCGAAACTGATATTTTGTTGTGAATTTTTGTTGTTGTAAATTTATTATTTTATTCAGAACAAAAAAGTATTTTATAGCGAAATTCTACGATCATAAAGAAAAAAGATACAAGGTTACAAAGGTACACGGTGATATAACATGAGAAGCATGACTCGTGACGCATCTTGGATCACTCTGCTCTTAATACAACGACCAGTAATGTCAAGTATTTCATTATCATTAAAAATACCTCGCTTAAACGTATAAGCTAAGGTACGTAACCCGCAAAGTCCTAAGATAAATTTAATTTTTTTCAATAATTCATCATTAGAGCAAATGTTTAGACTTTTGGGCCATGAATAATTGCAAAATAATTTTATTTGTGGCTTCTGAACTAATGTTTTATTTACAATATTTATCAAGACTTTGAGTAAATTTTTCCTAACCATCTTACTTCGTGTTGATCTTCTCTGGAACGTTGAACTTTAACTGTTAATGAGACCTGTTAATCTTCACGTATTTATAGTACGATTTAGACATAAATTTCAAAGTAGGGATGAGGAGTGATGAAGGGGTAGTATGTGCGCTACATTTAATATTTCAAGAGTCATTTTAATTTGATATTTAAATCCGCCAACACATGTAAAATAATGTCAGTTGAGCGCGAATCGCGGACCCGTGTGCATGTAAGTACGTAAATTAATTCAATCATGGTATGAATCAGAATGCATATAATTCACCATAATTTTGCTAACGAGTGGACGGGAATTTTTTCATGTAACGCGATCACACTTGAGCGTCTTCTATATCGTCCACCTACCTAGTGTGTGTCTTAAGTAAAGAAGTGTTAATTGCTCAACCCACATAATCGTAGTGGTGGTTATCATAATGTTATTATTTAAATGAATACATGAAATAATTTGTATATATTTACATATGTTTTACATATAATTTATACTTATTTGCATATATACATATATTTACATATATTTAGTGTAAGTAGAATAACTACATAACATTTTATTTAAATTATAATAATAATATATATAATTTTTATAAAAGATATAAACGTTATGCTCTTCTACTTTCTGCTATCCTGATACTTTTTATTATTTTTTCGTAATAATCTCTTGTTTTTTACTAAAAATTTTAATTTCAATGCATTTATCATTTGCATGTTGTTTGCATATGCATAACGCATTGCATGTTATTTGCATATAAACATTGTGTAAGTAATGCACTTACTCATTACTACGTATACTTTTATGACATTGTAGACCATATTCAGTTTAATATGCTGAGGTCTTATTGAATTTCTATTGTTATGGGTATATATATATATGGGACGTTTCGCGTCAACTCACCTAACAAAAAAATAGAATTTGTCGAAAATCTGTGAAAATGTTCTATTTGATACCCAAAATATACAAAAAAAATTTTAAAGGTCCAGGTCAAAGGGGTCAGGATTTAAACGTGATAGAATTTTTTGAATTTTCCAAATTTTTTGCTAAATAAATATTTTAATGAATTTTTTCCTCAAAAACTATCAATTTTTCGTTAAAACTTAATGGAATACTTTTTCTTGGAAATTAGATGTAGAATTCACCTAAATTTTTGCAAATTATAATATACTGATTTTTATGCTTACTTAATCGATTTAAACATACTATTTAGTATATCTGAAAATCGAGCAGGTTAAATTGGCTTTTTAAAGTCTTAATTTTTTTGTTTTTTATGAGGAAAAAATATACGAAGCCTCCAGTTGGGCAGCCTTCTCAAAGTTACCCAATTGTGCAAAAATGTCTGAAAAAATCGTTATTTTGGATCAATGATGACGTTCGTGATTTTTTTTCTGAAAAAGTATTGATTTTTGGGACAAATGTATGGAAATGTTTTTTATTGGAAATCATGTGTAGAATATGAACATATTTTTACAAATTGTAATTTAAAACATTATGAACCATATATACTAAAAATTTAACAAAAAATAAATTTTTAAATTTCAAAATTTCATTTATAATTTGTGATGTTAAGCAAATAATGGTTTACAAAAATTTACATACATTTTACATACAATTTCCAATAAAAAACATTTTCATACATTTGTCCCAAAAATCAATACTTTTTCAGAAAAAAAATCACGAATCTCATCATTGATCCAAAATAACGATTTATTCAGACTTTTTTGCACAATTAAGTAACTTTGAGGAGGCTGCCCAACTGCAGGCTTCGTATATTTTTTCCTCATAAAAAAACAAAAAATATAAGACTTTTAAAAGCCAATTTAACCTGCTCGATTTTTAGATATACTAAATAGTATGTTTAAATCGATCAAGTAAGCATAAAAATCAGTATATTATAATTTGCAAAAATTCAGGTGAATTCTGAATCTAATTTCCAAGTAAAAGTATTCTATTAAGTTTTAACGAAAAATTGATAGTTTTTGAGGAAAAAATCCATTGAAATATTTATTTAGCAAAAAATTTGGGAAATTCAAAAAATTCCATCACGTTTAAATCCTGACCCTTTGACCTGAACCTCTAAAATTTTTTTTTGTATATTTTGGGTATCAAATAGAACATTTTCACAGATTTTCGACGAATTCTATTTTTTTGTTAGGTGAGTTGACGTGAAACGTCCCATATATATATATATATATATATATATATATATATATATATGAGACATTTCACACCAACTAGAAGAGCGAAAAAATAAAAATCGCTGAAACTCTGAGAATATATATTCTTTTTGTTACCCAAAATATGTAAAAAATTTTTCAAGGGTTTAGATTAGAAGCATCAAGAGCTATAAGTCCTTGAAATTTTAAAATTTTTCAAAATTTTCGGAAAATTCCCAACTTTATCATTTTTTTCTGAATATCCTGATGTTTTAGAGAGAAATTCATAAGAATACTTCTTGTTGTAAATGAAGAGGAGAGTTAGCATGATTTTTTACAGACGTGAATTTTAAAGTTTTATATTGGTTCTTATATGTATTACATAGTAAATGAAATTACTCATTGTTCGCCACTTCAGAAATAGCTTTTCGAGGGCTTATTTTCTTCCATTTTACATGAACTTTAAAATAAATTTTTGATCATGTAAGTCAGAGCCATCAATAAGGACTTATGACAGTTTAAAATATATATTTTCATGTATGATTTATTTTCAATATGAAAAATAAATCATACATAAATATATATATATATATATATATATATATATATATATATATATATATATATATATATATTTATATTCAATATAAAAATAAATCATACACGAAAATATATATTTTAAACTATCATAACTCCTTATTGATGGCTCTGACTTACATGATCGAAAATTCATTTAAAATTTTATGTAAAATGGAAGAAAATAAGCCATCGAAAAGCAATTTTTGAAGTGATGAACAATGAGTAATTTCAATTACTATGTAATACATATAAGACCCAATAGAAAGCTTCAAAATTCAGGTCTGTATAAAATCATACTAACTCTCCTTTTCAATTACAATAAGAAGTATTCTTATGAATTTTCCTCTAAAACATCAGAATTTTCAGGAAAAAAATGATAAAGTTGGGACTTTTCCAAAAATTTTGAAAAATTTTCAAATTTCAAGGATCTATAGCTCTTGATACTTTTGATCTAGATCCTTGAAAATTTTTTTATATGTTTTGGGTAACAAACAGAATATATTCTGAGTTTAAGCAATTTTAATTTTTTTGCTCTTACAGTTGGTGTGAAATGTCTCATATATATATATGTATGTATCATATATAAACATTGAATAAATAATGTACTTACCCATTATATACACATTTATGACATCGTAACCCGTATTCTGTTTAATATGCAAAGGACTTTTTAAATTTACAATTGTGTATATTTAGCTATAATTACGTGACAATCATGTTATTCATGAGAAAAATATAAAAAAAATATAAAATTATTGCGATCTAACTTAATAATTACGTGATAATCACGTGAATTGATATGCTATTATCCTATTTTTTTCTCTCAATCACATGATGATCACGTAAATTATTATCCTACTATCCTATTTTTTTCTCTCAGTCACATAATAATCACGTGATTTCTTTTAGTCAGGTATTTTTTTTTAAATCATGTGATTATCATGTAATTATCACATGACGATCTCGCAATCATTTTCAGTAGAATTTTTTTTTTATAATCATGTAATTACCATGTGATAATTACGTGATAATCATGTGATCATTACGTTATCATCACATAATGATTACGTGATTATTTCCAGTAAGGTATTTTTTTCAAATTACGTAATTATCGTGTAATGATTTCGTGATAATAACGTGATTATTTTAAGTGAGATATTTTTTTCCAAATCACGTGATAATTACGTGATTTAATAAGAAAATGTCTCTATTCAAAATAATTACGTGATTTAGAAATAAATTGCAGTTATAATTACGAGATAATCATGTTATTCATGAGAAAAATATAAAAAACTATAAAATTATTGCAATCCAACTTAATTGTAACATGGCAATTTTGCCATGTTACTTAAACCTCGCTTTTATAATACGATAATATATGCGGCAGAAGGAAGACCTTAAATTCGCGCGTGGTTAAGAGAGAAAGAGACAACGCCAGTCAAGCTAAAGCCAACCCCAAGCCACTAACTATACCCGCGTGCACAGCACATCACGAAACCATTAGTATACAGTACTTAACCAACATGCCTAGTCTACGCATAGCCTGACTTTAGCTGTCAAGTAGACGGAAAAGACAAGAGTATAAGGTGGCGCGCATAGCGTGCCGCATGAAGAAGGAAAAAAACATCCATCTTGAGATGCTCATTACTTCTGTCGCTAGCCTGCGAGTCGGTTGACGTTAATTATATATTAATTACGCAGCAGATTATACAAGGCTAAGCCTTTTACCCATACGTTGTTTTGCGTTTTTTTTGTATGTGAAGGAGTGAAAATATTGCGTGAGTGCTTAAAGCATAAATGCTTTATAATAGTCTAGATTTTCTTGGCTTCAACAATAAATATATCGTTTACTTTTTTTTTGCTTTGTGCGCGTGTGTGTTGGTGACCACGTGTGCGGTATTAATTAGTGCGTCCGGTTTTCATTCTAGCTTCGTTCAAGCTACTTTTTTTGTGTGATTTCCGAATAAAATACCCCACATCAAATAATCGAACGCATCGTTGTCTCTCTTTTTGCCGCGTGGCTTTAACATTTGTATGATTAAGATAGCTTACGGTGTCACGTCCGTATCACGCGACTGGCGCCCTGTTCTGTGTATAGCTAGTGTTTGTCATTTAATAAATTCTATAAATTTCGTATATTCTAGCTGATTTCTTTTTTTTTTATTTTTGTTTCATGTGTATATTTTAGTGTAATAACCAATTATGCCTCTAGCTATACATTTAGCTAAATTAGTACGGCCACCTGATCCCCACGGCCGTTACATAATAATTACGTGATAATCACGTGATTTCTTTGAGTGAGGTATTTTTTTTAAATCACGTGATTATCATTTTATTATCACATGATAATCTTGCAATTATTTTCAGTAGAATTTTTTTTTATAATCATGTGATTACCTTGTGATAATTACGTAATAATCATGTGATCATTACGTTATTATCACATAATAATCACGTGATTATTTCCAGTAAAGTATTTTTTTCAAATTACGTAATTATTGTAAGATGATTTTGTGATAATAGCGTGATTATTTTAGGTGAGGTATTTTTTCCAAATCACTTGATTATCACGTATGTATCACGTGACATTTTGCTCGTTAACGTCACGTGATAATCATGTGGTAATCATGTGATAGTTATATGAAAATTACGTGATTATTTTTGGTAGGATTAGCTTTAGCCTGAGATCTTAGACTTAGTCCTGGCCCTAGTCTTTGCTCTAGCCTGGGCGCTAGCCCTAATCTCAGCTCTTGTGTAAGCCCTAGCCTTAGCCAGTGCTCTGGCTTAGCCCTAGCCTAAACCTTAGCCTTAGCCTCAGACGTAGCTCTAGATTAAACTTAAGTATCTCTTAATAACTTTAAAGTTATTAAACTGCATGAAAATTTTTTGATTGAAAACCGGCCTTTATATTCTTATCCGCCGTTAGATGGCGCTACCCGTGTGGGTGCTAATTATTTGCTTCGTACCCTGTTGAAAAAGTTCATATGAATTTTTCATATGAATTCTTCATATGACTTTTCAATATGAATTTTTAATATATTCAATATGTATATTTCTTCCATTTTTATATTAGAAAAATTCATAAGGAAATTCATATGAAAAATTTACATGAAAAATTCATATAAAAAATTGCAGATTGGATTTTGAAGTTTTTTCATACTTTTCCTATATAAAAATAATAAGATAATTACTATAATTATTATTCATTTGAATTTTTCGTATGAATTTTTCATATAAATTGTTTATATGTATTTTTCAAATGAATTTTTCATGTAAATTTTTCATATAAAGAGTATAGCTGGATAAGTACGTTAAAATGGCCTGTCATTCGATTTTTTTAGAAGTTTGGCCTATTTATTTATCATGTCAAAAAACTCCGATCCTGAAAGTTACAGCTCGCTAGACTCAAAATTGGCTTCCTAACCTCAAAAAATGTGATTTTCAGTTTTTTAAGCATATCTCTGCGAATTTTTAATCGATTTGGGTGATTCGAAATCGAGGTTGAAGGAAATCATAATGCGCACATAAGTTTATTATTTTTAGAGGTTTTTGAAACCAAAACATAACTTAAAAATGGGTTTGAAAATTTCTAAGTTGCGTAGAAAAAAAACTATTGTTTGGATTTTTTTTAGTTCACCTTAAAGTCTTCTTTTTATTTGAATTTAATATCATAAATTTTTTCAGATTTTTTAAAAGGGTAGAAAGTAGTTAAAATGATGAAAAACTCAAATTTCCACTCATTTTTGGGATTTTTAGAGTATTTAAACAATTTCAAAGTACAATTTATGATAAAAAATGAGTTCAGCGATCCAAAATACCCCTTAATATGAGTTTTTGTTTCATTTTTCTACAATATATTGCTCAAATGTCGAAAACTAACCTCAAAAAACGCGTTTTGATATTGCATACGACGTAAAAACTCACGTTATCTCGGTAATGATCCAAGGTGTTGACTTAATGTTTATTGAAAACATCATTTTTTCTTCAAAAATGCTATATTATTAATGACATAAAAATTAACATTTTCCATATTTGACACAGTGCTTTTGATGTTAAGCTAAACACTAACCTTTAAAATAAGTTATCTACCAAAAAATTCGTTTAGATATAATGGTAAGTCACGTTTCTGTTGAATAAGTGAGAGTATATGCGCGAAAAAAATAAAATAAAAAACGCTATCAACTGCCTTAACGCAGTGCTTTAGAGTTCTTTAAGTTCGAGTAATTAGACTTTATTTTTTAAAATGTAATTCTAATATAAAAAATGATTTACTAGTAATATTTCCTAATATTTTTATAAAGCTCATCTTAATAAAGTTTCATAATTAAATTTGGCATTAAAAAAAAAAATAATAATATAATGAAAAAAAAGCTTATTTGATAAATGAAAAAGCAAATCAATAGATCTTGCAAATTTTGGAACATATCCATCGAGTACTTCACGTAAAATAAAAAAAAGGAAAAAAAATCAAAATTATTTTAATTCTTTACTTATGAAAATTATTTAATGACAATTAATTAGTTTATTATAAAATATAAAATCATTTAAAAATTTCAAAAACGCTTTTGTCGATATAAGTATTTTTTTGTTCTGAGAATAAAATAATGAGAATATTTAATTTTCAGTCATGTGCAGTAGGCTAGAACCACTAAACATGTCGTCGGGTTGGCGGAAAAACATCATAACTCAGCTAAACTCTTAAAAACGTAACAACTTGGTTTTGTTCACGAAAAGGTTCTAAATCAACTTAGCGCTCAAAAAAGTAGTAATTATAAATAAACGTTATAACTCCTATGTTTAAGCATAAAAGTTATAACGTTTTTATCGCCAAACCTGAGTTACAATTTTTTCATACGCTAAGTTGAATTACAACTTCTTAGTTGCCGAAGCCAAGTTGTTACGTTTTTGAGCTTGGCTAAATTACGATCTTTTTCCTCCCACCCGACGATATGCTCAACTACACCCAACGACAACAGCCCACTGTTTTGATTATGATTAAAAAAATTTGTATTAATAGAACATACAACGATATTACAAATAATATTCAATATTATTTGTAACATCGTTGTATGTTCTATTAATACAAATTTTCCTGGCCTCAATAATATTCAATATTATTTGTAAAATTGTTGTATGTTCTATTAATATAAATTTTTTTGACCTCAATAATATTGAATATTATTTGTAATATCGTTGTATGTTCTATTAATACAAATTTTTTTGACCAAAAACAAAACAGTTAAAGGTCATGACAGCTAAACATGCATAAAGCATAACTATAAGGAACAAGAAGGCACAAGAAGGAACAAGGGCGCTGTTGTCGTTGGGTGTAGTTGAGCATATCGTCGGGTGGGAGGAAAAAGATCGTAATTCAGCCAAGCTCAAAAACGTAACAACTTGGCTTCGGCAACTAAGAAGTTGTAATTCAACTTAGCGTATGAAAAAATCGTAACTCGGGTTTGGCGATAAAAACGTTATAACTTTTATGCTTAAACATAGGAGTTATAACGTTTATTTATAATTACTTTTGGTAGATAACTTATTTTAAAGGTTAGTGTTTAGCTTAACATCAAAAGCACTGTGTCAAATATGGAAAATGTTAATTTTTATGTCATTAATAATATAGCATTTTTGAAGAAAAAATGATGTTTTCAATAAACATTAAGTCAACACCTTAGATCATTACCGAGATAACGTGAGTTTTTACGTCGTATGCAATATCAAAACGCGTTTTTTGAGGTTAGTTTTCGACATTTGAGCAATATATTGTAGAAAAATGTAACCAAAAACTCATATTAAAGGGTATTTTGGATCGCTGAACTCATTTTTCATCATAAATTGTACTTTGAAATTGTTTAAATACTCTAAAAATCCCAAAAATGAGTGGAAATTTGAGTTTTTCATCATTTTAACTACTTTACACCCTTTTAAAAAATTTAAAAAAATTTACGGTACTAAATTCAAATAAAAAGAAGACTTTGAGGTGAACCAAAAAAAATCCAACCAATAGTTTTTTTTCTACGCAACTTAGAAATTTTCAAACCCATTTTTGAGGTTAGGAAGCCAATTTTGAGTCTAGCGAGCTGTAACTTTCAGGATCGGAGTTTTTTGACATGATAAATAAATAGGCCAAATTCTAAAAAAATCGAAGGACAGGCCATTTTAACGTACTTATCCAGCTATACTCTTTGTTATATGAAGTTTTCATATGAATTCTTTTATATATAAAAAGGAAACAAAAATGCATATTGAATATATAAAAAATTCATATTAAAAATTCATATCGATTCTTTTAACAGGGTAATCACTGCATATAGATTAATTTTACAAATTTTCACACTATGCACAATTGAATTGCAACCAATTTATGTTATTGTTCTCTTTTGCTATCGTATTTTTGAGCGATAACAATATATATTTCATTCAGAAATTAAAAAAAAAAAAACTATTATTGACACAATTATTTTTTTTGCAATTTTAAAATTTGCACACAATTCCACAATTGGGATGTTGCATGATTTTTTTTTTTTTAAATCCATTATATCCGTTATTAAGAAAATGAAAAAATGAAGGACACGTATTTTTTCTTTTTTCATGAAAATGAAAACTTGAAGAGATAGAAGCAGTTGAAATTGGTGTGACGTCACGATTGTCATTTTGCCAATAGCAATCGTGACGTCATTTATCATAGCACTATATCTGTTTATATCAAAATTGTAATAACTTATATCGGCTGTAACTTTTGCAATTTATCATATTTTGAAAACCAAAAAATATGGGTCTTTTATTTTTTCGTATTCTATTTGACGGATATAATACATTTTTTCATGCAAAATGCTCATTACTGTAATACTTAATTATTATGAATAATATAATTTTGGCAGATGCAGAATATTATACGACACGGGAGGAGGGGAAAAATCATACATATAATAAAATATTCATTTATATCTAAATTCATACATTTACACTATTTTTGCCAAAGTTTGAAAAATGTACAATGAAATTGCAATCAATTTATCTTATTGTTTTTATTTATCATAGTATTTTTAAGCAATAACAACATATTATTCATTTATAGGTGCCTGAGATAATAAATTGTTTGTAAAAAAAAAAACTATTATCGGCAGAATTATTTTTTCTGGAATTAAAAAATCTGCGCACAATTCCACGATTACTGTAATACCTAAATATTATAAATAATTCATTTATGACAGATGCAGAGTATCATAAGATACGAGAGGAGAGGTAAAATCTTGCAAATAACGAAAAATTTATTTTCATCTTAATTAATACATTTACACTATTTTCGCAAAATTTTATAAAATGCACAATTAAATTGCAATCAATTTATCTAATTGTTTTCTTCCGTTATTGTATTTTTGAGCAATAACAATATTTATTTTATTTATAGGTGCCTAAGATGATAAATTGTTTATAAAAAAACTATTATTAGCACAATTATTTTTTTTTTGTAATTTTAAAATCTGTACACGATTTCACAACTACTGTGATATTTAAATATTAAGAATAATTTAATTTTGGCAGATGCAGCGTATTAAACAACACGAGAGGAGGGGAGAAATCTTGCAAATAATGAAAAATTTATTTACATCTTAATCAATGTATTTACACTATTATCGCAAAAGTATAAAATGCTCAATTAAATTGCAATCAATTTATCTGATTGTTTCTTTTTTGCTATTGTATTTTTGAGCGATAGTATATTATCCATTCATCGATGCCTGAGATGATAAATTGTTTATAAAAAAAACTATTGCAGGCACTATAATTTTTTTTTTGCAATTGCAAAATCTACACATAATTCTATAAATTTTTACATTTTATTTAAAAATAAATTAAATTGATTAAATTTTTTTATATTATTTATAACTATATTTGTAATGTTCAATAAATATTATTAGTTAAAAAAAAATTCGGTAATTTACGCTGTCCGGTATTCTAATTGCATCAATTTTCATAAATTTTTGTCATATCTTTTTTATTTTATAAATTTTTTTATTTATTAAAGCGCATATTTACAATTGTTTTAAATTAAGTTAAAATGTAATTTTTTTCCTAAAAATTATAATCTTACAAAAATATATTGTAACCTATTTTTCATCTATTATAAATCTTAAACTTATATGTTATCATATATCGTTATATACAAAACTTAAAATTAGCTATTACCAAGTTGACTACAAGCTTGAAATCAGCTAATTCTCAGTTATTTTAAAGCTCAAATATAGCTTAATTTAGTTATTTCCTAGCTAATTACATGCTTAAATCCAGCTAAATTTAACGCTATAACATAGTTCTAAAAATGAGGGGCACATTCCTAACGATAACAGCGATAACAGCAGTGATATACTTTCAATAATATAGAGAGAATAATATAAATAGATCTAAAATGCAGCTAAAATTCAGTTAAAAACAAATCAATATTTACCTGAAATTGCCTAAAATTACTATAAATTTTAGATAACTGTAAGCTAAATTTCTACTAATTTCCAACTAAATTTTGTATGAATTTAGCTAATTTTAACATTAAATTTAGCCAACTCTTGATTTAATGTAACTAACTTTTGATTGAATGTAGCTAACTTTTGATTGAACGTAGCTAACTTTTGATTAAATGTAGCTAACTTTAATTTAATTTTATCTGACTTCAGCTAACTTTAAGCTAACTTTTAGCTACCTTTTAGCTAATTTTTAACTAACTTTTAGCGAAATTTCAGTTAGATCCTAGCTAAATTCTAGCTAACCAAGGACAAATCGAATTCTTACACACAGCGGCAACGGTGACGGCGGAATCTGTTTATAATATAGAGAGATATAGCTAGCTTTTGGCTAAATTACAGCTAAATATATCTAAATTTTAGCCAACTTTTAGCTGATTTTCAGCTTACTTTTGGCTAACTTCTAACTAACTTATACGTAACTTTTTGCTGACTTTTAGCTTGCTTTCAGCTAAATTATAACTGAATTCATCAAAATTTTAGCTGACTTTTAGCTGATTTTAGCTGAATTTTAGCTGAATTTTAGCTGAATTTCAGCTGAATTTTAGCTAAAGTTAGGAGCCAAAAATGAGCGGCGTATTTCAGACCGCGACAGCGTCGACAGCGGCGATATATTTTTAATAATATAGAGAGATATATATGTATATATAAATAATTTATAAATAAATATACATATATATGTATGTGTAAATAGAAAAAAATGTGTGTTAAGCATATATTTATAATGATAAAAATTATAAAAGGTATGTAAATTTTTATAACCACAATTGAAAAATATATATATAAATATAAAAAGTCATTTATTATAAGATTTTAAATAACAATGTAAGAAAAAAAAAGATGTTTGTGGCCTGGAATTGAACCTCCGAACAAAAATTTACATGCCCGACGCCTTAGCTGCTTACGCTACTGAGGCATCAATAATCATAGACTGGGATGTAGCTTATGTTTATCGGCCCCCACCATTATTTTTTATTTATTAGGGTGAAATCAAATGAAGCGGAAAATATGTGATGGAACGTCGCAGAACATTCACTACGTCGCATTGTATTCCGTCAAACCTTTTCCCTATATTCATATGGAGCAGAGTAGAAGTTCTGTGACGTTGATAAGCAACATTATAATTAAAAAATTATGTTTTTAATCGAAATATTTGGTTATAATAACAAAATATATTTTATTTTTACAAGAAAAGAATCTCATTAGAATAACATTGATTGATTATTTCCAACTTTTTAACATTTTTGTTGTTAATTTAAAATTCGCGGACACAATTGTAGGCTATTTTAACAGTTTTTCAGCTAAATTTCGCTCCATGTGAATATAGGGAAAAAATTTGACGGAAAACAATGCTACGGAATGAATGTTCTGTGACGTTCCGTCGCATCTTTTCTGCTCCATCTGATTTCACCCTTACTTAAAAAATGTTTTTAGTTATTTCAAATTAAAAAATATCATTTCATTAATCTTTGGAAATATTTAATATGATTAAAATGTTAATAATACAAAAAAAAATTATGTTTAATAATATTTATTAATTTTATCAAATATAAAATTGAAAAATATATAATAAACTAATTATTTTTATCATTTTTAAATTAATTTTACTTAAAATTTCATTTATTAATTATATTTAATTTTTTCAAAAGTCTAAAATAAATCAATATAATTTTGATTTATTTTCAACTCTTTCAAAAGGCGCACGCAAGTCTCAGCGAATGAGCGATGTAGGGACACACACATATGTATGCACACGGCACGCGTAAGTGCCACGCACAACTAGCAGCACGCAAGTGAACGACATAGAGCGCTATGTGAGCGCTGCAAGGGAAGTGCGGCTTTGTCGAGCAAGCGAGAGACAGACCGTTCTCACCCAGCTAAAAGATAAGTACTCTTTACCTCCGCCAATGTCAGGTGAACCCTTCGAGCATTTACTACTGGAGAGAAAAAGCCTCTATTTTGGTACGTGCTATCTCTCTCTCACTTTCTTAGTGGGAAACAGAAGCAGCCAATCAAATCAGGCTAGAGAGAGACAGCACGTACCAAAATAGAGGCTTTCTCTCTCTTCGCCTTGTATCGCTTTCTGCCATTCGGAGGCTTCCTCCAGTAGTATATGCTCGAAGGGTGAACCAAACTTTGTAATAAGAGCAGTAAATAAAACCTGCGTTATTCTGTATTACAGCTTGAAATCATTTTTCCTTTGGATTTCCTTTCCTTGCTTCCTCAAGTGTGCAGGCGTCCACAGTAGGGACCCCGACTGCCGTTGGAGAAGACGGAGCAGCGCGGCCAAGCAGCAACTTCAGCGAAGCCAGTGATATTCAGTGAGGCGACGCTAAGCAGCCAGGCAGCCATTTTGGACGTGGAGACTCATCGAAAAGGTTAGAGAGTATATTCCTGTAGGCTGCGTTGTGATAAGTGTACTTGATTTTTCTTTATAGTAATTTTAACTTCTGTTTTTATTTTTATTTAAGAAATTGCTCAGTGCGGTGGAGCAAATAATATTTAATGATTAGTAATTAAAATCGTCGTTTTAAAGGAAATATATATTAATTAAAGCGAAAATAAATATAAATAGTGAATTTAACAAAAAGAAACAAAAAAATATGTATATAGTGAGAAACTGGAGCTCTCTCCGGCTGTGCGTGCGAGGGTAATATTGGTGTTCTTTTTATTTTTTTTTGGGTATGGGCATCTTAGGGTGAATGAGAGTGTGACCACCCTCAGAGGACGTGTTCCTTATAGTGGCACACAATCTGAAACCTTGAGGTTCTCCAGAGGCTAATAGAGCCTAGTAGCTTTAGTAAAATTTTGCGTACTTAATGCGTGCACAGACCGGGGGGAGTGATAGGAAATACACGCTTATAAAACAATGGATTTTCATGTATATATAGATAAGTTTAGAAAAAATTGTAACTTGATTGTGCAGGGATTTTCAAGTAGAAATTTCGTGAATATTAGAACCGTTAGGACGCGAGAATCGAAAATTCACGAAACATAGAGCGTCAAGGTGGTTCAAGATCAATGTTGTGTGTGCAAAAACATAACTAATGCGCGTTAAAGTAAAGTCAAAATTAAGTAAACACAATGTGAGTAAGACCTTAAAAAGTAAATTTTAGATATCGTTTGTACGAGATTTGATCTAACGCACACAACATTGTAAGTTAGATTAAAACAAAAATTTTACTTTATTACATTTCGAGAATAGCACTGTACTGTATGTTAATTGTGCAATAATTTTTCAATTTTATTTCTTATGTCTTTAATTTCGTTTTATATTTTTATATTTTATTTTTAGCTAATTTACCTAAGAAATTGTATATATATTTATTTAATTTCGTGTTAATTTATTCGCGTGTTGTCTATTTAATATTTATTTATTGCATACATGTTTGTTTCGTCTCAATTTTTACTTATTCTAGTCATTAAAGACTTAGGTTTTGTTTTAATATTTGCAGTACAGTTGATCGGGGACAGTTGGCTTGAAATATTCGAAGAAACAATTGTAATTTGCGTTTCAGTACGTAGTAACCTCGAACCGCAAAATGGCGGGTGACGCGAGTAACGTTAATGAGATAAACAATGAGAAATATATGTCAAATGTGCACAGCAGTACGCCGAAAAGTAGTGATGAAGAAAATGACTGCGAGAATTTTAGGAATCAAATTGATCAGAATAGAATGCTTGCGTTTCCGGATACGGATATTGTACAAAATAGCGGTCATGACAACGCGTTAGCTAGAGAGACGTGAAGATTAGATGAATATTGTAAACGTAAAATGGATGAATTAAAGAACGGTTATAAGAGTAACATTGCATTTTTAAAGAAATGTATAGAAGCATTAGAGGTCAACTGTAACCAACAGAACGCAAAAGCATCGGCGTATACATATATAGTAGTATTGCTCGTGATAAGATTCAAGGTAAATTACCAAGGTAGATTACCAACAATTAGTTCAAGGTAATTTTCTACAAATTTGGCAAATAAATTTTCCGTTTTGGATGACCCAGAAACGTTGTTTGAGTTGTTCGAGAAGCAGATGACGCTTCAAAACGTGAGCAATGATAGCGTGGTGTTCATGCTATTAACCAGCAATTTAGATAGAGACGTAATTCAACGGCGAATTTAGTTAAAATTTTGAAACAAGGACAGAGGTATAATGGCATGAGGGAATACTTGCTTAACAAATACGGGCAATCGCAAGAAGATCGCTTTAACGGATTATTTAGGAGATGTCGCGCGCGAGGAGAAAAACTGTCGGATTTCTTGAGAGAAATGTTGGACGTAGCGGGCAATAACATCAAACGGAAAGTAATATTAAAAGCCTGGAAGTTTAATTTATCACAAAAAATTGAAAAGTTCCTCGTGGGCGAGATTAATTTAGTAAACAAAGCAACCGTCGTGAGCCACGCTGACGAAGTCTATAAGAACGAATGTGAAGAGGAGACCGGTGAAGTAGGTAACGTAGGTGCAGTAGATCATGATAAAGTAGATATTGACACACACATAGAAGCAATAGTAGGTAGAACGATCAATAAAGTAGGATCAAGATCAAGATTCGATGGAAATAAAAATAGAAATAGGCAAAATAATAGACGCAGATTAAATAGTAAGGAAAATCAGAATAAAATTATTTGCGAATTTTATAAAAAATATGGCAAAAGGGCGTACAGATGCACCAAGCCATGCGATTGGGTGCAACATGGGCAGAGGTACAGTTCAGTCCCTCCCATGAATAAAGGAAATAATTATAAATAGAAATCACCCGTGAGAAATCTAGTTAGAAGTAATAGCGTTAAAGGAAACGCACCGCAATTAGTAAATGGGAAACATTTAAATTTCTATACCGGCGGGTAGAGGAGGTAAACTCGTCGGCTATGGAGAGTATACGCCTCGATGTTACAGATAAATTGAACGATGAAGTATTTTTGATCGATACGGGTGCGGAGGTTTTGATAATACCAAAAAAGAAGGATAGTAAAAAGAAGGCAACGTCTGTTAAACTCTATTCGGCAAATAATACAAGAATAGCCACGTATGGCGTTGTTTATAGGAAATTAGATTTCGGGTTTACAAATATAATAAAATGGAGGTTTATCATAGCAGACGTTCCACATGCTATTCTAGGCGGCGACATCATCAAGCATTACCATTTTCTCCCGGATTTAACTAAACGAGAATTGGTAGATGTAAAGACTGGTGAGTCGATCGCAGGCACCACGAAAAATGTCTCGTACGTTCAGGTGTCAATAATCAACCCAGAGACAAAATACGCCGAAATAATTAGGCAGTTTCCGTCGGTAGGGTGCCTAGAAAAGCCGAAAACCATTAAGAATAAGGATGTATTTCATCATATAAAAAAAGGGCCACCAGTAGCTCAGAAGCCAAGACGTTTGGCACCGGACAAACGTCTTGGCTTCTGAGAAGGAGTTTGAGAAATGGTGTAAGGAAGGGATCTGCAGACCCTCCAAAAGCCCTTGGGCCACGCCAATACACATGGTCCTAAAGAAAAACAAAGAGTGGAGGATTTGTGGCGATTATAAAAAATTAAATGCCGTCACAGTGCCGGACAAATACCCGATTCCGAACCTCCACGATTTTGCGTCCAATTTAGAAAGAAAGACTATCTTCTCCACGCTCGATTTAGAAAAAGCATTTTTGCAGATTCCTATTTATCCGGAAGATATATCGAAGATAGCAGTAGTAACTCCATTCGGGCTTTATGAATTTTTAGTAATGACGTTCGGATTTTGGAACGCAGCTCACACGTTCCAGCGTTACATCAACCAGGCTGTAGTCGACCTGGATTTTATATTCGCTTTTGTAGATGACATTTTGGTTGCATCTTCATCGGAAGAGGAGCACCAAAATCATTTGAATATCGTCTTAGAGAGGTTGGAGAAGTTCCACCTAAAGCTAAACATTAATAAATGTTAGTTTAGAGTAAATGAGTTGATATTCCTGGGCCATCAAATAGACAAGAATGGGTTTAAACCAGACCCGTCGAAAGTCAAAGTAATAAGGGCCTTTAAAAAACCAAAAACGAAAGATGAGACGAGACGTTTTTTGGGTATGGTAAACTCTTATAGAAAAAGCTTGCCAAAAGCTGCAGAGGTACAGAAGTCACTCGTTGCCATGATTTAAGACATAAAAAGAAGGATAAACGACCAGTAGAATGGGCAGAAGAGACATAAAAGGCGTTTAACACGATAAAGAAAGAATTAGCTAATGTTGCCTATCTTGCGTTTCCAGCGAAAGATGCGAATTTTGTGATGGGCGCATCGCTTGAATAAAAAGGAGATAACATATGGAAGCCTTTAGCTTTTTTCTCGAAGAAATTCACTCCTGTACAATCGAGATATTCGACGTATGATCGCGAATTGATGGCTATATACGAAGCAATAAAATATTTTAGTTACTACCTAGAAGGAAGAGAGATAATTCAAATAGATTAGGATCGAAGCCACTGATATATGCATTAGAACAAAGCCTTGAGAGTTGAGCAGCTTTAAGAGCTCGTAAGCTTGCATATATTGCAGAATTCAATGTTAAGATACGCTATCAAAGATTGACGATTTTAGATTCCCCACTACGTTTTCTCTCGATGAAATAGCTAAGAAGCAGAGAGAAGATCAGCAACTGCAGCGGATCATAAACGACCCGCAGCACCAGCTGAAGTTGGTTAAACTGCAGTACGGCGCAGATAATGCGCCATTTTATTGTGAAATCGCACAAGATGTACTCAGGCCATATGTTTCAGAGGCGCCGAGAACAGTCATTTTCGAGCTCTTCCAGAATAAGGCTCACCCATCTGCTCGATCAACGAGTAAGATGATCAGAAAACAGTACGTGAGGCCAAACATGAACAGACAAATAACATCTTGGTGTAAAACGTGTATTGGGTGCCAAAGATCAAAAGTAACAAGGAAAACAAGTTTTTGCCCATGAAATTTAGTGAACCAGATGCGAGGTTCACCCACGTTCATATCGACTTAGTAGCTCTGTTGTCACTTAGCGAAGGTTACAAGTATTTAGTGACCATGATAGATAGGTATACTAGGTGGCTGGAGGCGGTGCCCGTTTACGACGCATCGTCTCCCACCATCATCATTGCACCATTATCATTACCACCGATCAAGGCAAACAATTTGAGTCTGTCATGTTTACGGAACTTTGACAACTTATAGGCTGCAAAAGAATGCGTACTACGGCATATCATCCTGCCGCTAATGGCATGGTAGAGAGATGGCATCTTGATCTTAAGGCAGCACTTATGTGTCACATAAAAGGACGCGAATGGATTAAAGTCTTTTCCATTGTTTTGCTAGGGTTGAGAACGCGAATAAGAAAGAACACGGATGCCAGTTCAGCAGAGTTTCTATATGGAACGACTCTAACCATACCTAGTGACATTTGTGATTTCAGAGAGACAGATATTAGAAATCATAATCTTTTTCCATCTGAATTTAAAAGATTTATGAAATAGGTGAAGCCTGTACTAGTGAGGCGTGTCCATTCGATGAAAGCATTTGTGTTTGAAGACCTCAAGAAATGCACACATGTATGGGAGAGAATAAGAGTAGTAAAACCTCCTCTTGTTCAGCCGTACATAGAACCATATAAGGTCATATCAAGGCATGAAAATGGCCGAAATTTTGTTATAAGGAAAGGTAATAAAAATGTGACGGTGAACATAGAGAGGTTGAAATCAGCTTATCTATTAAATAATGAAGTAGATGAGAAAGATAAAGCAAATAACATCGAGCAAATTTCCTTCATTGACACAATTGATTATGTCAGTGAAGGAAACAGCAATAATGACGATTTACTTAGTAACAATGACGACGTAATTAATGAACGAAATCAAAACGACGATAGAGTAGAAACTGAAGTAATACAGAACATAAATAACGATAAAGTAAATGGTTAGAAAAAAAGTAGAAAAAAGAGAGAAATTTATACCTAATATTTTAAAAAAATAAATAGTATATTAATAGGTAAAAAAAGATGTAAAATAAAAAAATGTAAAGCGAGCGTAAAAAGTTAGATTTTGTACAGTTTCTCACTCCTATTATGTAAATAGATTCAAGAAAAAATTGTAAAGACAAAAATTGTATAAATTATTTTCCTTCTGTAAAAATCTGTTATCATTGTAAGTGACGTTCATGTAATACCCCTGCTGAAAAAGACTTATTAAAAAACATTAAAATCGATTAAACTTAAATCAATTCAAATAGATGTGAATCGGTTCAATCGACTTCCCAAAATTTGTCAATTGATTCTAAATGAATTTTAATCGAAATTAATAGGAATCGGAATCAATATGCAATTTTTTCATTAAACTATAATCGAATTTAATCAACTTTAATTGTAAGAATAATGACATAAGATTTAATAAGATTATTTGCAATATATTTAGATTAATTAATAGATTTCTATTGATTAGTTGATTATCGGTCCAAATGAATTGATTGAACATTAAAGGATGAATAGACATGAATTGGATTGAATCGTTATACATTAATATTGATCTTATTATTCCGAATCAGCATCAAACTTTATTCAAACTAAATCGACTATAATAATGATAAATATTAAATAAGATTAAATAATATTTTTCAATGATTATTCGAATGAATATAAATAGATTGTTATTGTTAAATAGCTTATGGTTTTATGGGAATTAATTAAAAATCAAACAATAAATATGTACTTATTGAATTTAATCTTAGTGCTGAGATATCGATTTTAATACTTCCAACCAGCTTCAAACTTTAATCAAACGAAATTAACTTTTATAGTCACTGATATTAAAGAAGATTTAATACTAATTTTCACAATGGATTCTAATCGAAATGAATATAACCATTGCTCAATTGTTTATCGGTTTCAACAAATTAGTTGAACATTAACGGATAAATCGATATGTATTGGATTCACGCATTATGGTACTATATATATATGGAAATTGTATTAACTTATACTGATTATAACTTTTCCAATTCAGCATATTTTAAAAACAAAAAATACGGTTCTTTAATTTTTTTTTGTATTTCACCTGATGAATATAATGGATTTTTTTATGAAAAATGCTTCCCATTCATCGATTCTAATCGACTTTCATAGTAAGAATAATAATATGAGATTCAATAAGATTGTTGATGATAGTTTCGAATCAGAATCAATAAGTTCCTATTGATAAATAGTTTGGTGATTCGAATGAACCAATTGAACATTGAATCATGAATTGATGCCAATTGAATTTTAATCGTTACGTGTACATATATCTCTATAGAAATATCGATCTTAATGAGCTCAATTGGCATCAAACTTCCATCCGATTGAGTCGGCATGAATTGTGGTAAATATTAAATAAGATTAATTGAAATTTTTTCCTATAAATTTGAATGTACAAATAAAATTTTATCGCTAAAGAGTTCATGAGATTCAAATGTATGAATTGAAGAATCAATCAACTCGAATTAAATTTCATTGTTGCGTAGGATCCATGTAAATGTATCCAACAAGCATTATACTTTAATCGAATTGAATCAACATAAATCTTGAATAATATTAAATAAGATTGATAAGAGTTTTTTTCCTATGGATTCAAATTGACATTAATAGGTTCCTATTATCAAAAAGTTTATGGGGTAAAAATGTATGAATTGAGCATTGGAAAGTGAATCAGTTCGTATTGAGTATTGTACTTGCGTATGTATCTATCTATTTGAATATTTCCAATTAGCATCAAACTTTCATGATTTTCAATCCACTTGAAGAGTACATTGTTTCATTTTAGATTGAATGTGATTCCTAAGACAAATTTGCATCTACATTGAGTTCCTATTGTCGAAAAATTATCGGTTTGGATGAATTCATTGTGTATTAGAGCAGAAATAAACATGCTGTACAATTTAAGCGTTGCGTATACGGATTTTTATCTTAAAGTTTCCAATCAATATAAAACTTTAATAAGCCTTTATTTACATTCAACGATAACAGCGATAACAGCAGTGATATACTTTCAATAATATAGAGAGAATATAATATAAATAGATCTAAGATGCAGCTAAAATTCAGTTAAAAACAAATCAATATTTACCTGAAATTGCCTAAAATTACTATAAATTTTAGATAAATGTTAGTTAAATTTCAGCTAATTTCCAACTAAATTTTGTATGAATTTAGCTAATTTTAACATTTAATTTAGCTAACTTTTGATTAAATGTAGCTAACTTTTGATTGAATGTAGCTAACTTTTGATTGAATGTAGCTAACTTTTGATTGAATGTAGCTAACTTTTGATTGATTGTAGCTAACTTTTGATTGAATGTAGCTAACTTTAATTTAATTTTATCTGACTTCAGCTAACTTTAAGCTAACTTTTAGCTACCTTTTAGCTAATTTTAAACTAACTTTTAGCGAAATTTCAGTTAGATTCTAGCTAAATTCTAGCTAACCAAGGACAAATCGAATTCTTACACACAGCGGCAACGGCGATGGCGGAATCTGTTTATAATATAGAGAGATATAGCTAGCTTTTGACTAAATTACAGCTAAATATATCTAAATTTTAGCCAACTTTTAACTGATTTTCAGCTAACTTTTGGCTAACTTCTAACTAACTTATACGTAACTTTTTGCTGACTTTTAGCTTGCTTTCAGCTAAATTATAGCTAAATTCATCAAAATTTTAGCTGACTTTTGGCTGATTTTAGCTGAATTTTAGCTGAATTTCAGCTGAATTTTAGCTAAAGTTAGGAGCCAAAAATGAGCGGCGTGTTTTAGACGGTGACAGCGGCGACAGCGTCGACAGCGGCGACAGCGGCAGCATATTTTTAATAATATAGAGAAATAAAATAAAAAGAATATATCGATGTAAATATCCAAGCAGCATCAAACTACGATCGAATTCAATTGACTTTAATCGTAAATAAAATGAAATTATATTGATTTTTTATCATAAATTTTAATCAACCCCACACAGCATGTGAGCTTTCTGGAAGCTTCCTGGGAGCTTCCCGGAAGATGTGGAAGAAAGGTTGGAAGCTTTCAGGAAGTTTCCAGATGAAACTTTCCGGAAGATGGATATGTCCTCGATCAGGAGTCTTCCGTAAGTCTTTCATGAAATATTTTAGTGGAAGCTCACTGGAAGCCTCAGTACGTCCTTCATGGAATATTTCAGTGGAAGCTTACTGGAAGGTTCCGTAAATTATTCATGGAATATTTCAATGGAAGCTTACCGACAGCTTCCGTAAATTATTCATGAAACATTTCAGTGAAAACTTACTAGAAGCCTCCGTAAATCTTTCATGGAATATTTCAGTGGAAGCTTACTCGAAGCTTCCGTACATTATTCCTGGAATATTTTAGTGGAAGCTTCCAGGAAGTATCGGTAAGTTTTTCGTTGAATATTTCAGTGAAATATTACCGGAAGCTTCCTAGAAGAAAACGTGGAAGATTTAATTTACTGCAGAAAAAACATTGAAAGCTTCCAGGAAGATTCCAGTGAAAAGTTCCCGGAAGATGGATATGTCCTCGATCAGGAGTCTTCCGCAAGTGGTTAATAAAATATTTCAGCGGAAGTTTGCCGGGAGCTTCCGTAAACTTTTCATGAAATATTTCAGTGGAAGCTTACTGGAAGCCTCCGTAAATTATTAATGAAATATTTCAGTGGAAGCTTACTGGAAGGTTCCGTAAATTATTCATGGAATATTTCAATGGAAGCTTACCGACAGCTTCCGTAAATTATTCATGAAACATTTCAGTGAAAACTTACTAGAAGTCTCCGTAAATCTTTCATGGAATATTTCAGTGGAAGCTTACTCGAAGCTTCCGTACATTATTCCTGGAATATTTTAGTGGAAGCTTCCAGGAAGCTTCGGTAAGTTTTTCGTTGAATATTTCAGTGGAATATTACCGAAAGCTTCCTAGAAGAAAACGTGGAAGATTTAATTTACTGCAGAAAAAACATTGAAAGCTTCCAGGAAGATTCCAGTGAAAAGTTCCCGGAAGATGGATATGTCCTCGATCAGGAGTCTTCCGCAAGTGGTTAATAAAATATTTCAGCGGAAGTTTACCGGAAGCTTCCGTAACTTTTTCATGGAATATTTCAGTGGAAGCTTACTGGAAGCCTCCGTAAATTATTAATGAAATATTTCAGTGGAAGCTTACTGGAAGCCTCCGTAAATTATTAATGAAATATTTCAGTGGAAGCTTACTGGAAGCCTATGTAAATTATTAATGAAATATTTCAGTGGAAGCTTACTGGAAGCCTATGTAAATTATTAATAAAATATTTCAGTGGAAGCTTACTGGAAGCCTCCGTAAGTTTTTCATGAAATACTTCATTGTAAGGTTACCGGAAGCTTCCGTAAATTTTTTATGAAATATTCCAGTGGAAACGTACTGGAAGCTTCCGTAAATTATTCATGAAATATTTCAGTGAAAGCTTACTGGAAGCTTCTGTAAATTTATCATAAAATACTTCATTGGAAGCTTACTGAAAGCTTCCTTAAATTATTCATGAAATATTTCAGTGAAATATTTAAGTGAAATATTAAATAAGTGATGAACTAATATTTCTTTGAAATATTTCAGTTTATGAATATTAAATAATTCATTGAAACATATCTGTAATATTACTGGAACATTTCATGTTTTATTTCAAAAAATTTTTGAATTCGACACTGAAATATTCAAGTAAGTTGTTATATTATTTTTTGAAATGATTCAAATTAATATTTCTCAAATCTTTCAAGAAACATGTCATGAAATATTTCTGTTATATTTAAAAAATATTTCATGAAGTATTTAAAAAAATGTTTGAACATAACACTGAAATATTGAAGAAATATTACTGCACCATTTCTTAAAATATTTTAAATCAACATTGCGCAAATTTTTTAAAAAATATTTCATGAAATATTTCTGTAATATTCTAGAAATATTTCATGAAGTATTCCAAAAAATTTATGAATATAACAGTGAAATATTGGAAAAATATTGTCTAAATATTTGTAGTTATCTTGCGTGCGTAGCAATTCTTCCATCTTGCCAGCAGATGGCTACTTGATTATATTTTCATGTGATCGTAAATGGGGTCGACAAACTCGCAAGTGGTGGGACGTTCTCTCGTTTAGTATATAAGACCAAAAATTCTTGATACAAATAAATAAGCGCTTGAGTTCTAAATAACAAATAAATGTATAGGTATTCACTATCGTTTGAGATGCAACTCTTACAGAATTAAAAATAATATCTGATAGAATCTTTCACCTATATTACAAATCAATATTTCATGAAAGATTTTAGAAATATTTCAGAAACATTTTTCGAAAGATTTATAATCTTTTATGAATCCTTTAATAAAATATTTCTGCAATCTTTCAACAATATTACCAATTAATATTTCATGAAAGATTTTAGAAATATTTCAAAAACATTTCTTGAAAGATTCATAATCTTCCATGAATCTTTCGATCAAATGTTGCTGCAATCTTCCAACAATATTACAAATTAATATTTCACAAAATCATGAGAAAATGTTACAGAAACATCACATGAAATATTTTGAATCAATCTTCTAGGCGGACATATCAATATTTTTGTTTTATTCCGAATCATTCAATGAAATATTTCAGAAATATTTCATTTTATGTGGAAAGTTATATAAAAAAGACGTCATTTTTCGTTAACATTTAACATACTTAAAGACGTCTTCCAACAGAATCTTCCTTGGAAGGTTTACGGAAGCTTTCAGGAGCCTACCACTGGAATGTTTCAATGAAAATTTCCAATATTTTGCTGAAAGGTAAACGGAGTCTTCCATTCAAGTTCCCATGAAATCTTTTGGTGCAATTATTCATCAATCTTCCAACGGAATCTTCCTTGGAAGGTTTACGGAATCTCTTAGGAGACTTAAGTCGGAATATTCCAGTGAAAATTCCCAACATTTCCCCGGAAGAAAAACGGAGTCTTCTATAAAGCTCCCATGAAATCTTTCGGTGCAATGATTTATCAATCTTCCAACGGAATCTTCCTTGGAAGGTTTACGGAAGCTTCCAGGAGCCTTCCACTAAAATGTTTCAACGACAATTTCCAATATTTCGCTTAAAGGTAAACGGAGTCATTTATTCAAGTTTCCATGAAATCTTTCGGGTCAATGATTCATCAATCTTCCAACGGAATCTTCCTCGGAAGGTTTACGGAAGCTTCCAGGAGCCTTCCACTAAAATGTTTCAATGACAATTTCCAATATTTCGCTAAAAGGTAAACGGAGTCATTTATTCAAGTTTCCATGAAATCTTTCGGGTCAATGATTCATCAATCTTTCAACGGAATCTTCCTTGGAAGATTTACGGAAGCTTCCAGCAGCCTTCCACTAAAATGTTTCAATGACAATTTTCAATATTATGCTGAAAGGTAAACGGAGTCTTCTTCCATTTAAGTTTCCATGAAATCTTTCGGTGCAATGATTCATCAATCTTCCAACGGAATCTTCCTTGGAAGGTTTACGGAAGCTTCCAGGAGCCTTCCACTAAAACGTTTCAATGACAATTTCCAATATTTCGCTTAAAGGTAAACGGAGTCATTTATTCAAGTTTCCATGATTCTTTCGGTGCAATGATTCATGAATCTTCCAACAGAATCTTCCTTGGAAGGTTTATGGAAGCTTTTAGGAGCCTTCCACTGGAATATTTCAATGACAATTTTCAATATTTCGCTGAAAGGTAAACGGAGTCTTCCATTCAAGTTTTCATGAAATCTTTCGGTGCAATGATTCATTAATCTTCCAACAGAATCTTCCTTGGAAGGTTTACGAAATCTCTTAGGAGACTTAAGTCGGAATATTCCAGTGAAAATTCCCAACATTTTCCCAAAAGGAAAATGGAGTTTTCTATAAAGCTTCCATGAAATCTTTCGGTGCAATAATTCATCAATCTTCCAACGGAATCTTCCTTGGAAGGGTTACGGAGGCTTCTAGAGGTTCTTCGTAGAAAGTTTCCTTTGCAATATTCCAGAAATATTTCTGTTTTTTCCATAAAGCTTCCATACATATTTTAATAAAATATTCCATCGGAATATTTCGGAATATTCTAATGATATCTTTCATGCTGTGTGGGACATCAATAAATTCTTAGTACTGTAGACTTTATGGTATAAATGCATGAATTGAACATTGGAAAATGAATCAATTCCTATCGGGTATTATCGTTGCGTATGGATATATTGATTTAAATGTTTCCAATCAACATTACATTTTAATGGATTTGAATAGACTTGAATGGTGAATCGTTTAAATGATACTCAAAGTGATTTTTCACTACGAATTCAAATCGAAATTAATGAGTTTCTATAGCCAAAAATTTTATCATGAATTCATTCAGTATTAAAGCGTAAATCAACATGCTTTACAATTGAGTCCTTGCATTAAAACATGCATTATATCCTTCAGGTAGAATACAAAAAAATAAAAGTAAAATTGTATAATTTAATACAATTTTGATATATATAAATAAAGCGCCAATGAATATGATGTCACGATACTATAAACAATCGTGACGTCACATAATTTTAACTGTTTCTATCTCTTTGAGTTTTTATTTTTATGATAAAAAAAAATACGTGTCCTTTATTTTTTCTTTTTCTAAATGACGGATATAATAACTTCTATTATATTATAAAATTATTCTATTAAAGATCCCTGTTAGAAAAATACACGCCAAAAAATGCAAGGCTACAGCGGAGCTCTCTTTCTTTCTTCTTTTAATCGTGAAGAGAATTCCGCTGCAGCCTTGCGTTTTTGGGCGTGTATTTTATTTTAAATGTATTTTTTTTATTTCCTAAAATATTTTTTTGTTTTATTTTTTCTCAAGCCATTATTTTTTTTCATCCCTTAAGGCTCTTCTATCTTTTTTTCTCAAGTCTTTATTTTTTTCCCTCACGTTTTTTTTTCATTATTTTTTTTAACGCTTAGTTCCTGCGCTTTATACAAAGCTTCGCTTCTTTCGGGCATCCCTAGACGGCACTTTTTTTTATGTCCTTCAAGTAGTAAAAATGTTAATATAATTCGAATACTGTAATTTTTGCATGATAAGATTTATTTATTAGTTTTATGTACAAAGTTTTAACATACAATAATAGAATCATTCATAAATTTATATGTTCATCAGAAGTACATTCAGTAATTTGTACACTACTATTCTCATTTTTATATTGTACCAAAGTAACTATTGGTTGATGGTAACTAAATTATAATACAAATGTTTTCAATTCTATTCTTATAGAATTACGATTTAAACGATTTATTAACAATCGACTGTGACCTACTACCCGTTTTCCTAACTCTCAAAAGGTCGCACAAAGTGCGCATATAAAAGGAAAAAGGAAAAGGTAACTGTAAGCTAGACCCGTTTTTAGTGTAGCGTCATGCTACATCTAGTCCGGGGTCTCTTTGCTTTTTTATTATTTGTTATACTATGGCCTCTTATAAGCCAGGAACTCTAAGACTTATAGTCTTATAATGTGCCTTTCATTACTTCAATAGAATAACTTTAAGTCAATTTATCAATTATCAGTCAAACACAATAAACCTCAAATATAAGAAACTAATTTATATAAGAACACATTACACGTACATTAAAAGAAATAGAAATAAAAGTATTACTAATTAGATTTATTACAATAAAACTTTAATTGTAACTGAGGATTTATTCCGTTATAGCTGCTACCGGTACAGAGCTGGTGCCCATACAGCATGAAAGATTGCTGCAAGGTTGCTGCAAGGTTTCATGAAAGTTTCGAAACTTCGCAGCAACCTTTCATGAAAGATTGTAGCAACATTTATATGTCCACGCTAGAACCCGGTTGAAATATTTCTAAAAACCTCGCAGCAATCTTTCAGAAAACTTCGCAGCAACCTTTCATGAAAACCTCACAGCAATATTTCAGGAAATGTAACAGAAACATTTCAAGAAACCTTGCAGCAATCTTTTAGAACACCTCGCCGCAACCTTGCAGGAAACCTCGCAGCAATCTTTCAGGAAATGTAACAGAAACATTTCAAGAAACCTCACAGGAATCTTGCGGGAAAAATAGCAAAAATATTTCAAGCAACCACACAGCAATTTTTCAGAAAATCTCGCCGTAACCTTGCAGAAAACCTCGTAGCAACCTTTTATGAGATATTGCAGCAACATTTATATGTCCGCGCTAGAACCCGGTTGAAATATTTCTAAAAACCTCGCAGCAACCTTATATGAAAACCTCGCAGCAACATTTCAAGAAACCTTGCAGCAATCTTTCATGAAAGGTTTCTCGTAATAATTCATGAAATTTTTCCCAAATTTTGCCGCAAACAACGCTCATACCTTTCCGTATGGTTTCCTGCAATATTTTGTAAAATATTTCTTAAATCTTGCCAAAAGCTTGCTGCAGTAATATTTACTAGTAGTCAGGATTTTCTATCCTTGTGTGATAAAGTTTTTCTTATTTGCTTGTATCAATCGTTCTATCTATAAATTACTAGTTGAGCGCAATAGTATTATTATCAATATTTGTGCACAAGAAGAAAAAATTCCTTAGCATCGTTTTTGAGAAAAGTAGAGAATATTGAAATAAAAGGTTTTGTTTCTAATATTTATGCGTTCTTTACTTTTTTCAATAACAATTCGATGGAGTTTTTTACCCTACGCATAAATATTTATAATAATAGCATACTTATTGCGCTCAACTTTCCGTTTACAATACAACTACAGCAATGAATACTTGAGTAAATAACAGAAAACCAAATATAAGGCAAGAACAGCGAATCTGGACTGCTCTTAGAATCTTTTATAAAAACTTGCGGAATGATTGCTGAAACTGTTTATGAAAGGTTTGCTGCAATTTCATTTTGAAATTATTCATGAAACTTTGCTGATACTTTTTATGAAACGCTTTTCTGGAATATTTTATAAAGATTGCCAAAAATATGGTAATAACTATTGGCGAAATGTACATAGTAATATTTTTTGTGATATCTTAGAAATCTTGTCAAAAACCTTGCAGAAATCTTACTGCAACTTTTAACAAAAGATACCTCGCAATATTTCATAAAATATTCATCAAATTTTGCTGGAAACCTCGTTGAAACCTTTCATAAAAGGTATCTTGCAATTTTTCGTAAAATGTTTCTAAAATCTTGCACGAACTTTGCTGCAACCTTTCATCAAAGGTCTCTTGCGATATTTCATAAAATGTTCCCCAAATCTTGCTAGGAACCTCACTGAAACCTTTCATGAAAGGTTTCTTGCAATATTTCATAAAATGTTTCTAAAATCTTGCAGGAACCTCGCTGCAATCTTTCATGAAAGGTTTCTTGCAATAATACATGAAAAGTTCCCCAAATCTTGCTGGAAAACTCGCTGAAACCTTTCGTGAAAGGTTTCTTGCAATATTTCATAAAATGTTTTTAGAATCTTGCAGAAACCTCGCTGCAACCTTTCGTGAAAGGTTTCTTGCAATATTTTATAAAATGTTTCTAAAATCTTGCAGAAAGCTCGCTGCAATCTTTCATAGAAAGTTCGATGCAATATTCCATCAAAATGTTGTCTAAATCTTGCTGAAAATCCCGCTGAAACATGTAATAAAAGTTTTCTTGCAATATTTCATGAAATATTTTTAAAGTCTTACAGAAACCGCGCTGCAACCTTTCATGAAAGGTTTCTTGCAATATTTCATGAAATATTTCTAAAATCTTGCAGAAAACTTGCTGCAACCTTCCATGAAAGGTTCCTTGCAATATTCCATGAAATGTTTTCTACATTTTTCTGAAAACCTCGCTGAAACATGTCGTGAAAGTTTTCGACTAATATTTCATCAAATGTTTCTAAAATCTTGCAGAAACCTCGCTGCAACCTTTCGTGAAAGTTTTTTTGCAATATTTTATGAAATATTTCTAAAATCTTACAGAAACCTCGCTGCAACCTTTCATGAAAGGTTTCTAGCAATATTTCATGAAATATTTCTAAAATCTTGTAAAAACCTCGCTGCCACCTTTCATGAAAGGTTGCTTGCAATATTCCATGAAATAATTTCTCAATCGTGCTAAAAACCTCGCTGCAACCTTTCGTGAAAGTTTTCTTGCAATATTTCATGAAATATTTCGAAAATCTTACAGAAACCTCGCTGCAATCTTTCATGAAAGGTTTCTTGCGAAATTTCATAAAATATTTTTAAAATCTTGCAGAAACCTTGCTGCAACCTTTCATGAAAGGTTCCTTGCAATATTTTATGAAATGTTTTCTAAATTTTGCTTGGAACCTCTATGCAACCTTTTATAAAAGGTTTCTTGCAATATTTCATGAAATATTCCTAAAATATTTCAGAAACCTCGCTGCAACCTTTCATGAAAGTTTTCTTGCAATATTTCATGAATTGTTTCTAAAATCTTGCAGAAACCTCGCTGCAACCTTTCATGAAAGGTTTCTTGCAACATTTCATGAAATGTTTTATAAAACCTTGCAGAAACCTCGCTGCAACCTTTCATGAAAGGTCCCTTGCAATATTGCTTGAATTATTTTCTGTAACCTTGTAGCAAGTTTGCAGTAATATCACACTGAAATGTTTCATGAAACCTCTTAGCAATGTTAAGACAAGATTGCTGCAATCTTGTGACAATATTTCAGCACAATATTTCAGTGAAAGTTTCACTGCAATATTTCATGCTGTGTGGGTGGTTATCCAGCTCTTCGCGGACCTGCAGAATAATCGGAAATAATCAGAAGCAAATACAGAAATTAAAGCTAAAATATACTTTATTTATTGAAGGCTGGCCAAAGAGTGCTGTACAAGATTTTTGACGACGACTACATCGCTCTCGCTTGAGCCACCGTCGCCGCTATCTTCCTCCTCTTTGATTGATTGGTATTGTTGGGGGAAATTTGTGCTAATTTTAGATCTCGCTCTGCGCGAGACCACCTTTTCCATTTAATATCTCGCACACGGAGTCTCTCCTCCTCGAATCCTATGTACTGCCTAAAGAGGGGAGAGATCTTCATTACTTGTCTGTATTATAATACAGGTGCGCTTATATGTGTGCTAACGTGCGAAACTTTATACGCATGAATCAGCACACATATAAGCGCGCACATATACTCTTATATTAATTTCTATCTTGCGCGTCGGTATAACGTTTAATTGTTACACCGCGCCGACGCGCAAAATAGAAAGAGACGCAACATCGTTTTAATCTTTTCACTTTTAATATGAACATTAAGATTTGAAAGAGAATAATTATCATTTTCAATTGATTTTATTTTATTCTTTTTCTTTTCATACTCTCTCTCAAACTATAATGCATTTACGAACCTTATTCTATAAACTTTTCTCGCATAATTACGTAGAGTCACACGACAGAAAGCGGGATAAACGAAACAACACATCGCAACGGATATTCAAGAGAAAGTGATAGAAAGCGATGACTGATATAAGTGAATGAGAGACAGATGGCCACGCGTACTGAGTTAGGGAGAGGTGGGGATGGGAGGCAGTGTGCACGTACTGGCACGATATGTATACACGCACGCCGCAACTGCCACTCTGTATAAAATCTGACGCTTAACAAAAATAGAATGGCCACGCGGCGAGCGCCCAGAACGTCCGTATAAAAGCTTCGCTTCAAAACACGTGGAAAAACACCTATAATTTTCAAGTATACTTCGTTTTACTTTGTACATGTCTTTATTAAACGTGTTTGATTTTATGTGTTATTTTCATGTGTTCTATTTTCACGCGTTTCTTTTATGTGTTTTTTTGTGTATTATTTTGATGTGTTTTTTTCATGTATTTTTATAAATAAAGTCATATACTATTTTTTCAGGCATTTTATTACTTATTTACTTATTTACCATCTTACAAGAAAAAAAATCTGAAAAAAACACATGAAAAAAATACATGAAGTTAGCACATGAAAAAAAAACTTAAATAAATAAATAATATATGTAAAAAACACATGAATAAACACTTACAAAATATAAAGCAAAGTGCACTGAGAAAAAAATTTAGTTGGATTAAGTAAGGCTTAATTGAATCAATGAAATCCCTTAGGTGCGGGCGGCACATAAAATATTTTGTTACATTAATACAAATATTTGAATTGAGTCAAATAAATATTTCATTTTTTTAAATAAATATTTGATTCTACTAAACATCACAAATATTGGTTAAAAATAATATTTTGTATTTTCAAATAACTATTTGACTTACTAAATGTCGCGAAGATTGATTCAATAAAATTAATTCATTGTTTTTATAAAAAATTTTATCAATTAAAATGCCCATTTGTTTTTCTAATTGATAATTTCATTACATTAATATACATATTGGAATTAAATCAAATAATATTTTGTATTTTCAATTAAATATTTGACTTATTAAATGTCGCGAAGATTGATTCAATAAAATTAATTCATTGTTTTAATTAAAAAAATTATTAATTAAAATGTCCATTTATTTTTCTAATTAATTATTTCATCATATTAATGCTATATTGAAATTAAATTAGTTCAATATTTTATATTTTTAAATGAGTGTTTAATTTATTGAATATTTTAAATTTAATAAAATTTTAAGATTTAATAAAATTAATTCATTGTCTTAACAAAAAATTGATTAATTATTCGGGTTCACAAATAAAATATTCCTTCAAAGTAAAGTGTTGAATCTGGCGAATAAATCAATTGAATGAGACTCACAATTAAAGGAATCTTTATTAAATAAAGCTGTATTCAAATACACTCAAACTACAAAAAAAAGAAATTAAATCAAGGAACAATCCTTATACGTTTTAAATTATAAAGAACTTCTATAAGAAATAAAACAGTGTAAAAATAATGTATCTCAAAAGTAAAGGCAGCGGCACGTATAGGTCCTCAAGACACAACGGTTGGCCAAAGAGTGACGGGGAGAAGGAATGGCGAAAGCGGACCAGTGATGGATTTCGAAGCTGCTTATATGATATCCAACAGCCAACTTCAGAGTATATACTACAGAATAATACATTCTGCTTATACTCTAATTCTACGGTATACTCTGAAGTTGGCTAAAGGATATCCTAATATATAGATATACATAAATGTATAAAGCATCCTCGAAATCCATCACTGAAGCGGACAGAGCGCGCGAGTAAAGAAAAGGTGGCGCTCATGTATCGTCCTCAGCTAGTTGGAGCACCTTGCCTCAACACTCCCTCCCTCCAACAGAGCGGTTTCTACTCCGTCTTCTCTTTACATCCATCTGAAAAAAAATTAAAACAGAGATTGTTGTATTTATTTCCTATAACGTCTAAGGATTATATTATTTTAACATCTAGCTTCTGAGTGTATACTTTTTATCATAAACATAGATTTTTAAACTTAATTAGATTGTGTTTAATATTTTGTCTCTGAAGTATATATGTTTGTCTCTTGCTAGAGGTTTTGTCATAATATCTGCTTCGTTTTCATTTGTAGAGATCCATTTCACTCTGACTTTACCATCTAAAACGCATGACTTTATATAGTCTCCGTGTGTTGTTGCCATATGACTTTTATTGCCTGTCTGTTCTCTGACTTCTAATTTTCGTTTTATGGTGGATACGTCTTCATCGAAATTTTTTAATCTGTGACAGCCATCCATCTGTGTGCAATCACCAGCTGATTTATTATCACACCAGATGGTCACTGGGTACATAGTTTTACCGATGATGTCACGTGTGGCCTTGTCTATTGATACGAGTTCTTGACAAGCATCGCTCATGGCTAGGTACTCTGCTTGGCAGGTTGAGAGCGTTACATATTTTTGTTTGTGACTTCTCTAGGCTATGGTGTCACCAAATAACTTAATTACAAACCCTCCGGTTGAAGATGAGTCTTGCCAGTCTCTGAAGCTGGCATCGGTCATAGCTTCTAAATTTTCTCCCTTTCCGATGTATGTTAGTCCTAGATTTGTTGTACCTCTGAGATATCTGAATATCCTTTTAATTTCTTTCCAGTCGTCCTCGGTGGGATGCGTTTGCTTTCTTGATAAGTAGTTGACCGCATAGGCAATGTCCGGTCTTGTAGTCCCAGCTAGGTATAACAGGCTTCCTATGGCTTCTCTAAACGGTACATTCTTCTTCAGTTCATCTATACATACATCTTCTTGTTTTCTGATTTCTCTACTTTTGACTTGCCTGGTGATCATAGGAGTGGAGTGGGTGTTGCATTCTTTCATGTTGAATCTATCTAGTATTTTCTTGGTGTATTCAGTTTGTTTGAGTGTTATACATCTATTGGGTCTATCCCGGAGTATGTTCATTCCTAGGAAACATCTTGGTTCTCCCAAATTTTTCATCTTAAACACTGAGCTAAGTTTTGTCTCTACTTCTCGTAGTTTAGTTTTGCAGTTTCCTGCTAGAATAACATCGTCAACGTATAGTATTATGAATACTACTTTTCCTTCTTTTCTTTATGTGAAGAGACATGGTTCATTTATATCTTTCTCTAGTCCTAGCTTTAGAGTTTCTTCAGAGAATCTCTTATTCCATCTTTTTGGACTTATTTTTAGTCCATATAGTGACTTCTGGACCTTACAGATTTTATTATCATGTAGATTTTCTTCACATTCTAGTTCGTCTGGTATTTTCATATATATATCTTCTTCTAAGGTACCATGTAAGAAGGCTGTTTTTACATCTAACTGTATGGCGTCTAAGTCGAATTTATTGATGATGCTGAAAGCTGACCTAATCAGAGACATTCTTGATACTGGTGCATACGTTTCTTTCAGTTCGTATTTAGTTTTGTCTTTGAAACCTCTAATCACCAGTCTGGCTTTATATCGAAGATTACCCATTTCGTCTGTTTTCTTTCTAAACACCCATCTAGAATCTATGACATTTAATTTCTTGTCTTTTATTTTACAGCTAGTCACGTCTACTATTGTCCAGACTTTGTTTTCCTGTATTGATTTCAGTTCTTCTTTCACGGCTGTTTTCCATTGTTCCCTTTCGGCGGATGCCATAGCTTCTTGATATGACGCTGGGTCATCGTTGATTTCAGCTAACGCATGGTATTTTTCATCTTCCAGTACTGTTTCAGCACACTGCGCCTCTGCTGCTCTTACATTCAGTCTCCATTTGGATTTAGCTGCTCTTTCTGGCTGTTTAACTTTCTTCTTGGGTGGTTCTTCAAACGTCTATGACTTTCTTTTCTTGGGTCTTCCTCTTTTTGGTTTTTCATTTACTTCTTTTACATCTAATGTCTCCGAGTGTGTGATTTGGTCTTTTTCATTTACATCTGTTTCTTTCTTATCACCTGTAGTTTCATGATTTTCAACACTTTCGAATTCTAGTGTTTCCTGAGTTTGTTTGTATACATCTTTGTAGACTAACTTCTCGTTACATCTTACGTTTCTGGAGTTAATAAACTTTCTGGTTTCAGGATGCCATAAAATATATCCTGTGTTTGTATAACCAACTAGCACTGCTTTTATTGCTCTTGGTTCAAATTTTAATTTGACGTCGGTTATTTTGGCATATGCTATGCAACCAAACCTTCTGATTTCTTCTTGATGATGTTTCTTTCCTGGGAGTATTACTTCCATTGGTGTTTTATATTTAAGTACCCTGTGTGGAGTTCTGTTGTATATGTGCACAGCTGCTTCTAATGCTAGAATCCACATACTTGCTGGTAAACCTGAGTCGATCATCATGGTTCTAATTTTTCCTTGAATCGTCTTGTTGAATCTTTCAGCGGTTCCATTATGTTGCGGTGTATTTGGTGGTCCAAAGTTATTCTCGATTTTTTCTTTTGTCATCACCTCTGCAAATTTACCTCCAGTGAACTCTGTTCCGTTGTCTGCTCTTATATAGCATACTTTTACATCTTCTCTTAATATGTTCCTGGACGTCTTGAGGAATTTTTCCAAGCAATCTCCTGTTTCATTTTTGTGTTTCATGGAGTATGCTTTGGCAAATCTGGAGTAATCGTCTATAAACACTTCTATAAATCTATTGCCTCCTGGATATGATGCTGGTTTGATTGGTCCCATTACGTCTGTGTGAATCATTTCCAGACATCTGGTTGCTTTATCTCTGATTTCCTTGAATGGGAGATTTTCTATTTTTCCCATTATGCAAGATTCACAATCTAGTATGTTGTCTGTGAATTTGATTTCCTTTAGACATTCTAGGTCTTTTTGTAGGTATTTTAGGTATCTTAAGGACATGTGTCCTAATCTTAAATGCCATAACATTCCTACATCTAATTTGTCTTTTGTGACTTTAGGATTTTTTTCACTTGTTAGTAGACTATCAAGCATTTGTACATCTTTTATGTTGTCTATGTCTATAATTTTGTTTTTTTGTTGTATTTTCTCGTCATCTTCGCTTTCTGGGACTTCATGTTCTTCATTCTCCCTCCCAATCTCAGACGGTGTGGCTGCACTTCCTTGATGTTCTATGTTCTCCGATTGAGATTGTTGTATGAAGTCTTCTAGTGATACCAGTCTTGCTTCATATTGACGTTCTTCATAGTCTTCTGTTTTTGAGTTGTTGTTACTTCTTATAACTTCTAATGTAACCAACCAATTTGGTTTTATGTATTTTCCTGTTATACATTTTTCTCCGGTGTGCTTATCGAAGATTTCTAGGACTTCATCGTCTAGATAGATTCCTAGTCCAACATCTACGAATTTCCTTAGAGAAATTAGATTTTGAGAGACATCTGGAGCTGCCAATACATCTGTGAGTTTAATTACTTCTGATTTATTTGTGTTTGAAGTGAGCAGTAGATCGCCTTTACCGTCTATGGTGATATCTGCGGCCTTGTTTTTGTTGGCACTTCTTATTATCTTATTTGAACACTTCTTAAAGTTGGTTAAAATTAGTCCTTTTTGAACTATATGTTCAGTTGCTCCAGAGTCTGCTAATAAATTTATTTTCCAGTTGTTAATGTTACTTGATTGGTTGTTACCTGCGATATAAGCTTTGGCTGCATTTTTCTGATTCTTCTTCTCCTTAGTTGGTTTGTCTTGAGATTTCCTAAACACTCTGGTTTTTGCTTTGGTAACACTTCCAGAGTTACTTCTATGATTTTCTTTGTTCTTTCTATATGTGTTTCCCCCCTTGTTTCTGTATGTGTTTCCTCCCTTGTTTCTGTATGTATTTATGTTATTTTTGTGAACTAACCTGTCTCCTGAGTCCTTGGGACGTTCTCCCGACGTGCCACTCCCTGCCTGAAAACAGTCGTTCCCCTTGTGGCCTGTTATCGCCTTGCAGTAATAACAGTACCACAAGTGGTACTCTGCTAGTGGGCAAGCGACCTGAGGATGCCCCTCCTTGTTACATCTAAAACAACGACCATATTGCAGCTTGGCGTGTGCCAAATTTGCGGCCGCTTCTACCCTCTTCTCTGACCTCTTTTCTGCCTCAAGCTGCAATAAGAAGTTTTTCATACTTTCTAGGTTCATTTCATCATTATTGGTTTGCCTTCTAATCAGAGAAGCGGATCTGAGTTCTGGAAAGTTTCCAGAAACCGCCTGATAGAATGCAGACCTCTTCTCTTCTTCGGACAACACCTCTGTTGGATTGTTATTTTCGTATTCTCTCACAATCGAATCAAATTTATCAATAAAATCATCAATATTTTCATTAGCTTTAATTTTTAATTTGTATAGCTTGGCTCTAATAGATGTAGCTGTTACGTTATTTTCAATTCTTTTACTTTCTTTTATAGTATTAATTATAGTTAAAGGGTCTGTTAAATTCAAAACTTTTTTATGGTAGTGTTCGTCTATATGATTAATTATAATGTCTCTAATTAAACCTTTTTTACGTTTTACTTCTTCTGTATTATTATCAGTTTGATTAATGTTATTTAAAATATCTAATAAATTTAACGATCTTAGTTCAGATTGTAAACTATCCAACCAGAGGTGTACGCCCGTTTTCCGAGTGAGTTTGTAGTCTCTTTTAAGTATTAATTTTTGGTTGTTGTTAGTTACTTCTAATGATTTGTTAATGTGTTTAAACGTCTCATTTAGGTTAGTTAATACTTCTGATTGTGGGTTGTTAGTGTTACTGTTACTTCTAGTGGGGGTGGATGTGTCTATTAAGTTAGGCATGTTAGTTTGTGTGTTTGAAAGTGTTACCTCAGCACATCTATTTTTCTCTCTCTCCAGGTCGAGAAGATTTTGGGTCACCTTCAAAAGCGTCTCCACGACTTCCTTCATTTGCGCGTTTTGCGCCTCTCTTTCTCTCGACATATCGTTCTTGATTTCCTCGACTTGTCTGAGGCCGTCCAAGAGGTCCCTTCTGATCCTCTCTGAGGGTGGGACCCTCACAAAAGGAGGTGTATAACTGCTTTCAGCGTCTGATGTTCCTGCTTCATCAGCTCTGTTATCTCTCTCCGCTTTCTCAAGAGGGCCTCTTTTCGGACTCATTTTAGCTCGACTTCTGAAATAGATAAATAATCTTTATACAAAATATTAACACTTATGTGTAACTGTACAACAAGTTTACAAAGTGTAATATATGTATTATATAAAAATTAAGTACGTTTGTTCTCATGCGCTAACGTACGACAAGTTAGCGCGAACTTTTGTACCGACCGGACGATAGAATGACTGAACCGTTTATTATTTGAAATCAAGCAGTGTTTTGAACCATACCAAGTAAACGTCTTAATTACACTGCTCTTTACATTCAAAATAACCTACATATGTACAGTTTGTGTACATATACCTCTAAAAAATTCCAACTATTATTCTATGCGCACCTAACTGTACAACAAGTTCCGTGCAATAGAATAATGTAAATTATAATTTTATCAATAAACTTTTATTTATCAGACGTCGTATGCGCGCACTTTCTCGCGATAGTATAACGAACGCAATTATACTGTTGGTGCAAGAAAGGTGATCACGTGCACGCACACGGCATCCTTTTTCATGTAAGATATATCGATAGAAGAGAGAACTTATATTAAACTCTCTTTGTTTGTTAAAATATATGGCGAACGAGTTTAAACGTACAGTCACTACCGTTCGAGAGATTTTCTATACATCATTAACACGTCTATATATATATATATATATATGTATTTCGTCGTGTCTAGTCACGCCCGATATTTTCTTTTCGAGAGTCGTGACAAGTGAGAGCGAGAGAGAAGGAAAATCGACCGACGCGCCGGGTAATGGCCGCTTCTCGGGATTTTCCTCCCCCCGTTTTTATGCACGTTATGAAAAAAACTTCCCGAGTAATGGCTGCTGTTGTACTTTTAAATTTGCACTGTTTCTAATCACTGGACGAGAGAGACCCGCACTGAATTTACTTCTTTATTCTTATATTTTTACGAGAAAAAAAATGAATTTATGGTTATGATTATTCTTTATTAGCGGGCAGAAAAAGAATAATAAAAAACTTCCATCTTGCACTCCCGTCGTGCACCCATTCATGAAAAGAAAATTTACCTCTAACTAGTATATATTTCTAAAAAAAATACACTTCTAAACGCTGAACAAATTTCACACTTCTAAAAAAAACATACTCACAAAATCTCCTTAGGTGATTCAATTAAATAGATTAAGCGTTTTGTGGGCCTATAACCTGTTGGATCTGGCGAATAAATCAATTGAATGAGACTCACAATTAAAGGAATCTTTATTAAATAAAGCTGTATTCAAATACACTCAAACTACAAAAAAAAAAGAAATTAAATCAAGGAACAATCCTTATACGTTTTAAATTATAAAGAACTTCTATAAGAAATAAAACACTGTAAAAATAATGTATCTCAAAAGTAAAGGCAGCGGCACGTATAGGTCCTCAAGACACAACGGTTGGCCAAAGAGTGACGGGGAGAAGGAATGGCGAAAGCGGACAGAGCGCGCGAGTAAAGAAAAGGTGGCGCTCATGTATCGTCCTCAGCTAGTTGGAGCACCTTGCCTCAACATAAAGAAATATTTAATTAATTCGATTTATAGATATTTTAATCGAACAAATACTGTCTTTAATCAACAGTATTCGCTTTCAGTTATTTACATTTATTTATTAACATCAATGAATTGATGACTCATTAAAGGACAGGTGAATATGATTCGATTTATTTATCTGGTAAAGAATAACAATTATTAACATACTAACATTAGTATGCTTTATACAGTGATCGCACACGCAGTAAATCTAACATAAATTTCGCTCGCATTACAATTTACGTATTATCTTGAATTTTTAACTTCCTTATATATCAACTTAGAAGCCCTCTTACCGCTTGCGAGATCGAAAATTAACGACGCCACCAAGCGGTGAGTATCATCAAACCATCGAACTAAATGATTTTGTTAAAACAATAAATGTTTCTTTTAGTTCAAATATGTGTTATTTGAATGAAATAAATTATGTAGATGAATCAAATAGTGGATTTACTTGATTTTAACAAGTATTGAATCAGATTTCTCTGTAATTTTTATTAACTTTAGTACATATTTTGCTAAGTTATTCACTTAGCAAGACACGTATTTAAAACATGAGTTTGTTTGAGTATAAAGGATGATAACTTATACAAAAAAATATTTTTCAAGAATATTAAATATTAATTTTAACATTATATTTCATTTCATTTAGTAAATATGTTATTAAATAATAACTGCTTGTTTCAATAAATATTTCATTAAGATAATCAAATAATAATTTAATCGATCTTATAAAGAAATTAATTAATACAACAAAATATTTAATTTGGACATAAATAATAAAATATTTAATTGTTAAAAATAATAATTAATTCAATTAATTGTTGATTTCATAGACGCAATATAATTAAATAATAAAAGTAATAAAATAATTTTATAGAACAAAATAAATCAAATATTTGAATCAATTAAAAATTTAATTAATTTAATGCATCCAATTAATTATAATATAGTAATGAAATTATTTGAGTAAAAGACAATGAGATATTTCATAGAATCAATCATATATTTCATAAAGAGAAAAAACGCATTCATCAAAGCAACTAAATATTGAATTAAAATGATTAGGTATTTCATTGGCCAGTGAAATAATTTCCCCAGTGAAAATGGTAAATGTATCCAAATCATACGAAAGTGTATCAAAGTGTATCAAAGTGTATCTAAGAGCGATATTTCGGACCAAATGTTAATACACTTTGGTACACTTTGATACACTTTCATACATTTTTATACACTTCATTACAAATTATATTTCAAATATATATTGCTAATTCTTATGTTTTAAATTACTTTTTATATTTTACTTTTATAATTTATAAAAATATTTTTCAATTTTTTCAATATTGTCGTTTTATTAACCTTACATTTATCCCAAGGGGCATTAATACATTAAAATTTATGAAAATATCTAAAATGAAAACGGCTTATTTTAATACACTGTTTCATGCCTAAAAAGTGTATTAAACACTATTAAAATGTATAAAAAATGTACGCATGTGTATCAAAGTGTGCATGGTAAAACCATTTTTTAATTTCTTACTTAGAAATGTATCGAAGTGTATCGTGTTTTATTAAAATGTATTATATTACATAAAGAGAGCGCGGTGGCGTAACGGATAGAGCTCTTGCCTTCAACGCGGAGGGCATGGGTTCGAATCCTGGCCAGGTACCTCTAAACTTTTTTTCGAAAGAAAATTAGTGTACGTGCCATTTTATATCGCGACTCTCAAAAATCCGATCTCATTGGGTATCGGTTGATTGTTGGTCACCAAAAGTGGCTGACCATCCATCGGTAGTCAAAGTTTTCGGTATGGTGGGTCTGACAGTCTAGCCTGATGTAATGTGATAAACAGATACCGGGCGGGGACTCCCTCGACCTCACCATAGAAAAAAGATTAATCATATAGAGGACAATATCCTTTATATATTAATCTTTAAAAAAAAAAAAAAAAAAAAAAAAAAAAAAATGTATCAAAGTGTACAAACGTGTGCAAAATAAAACAGGAAAAGGATAATACTCAGAAGTGTATCAAGATGTACCATAGTATATTAAAGTGTGTCAAAGTGTGTAAAAGTGTATCAACGTGTACAAACGTGTGCAAAATAAAACAGGAAAAGGTTAATACTCAGAAGTGTATCAAGATGTACCATAGTATATTAAAGTGTATCAAAGTGTGTAAAAGTGTATCAAAGTGTACAAACGTGTGCAAAATAAAACAGGAAAAACAATTTAGGCTAATACTCAGAAGTGTATCAACATGTACCATAGTATATTAAAGTGTGTAAAAGTGTATCAAAGTGTGTAAAAGTGTATCAAAATGTGTCAAAGTGTATCAAAATGTGTCAAAGTGTATAACATCAAAAAAATTGAGGAAATTTAATTTCAGCTCACTTTTTAAGAAATGTACCAAAGTGTACCAAAGTGTATCTAAGTGTATCAGAGTGTATCAAAATGGATCGAGAATAAGGTCTGAAAAATCGCTCTTAGATACATTTTCATACACTTTGATACATTTTTGTATGCTTCAATACACTTTCATACACTTTTATACATTTTGATACACCGAAAAATTTCCATTCGGGTTAATATAAGTCATACAATATTTATTTAAAACAATGAAATATCTTTTTGTTATTATTCAAAATTTAGTGAAAGAATAAAACAATAATTTTGACATTATTAAATATTTCATTAATATAATTAAATATATTATTGAACAGTAAAGTAATTTAATAAAGGTGATATAATAATTAATTAAATCAATGTAATATATTCTTCTTTTAATGAAAATTTGATAAAAATAATAGAATAAATACGTTAGAATTAGTAAACATTTTATTAAGATAATCAAATATATTATTAAACATTAAAGTAATTCAATAGAAGTGTTAATACAATATTTAATTAAATCAGTGGCATGTATTCTTGATTCAATAACAATTTGATAGAAATAATAAAATAAATATATATTTGGTTTAATAAATATTTCTTTAAAAAAAAATTTAATATCTGATTTTACGTTGCACCTTTCTTGACTTTAAAAAAATAATTTTTTGGTTTTCGTTTTGTGAATTCATTGAAATCGGATTTGTTGATTTTAAGAAACCTATTTCTTTAAATTAATTGTGATTTTTATTGAAATGCTGATCAAATTTTATGTGTCATATACAACAAAATATTTTTTTTTATACAATCACATATATTATTAATTAAATGACAATGTTATTAACTTAGTGAAGCATTTATTTACAATATAAGCTTCTTTAACTTAATCGGATGACCGTTAATTCAAGCAAATATTATATTGATGATTGACCAATATTTTTTTATTGTTATTAAAGATTTTGTAAATTTAACAAACGATTTACTAAAATAAATATTTAATTATTGTAACAAAATATATAGATAATTTACAAACATATTCTATTGTTACAAATAAATATTTTATAAAATTTTATCAGCTGCCTTAATGAAATTGATTTGATTAAATCAATCAAATAATTTAACCGAAACAATAAATTTTTCTTTATTTTAAAAAAATATTTATTTTTTACAACTTAGGTATCAATTTTTTTTATTCCAACTAAATATTTCAGTGATTTAATAACCTTGCATATTACTTCAATCAAAATTAATTTTTATCAACAAAATATTTAATAACTAAATTTATTTCATTGACTCAACTAAATTTTTTTCTCAGTGTGCACTTGCAAAATTTTAGATGTTTTTTCCTAATCCTTAAAGATTCCTTTAAGGTGGTTCACTCGAGTACAGAGTTGATTCAAGATATTCTTGAAATTGTAGGTATAGTTCAATAAAGGCCATGTGAATATCATATTAAAATTTCAGAACATTCCATCGTTTCGTTTTTGATTAATCGATGTTCAAAGTTTTTGGAAGTATATACACGGATAGATGTCTTAGCGAACTGCCAACCAAGAGGGGAGGTATACAGTCCGCTCATACTCAGCGGCGAACAGTAATACATATGTTGGCGTTTTGAATGCCAAAAGTTACTTATGAGTTGCACGGGTACGGCTGGCTGATATCGGTTGGCTTTTAAAACGCCAACATTTGTTTTTCTGTCTCCCGTAAACTTGTAGTATACTACGCCCTCACGCTTTGGCATACAGCATACGAAAAGTTCTTTCAGTGTATGTATATTGGAATTTTTACATTTCGTAGCTGTTAACCGCAATATCTCATAAACTACATTCAAATTGTAATTGAAAATTTAAACGTATGTAAAGGAACTAATAATAAACATTTTCCAACAAGATTTGCGTGAATTTATCGTTTTATTAAAGAGATAAAGTGTTTTGAAAATGTAATTATTAGATAAACGATGATAAACGATGCATGTATCGTTCACATTTACGTTGCTGCGCATGCGCAACTGGATCATATGAGCGCTATCTCTTTCTCTCATAGCTAGCTTTCTCTTTCTAACCGAGTGAACCACCTTAAATATGATGAATGCGATAGATTGATTAGAATTGTTGTTTTTCAATGGAAATGATTCCTATGAAAAACAATAATAATGTATTGAAATCATTATAAAAAGATTACTTTTAATGTGATATAATGCGTTAGGAATTTATTAAAATTGACTTAGCCATTAATCAAACTTATTTATATTAAATACGACAGGAGTCTATTACCGTTGATGAAAAACAATCACTGCTAATTCGCTTCATTACAATAAAAATCAATTGGAATTAATTAAGCTATCGACCAAATTTATTCGTATGTAATAAAATACGTATCTATTAAACTAGATAAAAAAAACTTGAACCCTTATTGGCTAGCTGTAATGGAATTTTGACAATTCCATTAGAGCTAGCCAATAAAAGTCCACGTCGCAGGCACAAAGTCGCACTTTCACATGGTACAAGTCTGGACTCGGTCTTACCGCCTGCGCGACAGTGGCAACTACAATCTTCCATAGATAATCGATGAGCTCGGATTTTTTAAGAGTCACGATATAGGCTCGAATTTATAGAGCTTCGACACTCAACACTCAGCACTCAGTTCTCAACCCTCAGATCTTAAAGTTTCATTATTTCGGGTTCCCTATAAACGTAGGGTTGAGAACTGAGTGCTGAGTGTTGACTATAAATTCGAGCCATAAATGGCACATACACTAATTTTCTTTCGAAAAAAAGTCAGAGGTACCAGGGGGGCTGCTCTAGAAAATTGCACAATTCTGTATCACAGAGACAAAATATATGAAATCAACGTGCTGAACAAAGATAGCATATATTGATACACTAAGTTTATAGCTCTGAAGCAGCCCCCACTCCCCCTGGTCAGGATTTGAACCCATGCCCACGGCGTTGAAGGCAAGAGCTCTATCCGTTACACCACCGCACACTCTCGGAAGAATCGTAATAAGGCTCGAATTTATAGTCCACACTTGGCACTCAGCACTCAGTTTACATGTATTAAACATCATTCTATCCTTGTTTTTCTTATGGAAATAGAGTAAGATAGAATGATGTTTGATACATGTAAACTGAGTGCTGAGTGCCAAGTGTGGACTATAAATTCGAGCCTAAGGGTGAAATCAGATGGAGCGGAAAATAGATGACGGAACGTCACAAAACATTCATTCCGTCGCCTTGTTTTCCGTCAAATTTTTTCCCTGTGTTCACATGGCGCGGAATGTAGCTGAAAAATTGTTAAAAATAGCATACAAATGTATCCGCGAATTTTAAATTAGGCCGCGGCCACATAGACGCGTTTGCACGCGTATGCACGCGTACGCACGCGTTTGCACGCGCAGAAAATTTGGTGATTTTCGTTGTAACCAACCTACAAAATAAATTATTTCACTTCCAAGCTCTTTAGGTCCGTTCACTCTCTTCCATCATTATAAGCAATTTTTTTTTTGTAGGTTGGTTACAACGAAAATCACCAGATTTTCTGCGCGTGCAAACGCGTGCATACGCGTGCAAACGCGTCTATGTGGCCGCGGCCTTAACAACAAAAATGTTAAAAAAGTTGGAAATAATCACCTATTGTTATTGTAATGAGATTCTTTTTTTATAAAAATAAAGTATAGTTTGTTATTATAACCAAATATTTCAATTAACATCATTATTTTTTAATTACAAAATTGCTAATCAACGTCACAGAACTTCTATTCCGCTCCATGTCAATATAGGGAAACAAATTTGACGGGATAATAGAAGCGTCACAGACTTTTTGAAATTGTTTAAACAAATAGCTAACCAAAATAGAACATAAAAGTTTGATTGAAATTAAAAGTACAGCTGTAGAAAGCAAATTAAGAATATTACGCGAGGTTATTGAAGCACTAATAATTTTTTTAAACAAAATAAAAATTGATGTCGTCTATTACGTCGTCTTTACTCCGTTGGCGGAATACAAAGATGCGGAATTAAGGTTCTGTGACGTTCCGTCGCCTATTTTCCGCTCCATCTGATTTCACTCACCCTAAAACTATAAAGTTTAGCCTAGTCGTTAGCCTAGTATCAATAAAAAACATAGCCTGAGATCTAGAGATAGAAAAAAAAATATTTATTTTAAATTCAAATCTTATATCATTGTTTGTTTTATAAATAAATAATAGATAATATAATAAATTATACATCTCTTATGGGAGGTGCATACCGTAGGTAAGGAAGTTATAGTTCAATAAATTGAATAGCAAAATAATGTGAATAATTCACAACAAAGTCTTTTTAAATTTAAAATGTATTATAGAGTATTTAAACATAAGGATAAGTAGAATTTGTTGACGTTGATGCACTTTATACGATATTTACTACCTGTTAGTACATTACTGAATTTACAATTTCATATCATAGATTTAAAATTATTATTATGAATTTGAAAAATAGTAAAATGTATCATAATTTTAGATTTGGTTATGACATCAATTTATAAGATTTATACTAAAATGTGTATTACAATAATTTTTAAATTATCACTACTTTAATGATAAGCTCGGATAATTAGTTTATCATTCAAATGATGATGTTAATTCATTTTTACTTAGTAACAAAGATTGAGTGTTAAAATGTAATAATTTTTACTACAAATTGTTTATGTACTATTAAAGATGATATTCACAAACTTCTGTTGAGGCCAATTCTTGATTCAAAGTTTAAATTATTAGGAACCTTAGATTTTTCATAATTACAAATATTATTTTATTTATTCACGCAAATAAATTGAGAGAATTTTTTAATTTTTTTGTGACTAGTACAACAGAAATATAAAATGTTTTATTAGTGTTCAAGATTGTTCGAAACTATTCAAAACAATTTATAAGTGAGAAATTTGGGAAATTTTAAACAGTTTTGAACAATTTTCAAATGATTTCAAATGGTCTTTAATAATTTTGAACTTTTTATGTTTAAAAATTATCAATTCTTTAAAAATTCAAATTATTTCAAAATAATTTTGAATTATTATGAAATGTTTTTTGTTAATTCAAACGGTTTCAAAAGTTTTAAATAATTTAGAACAGTTTTGAACAGTTTTAAATACTTATGAACAGTTTTGAAAAGTTCGAAATGCTTTAAAACAGTGTTTAATAATTTTGTGTTTGTGAAAATTTTCTTTTATATTTTAAAATTTATATAATATATACAAGAAAATGTTCACTTTAGTTTTAAATTATTCTGGACTGTTCAAACCTATATGGAAATAATTTCTGTGAATAACTATTAATAACTGTGTAAAAATGTGAATAACTGTTAATAACTATAATAAGCTACCGCAATTGAGACATTAATAAGAGTAAATAATAGTTAATAATTGTTACGAATAGATAATAATAATGATTAACTGTAAATAATAATAATTTACTGTTATTTATAGTTATTTACAAATATTTGTAATTTTTCACATTTATTCACATTTATTAACAGTTATTAACATTTTTTCACACTTTCAAAAATTTTCACACGTATAATCGTTTTTTTTATATACTAGTTACATTCATGCGCGCGAAGCGCGCAACAAATTTATACTCCAGGGTCAACTATGGATATAATAACATCTATAAACATGATAAGTAATTTTAATAAACGAAATTATTTTAGTAGCAATTTTATTGTTTTTAAAAAAATGATGAGTGGTCATCTATCAAAAATTAATTTTAAATAAAAACTAAAATTATGAACCTTAAAATCAAACAGTACGAAGTGTCTTTAATATGTCATCAAAAAATAAAAAAATTAAATTAAAAGAAATTTTTAATATAATTTTTTACATACATAATTTTCAATATTTATATTAGTTTTTTGGCATGTAGGATATAAGATCAAACTCTAGATACCGTAGCATACAACTGACCATGATCAAAAACTTCTCTTCATCAATCAATAATTATATTATTCTTTTAAGCAGCTAACAACAGCTAAAATTTCTTTTAAGCAACTGAATAAACTAATAGCAGTATCTGTTTCAATTTTTCTTTATTTACAACATATAAGTAATTTGAAACATAATAGAGACAAATCTGCGTTGGTTACACACTGTAAAAATTCTAGCCATAGCTTTGATACAAACATAGGAACCTCAAACATATTAGACATTGAATGCAACTATCAAAAAAGATTGCTATCAGAAATGATACATATTAAAAAATATGAAAATTGCAATTATACACGACACTGAAAAATTAAACAACTTATATAATATATACATAGTTGAATTATTAAAAAGAAATTAATTTTTTTGATAAAACGGTTTCAAGAATAAATTATTTACAATAAAACATTTAATTATTTGCAATAATTGTTAAATTAGATTGAATATAATTAAATCAAATTCATTCATGTGAGTCAAAATCTTGAATCAAATACCAAGTACATAAAAGAAAACACTTGCTAGTCACTTTGTACATACGTAACTCACCTAAATTACCTATGTTAAAGATTTGTATAATCAAAGAAGATAGACGCTTATAGAAGGATTCTTCTGGGTTACATTTTTCGTCCGAAAGCCTGGGTAACACTTCAACATTGTTTCCCTGGTGAAAAAAATCAGGTGACAAATCACCTGATTTCTCAGGTGATTTATCATGCCAAAACATCATGTAACGATATTTTTGGTTTTGACATGTTCCAAACAATGCTTAGTCGGTTTAAAACAATTTTTGAAAATTTTTAAAATTTTTGAACTTAGAAATTTTTTTGTAGAATTAGTCAAAATTTTTTCCAAGACCAAATTATCTAAAAAATTTTCTAAGTTCAAAATTTTCAAAAATTTTCAAAAACTGTTTTGAGTTGACTAATCATGGTTTGAAACGTGTAAAACCAAAAAAATCGTTACATGATGTTTTGGCATGATAAATCACCTGATGAATCAGGTGATTTATCACCTGATTATTTTTAGCAGGGTTGTATATCTATACATATGAAAAATGTGCTATATATATGATATATATAGATATAAAAATACATGGGATTTGATGGCGTCCCCAAGTAGCTGGGTAACAGAATCAACTCATTTTTGGCAGAAATTTCCCATTTAAGAGTACGCTTCTATCAGCGTCTATATTCGTTGGAATAACTTATACTTGAAGCGTATAGCTGCAAAAGTAGTTATCTCCAAAAAATTTTTTCAAGAAATAACATTTTCTGCTGTACTTATACTTAAAAGTCAGTGTATTTTGCAATACACCATATTTTTTTCATTCCATAAAAAAAGACTATACCTATATTTTGGTCCCATATGATTTTTTTCATGATAAATTTTAATGTTCTGTATACGAAAATGCAATAAAAATGAATTCGGAAAAAATGGAGATAGCCACCTTTGCAGCTACACGCTTCACTTCATAATGTCACGTAGATCATGACGACGCATATTAGATTGCGAAAATTTTTATTATTAATAGAAATATCTATTATTATATATTTTTATAAAACAAAAATAGTTATGTAATACCACATGTTTAATACTTGTAAGTTTCATTTTTATTTTTATTGTTACGCCTAAAATGTATTGTTTTAGGTGATGTTTTTTTAATGTATTGTTGATGAATTTAGAAATTTTTAACCATTAAGAAACTGTTATCAGTTGTTATTAAATTTTATGTTTTAGCACCTGAAGTGGCCTCTCTAAAAAATAGAGGAGAAGAGTTGTTTTTTCTCTTATAGAAATAAAGAAAAATTGAAACAGCTGCTGCTATTAGTTTATTCACAGTTAGAAATATCAAAGACAAAGTCTGTTAAAACCAGTTAATAGACAAAAATGTGTGTTACTTTAACAAACAAAATGTCTTTAAAGGATTTAACAAACAAATGTCTGTTAAAATTTTACTTATAAATTACAGACATTGTCTGTCAATGTACTAAAACTTTTTTTGGTCTTGTTTTCCGTACACATACATACACGTTTTATATATAGTTTTATTTTTTTAAATTCACGTTTAAATTAATAAATGTACAAGAACTCAAGAAATATTAGAAAGAACGTTTTTTATTATATCTTATACAATATTATATTCGTTTATAATATGATATTCGTTGTCTAATGAATAGCTTTCGTGGCATTTACAATGATATAATTTTAATAATTATTAACAATTTTTATAAACAAATTATAATAATACGTTTTTTTGAAAAAAAAAAAATTATGATATTTTTTAGGTCATTTTGAGTAAAAAGGTTCTCATGAACATATTGCTAAAATGAACTGAATCGGCAAAAAAAATCGCAGTTTGAAAAAACGCGATTTTTCAAAACTTTGACAGCCTATAGCTCAGCTTCTACTGATTTCATTTTAACTCACAATAGCTTAAATTGTTTGTTAAAATATAAACTTAAAGATTACAGTAGTTAGCGACCGTATTTATAAAAAATCGCGTTTTTTCAAACTTTGCAATTTGTTTTCTGCCGATTCAGTGCATTTTAGACATATGTTCATGAGAACCTTTTTTACTCAAAACGAACTAAAAAAATATGATAAAATTTTTTTTTTTAAGTGCATTTTTATAAGTTGTTTATGAAAATTGTTAATAATTATTAAATGCGCCATTTTCAGACATTCTACCCGAAAAATTCGGATTCAGCAGGTCAAAAATACATAAAAAAAAACCTGGGTAGAATTGAGGACCTCGATCGACCAAGACTTATGTAGTTTGCCCCTGGACTATCTGTTTTAGTCGTTTGTTACGGACATTTTCAGAATCAACTGACATAAAGTCTGTTAAATCGTCACATCCTTGTTTGTTACTTTAACAGACAATTAAGTAACAGAAAATAAAAGTTAACAGACTACACAATTGTTTTTAACCGTGTTCAGTTCCTTAAAACAATAATTATATTATCAAACGTTTGTCCACGTAATTTATTAATCGTCATAGCAAAAGATAATTCACATGAAAATTACGTTCTTTTAAATGTAAAAGGAATATTCATTTTCACAATATAATCTACTACGGTTTGGAAAAATATTATCTTATACCACCCGTCAAATTTTACATTTTAATAAATGATTAGAAAATTCTAAAATTTGCAATCTCGCACTATTGCATGAACCTTTATTAATACTTATATTTCTTATAAGCATTACAATAAATTTTTCTCTTAAATGTAATTTACTGGAAGGATTAAAAGAATTTAAATATTCTAGAAGAAACATTTCATCTGATTCATTAATGATTTTCATCACTATCAATTTCCGAGTTTTAAAATAATGTATGAAAATAATATAAATTTTGCAATAAAGAATCAAAAAGTTTTTCAGAAAAAAAACATTTTATTTTTTACTTGCATTAAATTTTGTTTCAACTCATTCATATAAAATTGTTTTCACTAATTATTATATGCGTTACATCTTTAGTTTGGATAGCATTAAATTAAATTAAATATTGCAGTAAATTAAATTTTTAAATACTATTATTGGTAATAAGAGTTTAAAAATCCCTCATTATTTAAAATTACAAAAGCATCTTTTTCATCTTTATATATTAAATGACTATTAAATAAATGACATTACTTAGCTACTTCATAACCGCATTATAGGTAATAATAAATATATCTATTACATTTATTTGAACTTAAGAGGAGGTCACGTATCTCTGTCCTTTTCTAATCAAAGAAATGATGTTTTTACAAAAACTAATAACTTTAGCAAAAAATGAAGAGAATGCCGCATCTTGTAGCAAAAAAAGGAATATTTTCTTTGATAAGAAAAAATTAATTTTATTGCTTCGTTCTCAAGAAAACCTTGAAAAACCGAATTGTCTACCCCAACCTCTATGATTTAAGTTTTTCAAGGTTTTCTTGAAAACGAAGCAATAAAATTAATTCTTTCTTATTAAAGAAAATATTGCTTTTTTTGATACAAGATGCGGCTCTCTCTTCATTTTTTGCTAAAGTTATTAGTAATCTGTAAGAAACTCAATTCTTTGATTGGAAAAGGACAGAGATACGTGACCTCCTCTTAAGCATTTACAAAAATGCTGCCAAGTGCTTTGGTGTAATGCTTTCTCATAGAGCTCATTGTGTTAGAGTATTTTGATTTCATTTTGCTTTCTCAAAGAAAAATTATTGTATCAGTGAAAAAATTTTTTCTATTTTTTCGTTAATTTGTACATATTTAGACTCCGGGAGTCGAAAAAAGTGGTTTCAAATAAAAATTTTTTCAAAATTTTCAAAATGCTCTAAAATTAAAACTGCGCTAAGAAAATTAGTTTTTAAAAATTTTTTTCTTCCGACAATAGCGGATAACTTGCATGCGAATTTTGGGGCAAATCTATAGAGTAATTTACGTAAAATAAAAGAAAAATGAATTTTTTTTCTTCAAATTTTACAAAATTATCTAAAATTAAAACTTCTAAAATGAATAAATGAAGAGTCTCGATATGCACATAATTTATATGAACTTCTAAATAAATGTTAATTAAATAAAAAACATTCTAATGTTCGAGCCCCACCCATCAGTTTTCAGAAGTTTTTCTTTTGGTAGTCTCAAATAATTTTCAAGCAAATTTTAGAGCAAATCCATCGAGTACTTAAAGTAAAATACAAAAAAAAATTAAAAATTAGAATTGAAAAAAAATGTTTTGAATTGTTCTAAAATTAAAACTATGCCAAGAAAACCAGTTTTCAATAGCTTCCGTACCAGTTAGACAAAAAAATAAATTGTATGCAAAATTTGAAGGAAATCTGTCGAGTACTTTTCGAGATCTAATTGACGTAATGAGTACACACACACATACATACAGAAATTTTCTGCCCTACAAAAAAAAATCAGGTGAGAGATCATTAAATGAGATTTCGGCATGATAAATCACCTAAGAAATCAGGTGATTTCTCGCCTGATTTTTTTTAACAGGGTGGAAACCACTTTTTTCCACGAGTCTGAATATGTACAAATTAATAAAAAAATAGAACAAATTTTTTTTATTGATACAATGTTTTCTTTATGAGAAAGTAGAAGTGTATTAAAATATATTTATAACTCATAAATCTTAAGACATGATACACATACAACATTATTTCATTTTAAATAGTGTTATTAAATAAACAAAATCAAGTTTTTAACTAATCAAAAGGATTTTAAGCATCAGATAAGGGTTTTTAAAACTATTCATGGATCAAACTTTTTTATTTAATGTATATTTAAGCTATAAAGAAGTTTTATTAGTTAATATTATAATAACAAAAAATTATCAATTACATTTAAATCTGATTTTTTTTCAGACTGAAACTCAGGTCTGATAGCTCAAATAACTACAGTTGAGTAGAAAGTGCATAGGCGCCCAAGTTATTTCAGCTTATGTCTGTATATTATAAAATAACCCATCTGTATAAGTAAAGTAATCAGTTAAATATATTATATTAAATATTAATTCATTTTATATTATAAAATATAACACATCTATATTAGTAAATATTCAAATTTTTATTGAAAATATAGTCATATGGCTTGTTTGTCAACTGTAATGCAAATTTTATATATACAAATATATAAAAAGGATGCTTACTATAGTTATAATTTTATCAGCATGTTAATTATTTTTAAGCTTTATTCATTAAAACATAAATTGTTTTTCTATTTTTAATTTCATGTATTAATATTTAGTTAAATAGTAATGTATATAATAAAATAACTCACTCGTATAAGCAAACTATTCAGTCAAATACATTATATTAAATATTAATTCATCGTATATCATAAAATAGCACACTTATATAAAATAAATAAGTAAATTATTCAAATTTTCATTAAAAATAGACATATAGCTTGTTCGTCAACTGTAACACAAATTTTATGTTAATCTATAAAAAAGCTGCCTATCGTAGTCATACTTTTATCAGTGTGCAAATTATTTTCAAACTACATTTACTGAAAACACACATTTTATACTTCTATTTATTTATGTATTAATATTTAATATAATAAGTTTAACTAAATAGTATTGTATATTATGAAATAGCACACTCTGTATAAGTAGATTCTTTAAATTTTCATTAAAAATAGACATACAGTTTGTTTGTCAATTGTATCATCCATTGTTATCAGTAAATTTTGATCTTGATTCATTCTAACCTTATTTTTTTTATTAAAATGTGCACAAATTTATCTTTAAAACATTACTTAAATATATTACTTTTTTTGGTACTTTGATGATTTTTAATCTGAGTAATAGAAATATAAAATAATAAAACTTTCATAACCTCAAACCTTCATAACCTCAAACCTTCATTAATTACTGTTACTATACTTATTTTTAAATGAAAAACAATTAAAAATATATACATATTGTACCTGCATTAAGCAATACTTATGCAATAAAGGAATAAATTACTTATCTGAATTGTTATATTACTTGATGTCTTTACAATTTTACTGGAATTTTTAAATAAAAGGTAGTCACCTTGCTTGTGCTCATAGTTATATATTTTATCATTAAACTATACATTGGTTATATACATAAATAATATTGCTTGGTTTAAAATAAAATATTCTTATTCTGTTTTAATTGAGTTACTTCTATTATATTTAAAAAACAATGCCTAGAAATTAATTTTTATTTATTTAAAAAATCTAAACTCTTTAAAATTTAATTTTTGGCGCCTATTCTATATCGACCAATCAGGATTCGATCTTTAGATGCTTTAACATGGCGGCTCATCATTTTTTTAAGAAGGATACGCGAAAAATTTTGTAAATGTGAAAAACTGTTAATAACTGTTAATAAATGTGAAAAACTGTAAATATCTGTAAAAAAGTGTTAATAACTATAATTCACTGTAACTAATTGCAAATAAATATAAATAATTATAAATAAGTATAAATAATAATAAATTATTCACCAATTCTAAAATTTTGGAAAATGTAAATAACTGTTAATAAATTTGTATAAATGTGAATAAATGTGAATAACTATAAATAATTATTAATAATCATGACTTTCAGTTAATAATTGTTATTTAGCGTTCATAACTATTATTAATTGTTATTAACTGTTTTTTACTGTTATTAATTCTTATTAATGTCTTAATTGCGGTAGTTTATTACAATTATTAACAGTTATTCACAATTTCTCACAAAAATTATTTTCATATGGGAAGCTATTCAAAACATCCCAAATTTCACACTTATAAACTATTTTGAACAGTTTCAAATTGTTTCGAATAGTTTTAAATAATTATAAACTATTTCTAAAAGTAATATACATTTTATATTTCCAATAGAGTATTTTTTAATAATTAATAAATACATTAGTTATTTAAGTAAATATCAATATCTTTATTATTTTCATATATACATTTGCTCAGATTTTTATAATACCTATATGCATCATGATATAAATTCAATTATAGATAGATCTAGTGTCGATGAAACAGATAATTAAGTAACTTAAGTTGTTTGTTTGCAATTAAATAATATTGAATAACATCAAATTTATTATTATTTACCCAAAATAAAATTTAAACTATTCTATTACTGACAGTATTAAAGTAATTTACAATATTTAATACAAAATATGTTTGGAAATTAATAATTATGATCCTGTTGAATACATTCGACCCTGTTGTCATATAAGATAAAAAGTTGCTAGTTAAAAGTTTTATCAATCGTGTAATACTTGAAAAACTTAAAAATGTTAATAAAATTTTTAACCAATAACTTTATATGTATATAAATATATGTTTGTCTATCATGAAGAAATTATGATATTACACCTTTCATGTTAGGATAATTTGTAGATGTAAAATTATAAGTAATAAAAACTAAAAGATATTAATGCGAAGATGTAATTATATATTTACGTACGTTTTACAAAATAATATATTTTTCACAAAAAATAAAATTAAAATATGTCTTTGCATTTTTTTTCGTTTGTATTTGTAACAGGAGTGTTTTTTGAGATCCACCATCATCAGATAATTTTTCAATTAACAATTAAAAATAGTTGTTATGTTGATAAATTCTTGGCCCATATTAGTTACATAATCCATATGGTATGATGCATTAAAATACAAGAATCAAGGATCTAATACAGATACTGTACTATTAAAATCTCGATTATTTGTTTTATAATTAGACAAAAATATCTAATCAATGACCTTCACCAGATGCTTTACGTTTGGAGGTGTGATATTATATTTTTGTTATGAATGCAACTTCCAAAAGTACAATAATTGACGAGATTTGTTAGAGCTTTACAATTGAATGTGCGATAATGTGCACTTTGAAAATAAGTTGCTGATTACCTTTATTATCTGAAACCATTAAAGAGTAGATTTATTTAAATAAATTGAAAGTCCTTTTTTATACATTTTAATTTTTGCTTTTTCATAAAGAAAGCATTGTATCAATAAAAAAAATTTTTTTCTATTTTTTCATTAATTTGTACATATTTGGACTCAGGGAGTCGGGAAAAGTGGTTTCCAGGAAATGTGTGAGTGTGTGTGTGTGTGCGGGTATGTATGAATTCAGTACGCAAATTAGATCTCGGAAACTACTCGATGGATTTGCTTCAAATTTCGCATACAATTTATTTTGTTGTCTAACTCGGCGGAAAGCTATTGGAAATAGGTTTTTTTAGCGTATTTTTTTATTTAGAGTCATTTTAAGAATTAAAAAAAAATTTCTATTTTTCATATTTTTTGTATTTTACGTAAACTACTCGAAGGATTTGCTTGAAAATTTGCATGGAACTTATTTTTGACTGCCAATAGAAGAAAAACTTTTGAAAACTGATTTTCTTAGCGCACTTTTAATTTTAGAGCATTTTAAAAATTTTTTTTTAAATTCTTAGTTTTTTTTTTGTAAGCTTCTCGTCTTTATAGAAGGTTTATCTATACTTGTAAGAAGTCCAAAAGGAACAGCCCTACTAAAAAATCTCAGGTGAGAAAACACCTGAGTTCTCAGGTGATTTATCATGCCAAAATCTCATGTGACAATTTTTTTGGTTTTTACACGTTTCAAAGCATACTTAGTCAGTTGCGAACTATTTTTGAAAATTTTTTAAAAATTTGGTCTTAGAAAAAATTATGACTCATTTTACAAAAAATTTTCTAAGTTCAATTTTTCAAAAATTTTCAAAAATAGTTCGCAATTGACTAAGCATGGTTTGAAACGTGTAAAAACCAAAAATCGTCACATGAGATTTTGGCATGATAAATCACCTGAGAAATCAGGTGATTTCTCACCTGAGATTTTTTAGTAGGGAGGTTGCTGGATAGGCAGACAAAAAAAAGAACTTCCTTTATTACAGGTCTAAAATATGCTTTATTATCTGAGGACAACAGAAAGGCTACTTATTTCTATCGAAGTCGAGAACGCTCTGACTTTATGTGTCTCGCGTATCATATAGCTTACGCTTCTCGTCGCTTTTTTGCGCACCGCAGGTTGCGCGTAACTCTTACATATATGCTTACTTCAACATACATACTTATGTCTGTGTGCCCACAGTATTCCCCCCTAAATAACCATCTATGGTTATTTACATAAAAAAATATATGAATATTTTTACATAATTAGTGGGTACCTTATTTACATATGATCTTTCTTACATACTTGCGACTTTTAATATTTTAATACTATTACATATTACATAATTACTTACGCAATTACTCTTTTACATGTATTTATTTTTATGCGATTACTCTCGCTCATATCATTTTACATTTGTATGCACTTATGCATTTATTCTCACACATGCAGTGATTCTATTCCTACATTCCTATATGCATTTACGCAATTATACTCACACATGCTCATACTCAATATACATATAATCCAAATTATTTACATTTTTACACTAAAAATCTAAATTATTCACATTTTTACACTTTTATTACATATTAACATTTTTATGCCTTTAAAGGCTTCTATATACAACTCTTAAAAGTCCAGTCACGTTGTGTATTTTTGTGCTAATCTGTAGTCCGCTTTTTTTGGTGAGATTATGCGTTTCTTTGCTTATATATAATAGGCTTCTGGTCAATTCTTCCAGAAAAAAAACATCTCGGCTCGGCTAATGGAACTCTTTAGCGATATAAATATCGGAGGAGAGCCTAATCAGCTTCACCTATATATAACATAAAAATAACATTATTAGTATAAACGCATTACAATATTGCCTAAAATTAATCACATTTTACTTTGAAGTGAGACACTTTTGTACAAAATCTAACCTTTTTTTTACAATTAATTTTCCTACTTGACGTTACATCCTTTATTTTTCTGTGTCTCAGAATTTGAGGTATAAATCTCTCTCTTTTTTTATTATTTTTATTATTTTTCTCGCTACCTATGATCTCATGTTCTACCCTGTTACTGGTTTCTTTATTATTTGCTACGTTACCTGTCTCTTTACACGTATCCGTAATGTCTATTTGCTCTTCATTGAGCTCGTCGTATTCGTTATTGCTTGCTTCGTTAAAATTATACTCTGCTACTTCCTGTACCTTGTTACCTTCATCCAATGCTCCAGTTACCTCATTATCTTTCCCATCTGTAGGTGGAGCCTCACTGTGGATCTGAGTTTCGGTTACTCTATTTGTTTGGTCACTACTCTGAGATGCTACTTCCCTACCTAATTCGCTTCCTTGTGGTTCAATTTCATTCGCTAAGATGTAGGCTGGTTTTAATCTTTCCACATTTACGGTTACGTTTTTATTACCTTTCCTTATGACGTAATTACAACCATTTTCGTGCCTGGAGATGCCTTATATGGTCCTGCATATGGTTGCCCAAGAGGTGGTTTAACTGCTTTTATTTTCTCTAACACATGAGTAGAATTCGCTAGATCTTTGAACACGAATGTTCTTCCTGACTGATTGTGTATTACAGGTACAAGTCTCACCTGCCCCATGTACTCTCTAAATTCTGCTAAAAATAGATCTTGTTCTCTTACATCTAACTCTCTGAACTCGCACATATCACCTGGTATGGTGAGCGTTGTTCTATAAAGAAATTCCGCTGGACTGGCCTCCGTATCTTTTCTTAAACGCGTTCTCAACCCTAATAAAACGGTCGGGAGGGTTCTGGTCCATTCCCGACCTTCCATATGGCACATCAATGCTGCCTTAAAATCACGGTGCCATCGCTCCACCATGCCGTTCGCGGCTGGATGGTATGCCGTAGTATGTACTCTCTTACATCCTATCAGTTGTAAATAGCAGATTTTCACGTTATACTCAGCAAAAAATGTTAACTCTCTTGCTTGCAATGCTGTGCAGCTATCTAAACTCTTACCTAACACATGTACCAGTCGTTCATGGTCTATGCATACCTTAAATTCTCTATCTTCCAAGTAGTAACCAAAATATTTGATGGCCTCGTAAATAGCCATTAACTCCCTATCGTACGTGCTATAATTCGATTGTGCGGGGGTAAATTTTTTCAAAAAGAAAGCTAGCGGCTTCCTCATATTTCCCACTTTCTGTTCTAAAGCTGCGCCCATGGCGAAATTTGACGCATCTGTAACTAATCTAATTTCCGCATTCCTAGCTGGAAACGTAAGATACGCAATATTCGCTAATTCTTCTTTAATTGTCTTGAATGCTCGTTCTGCTTCTTCGGTCCATTCCACGGGTCTTTTGTCCTTCTTCTTAATATCTTTTATCATAGCTACCAGGTATCTCTGTACTTCTGCGGCTCTTGGTAAGCTTTTTCTGTAAAAGTTTACCATTCCCAGAAATCGATGCATCTCGTCTTTAGTCTCGGGCTTCTTAAGAGCAGGCCGGATTCGCTGTCCTTGTCTAATTGGCATTTTTGTTATTTACTCAATTATTAATCGGTGTATCTGCAAATTGAAGGTTAAGCGCAATAGATATTATTATTACAAATATTTGTGCACAAGAAAAAAAAATCTATCGCTTTGTTTTTGAGAAAAGCAAGGAACGCCGAAGTAAAAGATTATGTTTATAATATTTTCGCGTTCCTTACTTTTCTCAAAAACAAATCAGTAGATTTTTTTTTCTTGTGTATAGATATTCATAATAATAATATCTATTGCGATCAACCTTTATTTTGAAGATACACCGATTAATACTTGAATAAATAACAAACAACTCAATTGTTACTCGGTCGGTATCAGGTTCCACTCCGGCCTGCCGTTAAAGGCTTGTATCGCTTCGATCTGAGATGGATCTGGTTTGAATCCATTTTTGTCGATCAAATGGCCCAAGAAGATAAGTTTATCGACTCTGAACTGACATTTATCTATGTTCAGTTTGAGGTGGAATTTCTCTAACCTCTCTAGGACGATCTTAAGATGTTCTTGGTGCTCCTCGTCTGATGAAGATGCAACCAAGATATCATCAACGAATGCGAACACAAAATCCAGGTCGCCCACGACCCGGTTTATGTATCGCTGGAGTGTCTGTGCGGCATTCCGAAATCCGAACGTCATCACTAGGAACTCATGAAGTCCGAATGGAGTCGTCACCGCTTTTTTTGGTACATCCTCTGGAAATATAGGGATCTGCAAAAATGCTTTCTCCAAGTCGAGTGCGGAAAAAATAGTTTTCTCTTCTAGAATATATGCAAAATCCTGGAGATTGGGAATAGGGTACTTATCAGGTATCGTGACTGTGTTCAACTTCCTATAGTCGCCACAGATCCTACACTCAACATTTTTTTTGGGGACCATATGGATAGGTGTAGCCCAAGGGCTTTTCGAAGGTTGGCACATACCTTCCTTACGCCATCTCTTAAATTCCTGCTTTGCTGCCTGCAGCTTATCAGGTGCCAATCTGCGCGGTTTCTGCGCTACCGGCGGTCCCACTGTGGTGATATGGTGGTACACATCTATCTTTCTTTTAATCGTTGGCTTTTCAAGCCCAAGTACCAATGGAAATTCTTTTATTATATGCGCCTACCTATTTATCGGGTCTATTAACGACACCTGCACGTACGTTATTTTCTTTGCAGTGCCTGCGACTGACTCACCAGATTTTGCATCCACCAGCTCCCGTCGGGTCAGATCTGGGAGCAAATGGTAATGCTTGATGACGTCACTACCTAGTATCGCGTATGGTACGTCTGCTACAATGAATGTCCATTTGATCTTATTTTTGAACCCGAAGTCTAATTCCCTGTATACTATACCACATGTATCTATTTGTGTATTATTCGCTGCGTACAATTTAACGCGCGTTGCTTTTTTTTTTACTATTTTTCTTTTTCGGAACTTATGATATTTTCGCACCCGTATCTACTAAAAATATTTCGTTGACTACTTTATCTACAACGTGGAGGCGTATTCCTTCTGTATCCGACGAGGTTGCCCCCTCTACCCGCCGGTTCGAGAGTTTAAATGTATTCTATTTTTATTCTTACTTCGCATTTGACTTCCTTATTTCCTAACGCTATTACTTCTTGCTATCCCGCGTATGGATGATTTAGACCCTTGACTTTTTCCATCTACGGTACGTGGAACGGACTCATGTCTTTTCTCATAATTAATCCAATCGCATGGTTCTAAGCATCTATATGCGCTTTTTCCATATTTTGCGTGGTATACACAATAACGTTAGCTATTATTCCGATTATTAGTTCGCGAACGTCCTCTACTTCTAAACTCATTCTCTACTTTACCGAGCGTCTTCTTGCTAACAGCTTTAATATGAGCTTCGATATCTACATTATCTGCATACGGTCTATCGTTTTCTTTCTTATCTTGACTTACTATACTAACCATCTTACCTCTTCCTCACATTTATTTTTATATACTTCGTCCACGTTTTTTACCACGGTTGCTTCGTTTCTTAGATTTATTTCTCCCACCAGATGCGATTTAATACCCGGTGGAAGATTATATTTCCATGCCCTTAAGATAACCTCGCGTTTTATTTTACCATCTGCCACGTCGAACAATTCTCATAAATATTCCGACAGTTTTTCTCTATGTGCCCGACATTTTCTGAATAATTTATTAAACCTTTCTTCTTGCGATTGTCCATACGTGTCTATGAGATATTTTTTCAACCCGTTATATCTATATCCCGGTTTTAATGTTGTTACTAAATTCGATGTTTCACGAATTATGTCATTATCTAAATTGTTTATAAGTAACACGAACGCCACGCTCTCGTCCGTAACATTTTGCAATTTAGCCTGCGTTTCGAATAAATCAAACCACGTTTCCGGGTTGTGTTTCCAAAAGGGAAAATTAATTTGTCAGGTTTGCACGAGGTTACTAGGTACCTTTATGTTACCATGTTGTTCACCTAACCTAAAATTATTTGGCGCGTCATCAATATTATCTTTATTTGCGTGTGTCGGTATTTGCTCATTATGCACGTCGTGTGATTCTAACTTCTCTCCCGATTTATCTCGGTTTAATTCGAGCATCTCTATTCTCTTTAATAAACTCCTAAGTTAGTTTCGTAATCTTTTTTTATTACTAACATCTGTTTTTTATAATAATCTTCTACTCTTTGCGCACCGCTCGCTCCTAATATACTACTACTATTCATCGTTTCTTGATCTGCAAGAATTCTATTATTATCAACTTGTTCTTTGAATGCATCACGTTCTCTATCATTCAGTGTGCTATTTCATATATTCGCCGCGGCTTCATCCATTCTGCCATTTAATACTACATTCGCTGGCGTTTTCGCGGTAGCCATTTTGTGATTCAGGGTTCCGTACAACGCAACGTAATCCAAATCTCAACCGACCTTGATCGATATTAATCAGTCTTGTATTGACTAGATTGCATAAACAAATTAAATACAACACGAAATAAATAAATAAGTTAATACGGCACTAAAATAAATAAATAAATAATTTACGTTATACACACAATCAAATAAATAATCACGAAAGTACAAACATTTAAATAAATAAACAAATAAATAATTTACGTTACACGAAAAATCAAATAAATAATCACGAAGATACAGACAAATAAATAAATAATCGTTTAAAATTACCGTTCAAGGTCGATAGGTGTATAGGGCCTATACGAAATAAAATAACAAATAAAATACGTTAACAATTATTTACAATTTACCGTTGATTCGTCCCGTGTGCGCGGACATGTGATATTTACAATGTTTAACTATACTCGCGTCTTACCGGCATGTACGACCTCCGCATGACCCTTCGAGAACACTAAAGAGATACACAAATGTAATGGTTAGATGTATCCCTCAAAGTCATACATCGGCCCACAACATTCCAGCAACGATATATCCGAATCCTTTGTTCTTGTACATTACACGACTTTATTTATTTCCGCGCGCACACAAAACTTAACCTCGAATCACTTCTATTTAACTTTAATTTAACGTCGCGTCTCGAATTTTCTACGCGTTTTTCTAACAGTTTTACTATACCCGCACAATCGAACCACTTTTTCTTATTACACTTCTTTTTCCTACTAACAATCTTATTTTTTTTTATTTTTATATTTATATGTATTGCACAGATTTTCTTCTTTTATATATATATATATATATATATATATATATATATATATATATATATATATATATATAACTTCCCTTTTTTCTATTAAGGAAGAGAGATAGAGATTTCCTATACTCTCCCCAGTCTGCACGTGCTACTTATCCCATGAGAAAAAAAAAATTTTAAAAGAATTTTATATTAGGCATATGACTGCTGGCAGCCGGCACAGCCACGACTCGTGGGCAAGGAGACAAACAAATTTGATAGTTTACACCACGTGCCAAGTCCACACCGACACCAACAATCCCCTTAAGAACATTAAAAAAAAAATCTACTTTTTCACGTGCAGCTGGAGCAAGCCAGTCTTCCACTTACTGTGCAAATGTTTATTTTTGTTAGTTAGTATATACATATATATTTTTCGCACGAACAATTCACTTTATGTTAGTTATATACAAAAAAAAAATTTTTTTCTGCTGTAATTTCCAAAGTAATTTTTTGTTAATTTTGATTAAATATATGTAATAAAAATTATAACTTTAATCTGAGACAAGTAGCTACAACGCGCACGTGGTAAATATATTTCTAACCTTACGCGTGTTTCCGTTGAGAAAATGGCAACTTCTGCTCGGCGATCCTCGCTGGCCAACGGCTTTTGCTAAGGCGGTCTGCTCGCTGCTGCAATGTTCTGTTTCCCCTAACGGTTGTCGGGGTCACCACTGTAAGCTTCTCGTCCTCGTAGAAGGCTTATCTATACTTGTAAGAGGTCCAAAAGGAACAGGTTGCTGGATAGGCAGACAAAGAAAAGAACTTCCTTTATTACAGATCTAAAATATGCTTTATTACCTGAGGACAACAGAAAGGCTACTTATCTCTATTGTAGTCGAGAACGCTCTGACTTACTTTATGTATCTCGCGTATCACATAGCTTACGCTTCTCGTCACTTACTTGCGTACCGCAGGTTGCGCGTAACTCTTACATATATGCTTACTATAACATACATACTTATGTCTGTGTGCCCACAGTTTTTATTTATTTTCTATTTTGCGAAAACCATACAATAAATTTTCTCCAAAATTTGTATACAATCAATCCGCTATTGTCTGAAGAAAATAAGCTTTTGAAAACTAATTTTCTTAGCATGATTACAATTTCATAAAATTTTAAAGATTTTTTAAAAAATTTCGATTCTTCGTTTCTTAATTTCTTTATTTTACGTCAAGTACTCCATGGATTTGTTCTAAAATTTGCAGGGAAATTATTTGCGACTGACAAAAGAAGGAAATTTTTCAAAGATTGATTTTCTTAGCGTAGTTTTAATTTTAGAGCATTTTGAAAATTTTGAAAAACAAATTTTGAAAAGAAAATGATATTTATTTAGCCAACGAAATCTCGAAAATCACTCGATAGAATTGATGAATTTGCATTGAAATTTGCATGAGAATTATTTGCATCTGTCAAAAGAAGTATGACTTTGAAAACCGATTTCCTTAGCGTAGTTTTTATTTTCAAAAATTTTTATAAATTTTGAAAAAAATTATATTTTTTTACTTTTTATCCATTTTACGTAAACTACTCGATAGATTCGCTCTGAAATTTGTATATAAGTTATTTGCTACTGTCTTTATAAAACAAGCTTTTAAAAAATATTTTCTTGGCGTAGCTCTTTGATCACTTCTTTTGATTTCTTATTCAACGCTTTCACTAACTCTTCTCTTACGTCCTCACTTCCTCTCTGTCTTTCTATCTTAGATTGATCCTCATTTTTACCCTATTTTTATCCATCTCTGACTCTCTTCCTATTTCCTAATCACTCTCTCATACTCACTAATTTTTCTTGAATAGAAATTATGTTTTTTACATTGAAATCACATTTAAAAAAATAAAATCACATTACTCTAACTTAATGAGCTCTATGAGAAGGCATTGCGCCAAAGCACTTGGTAGCGTTTTTGTATTTATTTAAATTTATCAAATCTTTAAAATAAAGTACAAGTATTACAATTTTAAGAGCAGGCCGGATTCGCTGTCCTTGTCTAATTGAGATTTTTGTTATTTACTCAAGTATTAATCGGTGTATCTTTAAATTGAAGGTTAAGCGCAATAGATATTATCATTACAAATATTTATGCACAAAAAAAAATCTACCGCTTTGTTTTTGAGAAAAGTAAGAAATGCGAAAATATAAACATAACCTTTTACTTCAGCGTTTCTTACTTTTCTCAAAAACAAAGCGATAGAATTTTGTTTTCTTGTGCATAGATGTTCATAATAATAATATCTATTGCGCTCAACCTTTAATTTGAAGATACACCGATTAATACTTGAGTAAATAACAAAAAAACTCAATTATTACTCGGTCGGTACCAGATTTTACTCAAGCCTGGTCTTAAGCAAACAATTGAAGTAAATAAGAATCTTATGGGTCTGCAATTAACGACAGCCCATGCAATAAGCTAATTTTTTCATGTTTCAGCATGAAGAGTTAAAACAATTGTATTAAAAAAATACATCCGATGTATTTTATTATTATCAATCAAATATTGATAATACTTTTTCCAATTAAGAAAAATAGAATATTCAATTTCTGTATTAATTTTTCTGTATATATATATATATATATATATATATATATATATATATATATATATATATATATATCCAATGCAGTTTGTGGCTCAGATAGCTCTTTAAATAACCATCCCTGTTGAAAATAATGATGTCTTTATAAGACGTCTTTGAAGACGTTTTTGGTTGTGTTTTAGATCGGAACAAAAAAAGACGTCATTTTTTCAATGTTTAGGAAAGTTATTAAACAAATGACGTCTTTTTATTATTTCAAAGACGTATTTTTTTTATAAAAATGACGTCTTTACCTACGAATTTCCATTAAAAAAAATACGTATTTGAAATTATAAAAAGATGTCATTGGTTAAATAGCTTTTCTAAACATTGGAAAATGACGTCATTTTTGTTCCAATCTAAGACACGACCAAAGACGTCTTAAAAAGACGTCATTATTTTCAACAGGGTTTTTTAATCATTGGAAAAATGACGTCTTTTTTTGTTCTAATCTTAGACACGACCAATGACGTCTTGAAAGAAGTCTTTCAAAGTCGTAATTTTCTCCAAATTTAGGGAAAAAAACGTCACTTTTCATGAATTATGTCATTGACAAATGACTTTACATGATAATTTCCCATTTAAAGGAAAAAACAAAAACGAAGTAAACCTCGTAGTTTCAACTCTCCGAAAAACGAAGAGCATTTGCGATTAAGCTGAGATCATTCTGGCCTTATACAGCGGGGTCTAATAAAATGGAGCCACCCTTAAGAAAAAAAGTACTAATTAAAAAATTTTTTATCAACAAATTAGTGTCGTACAGAACTCTACGACCACTCATTTTAAACGTATTTATAAGGACTTTTTAATGGTATATTGGCAATTTAATTTTGATTACTTGTCTGGGAAATATTACGACTTGAAAATAGAAAAAAAAAATAATTTTTTCGCTTGTGTTTAAATTTGAATCATTTTTCAGGAAATGATGGTAGAAAAATTTTACACTGCTAGTTTTAAAGATATTTTGCTTAACTTAAAATTTATTTTTTATTTTTTTTTCTAGCGATTTTTGTTAAAAAAAGGGTTTTTTTTTATTTTTTTTATATCTGCTTAATGAAAGGAGATATGGAAAAATGCCAGATAAAAAAAGTGTGTTTTTGTATGTAGAATAACCTTAAATTTTCTTAAAATTTTTTGTGCATTTTAATTTTTTTGATATTGTTGCGGTATTCTTATATACATGTATACCATACTCTTATTAAGCAGATATCGGGTAAATAAAAAGAACTCTTTTTTTTGAACAAAAATCGCTAGAAATCGGTCAATTTTGAACCTAGAAAAAAAAACTAAATAATAAATTTCAAGTCAAGCAAAATACCTTTAAAACTAGCGGTGTAAAATTTTTCTACCATCATTTTCCGAAGAATGATTCAAATTTAAACACAGGCGAAAAAATTTTTTTTTTTCTATTTTTTAGTCATAATATTTCTCAGACAAGTACTTAGAATTAAATTTCCGATATACTATTAAAAAGTCCTTACGAATACTTTTAAAATGAGTGATTGTAGAGTTCTGTACGACCCTTATTTGCTGAAACGAAATTTTTCAATTAGAATTTTTTTTTGAAGGGTGGCTCCGTTTTATTGGACCCCACTGTATATCTGCATCTTCGAAATTTGCATCAAGGATCAGAAAACTTTAAAAAAACGCCACCTCGTGACTTACAGTCGAATGGATAGTCGATTGCGTCAATTTAATTTTCAATCACCAGGTGGCGATTTTCAAGTTTTGCGATCCCTTATACAGTCTTCAAAGACGCAGATATATAAGGCCAGAATGTTATCAGTTTAATCGCAAATGCTCTTCGTTTTTCGAAAAGTTGAAACTACGAGATTTACCTCGTTTTTGTTTTTTCCTTTAAAGGAGAAACAAATATCATATAAAGACATTTTTCAATGTCATAATTCATGAAAAATGACATTATTATTTCCTAAATATGAAGAAAATGACGACTTTAAAGACGTCTTTGGTCATGTCTTAAATTGGAACAAAAAAGACGTCATTTTTCCAATGTTAAGAAAAGCTATTTAACAAATGACGTCTTTTTATAATTTCAAAGACGTATTTTTTAAAAATAAAAATACGTCTTTGAAATAATAAAAAGATGTCATTTGATTAATAGCTTTTCTAAACATTGGAAGAATGACGTCTTTTTTTGTTCCAATCTAAGACACGACCAAAGACGTCATTATTTTCAACAGGGATAGCTCACCCTGTTAAAAAAAATCAGGTGATAAATCATTTGATTTCTCAGGTGATTTATCATTCCAAAACATCATGCACGGGTGGCAGGAAGTACTTTTCAACAAAATTTTTTGGTGATAAGAAATTCCTCTGTGGTAACTTTCATAATATTTTCCTTAATCATTTGCTGCTAAACAGAAAATCGTAGCTGTTTCTTTTCGCGAGATATAGTTATGGTTGTATATATAATATACATTTATATATCATGCATTTGTTAACATTATTAATTTATTAAAATAATTGATACAAATAAAATAAAATGAATAACTTAGAAACAAGTCAACAAAAACTTACAATATTAATTGAATATAGGTCAATAAAGTTAAATACACTGCTTTATTTCATATTTTTATTCTTACAATTTTTTTTTATTCTATTTTTCTTAATTTTTTTTTTTTACATATTTTTTAATTTTTTTTTTTTTTTGAAATATAAACAACAGCTAGTCCACTAAAATATTTATTAAAAACAATTATTATATCATTGAAATAAAACATTATTAAAAAAATTTTTTTTAATATAATTATTCAAAAAAATATATTATTAAATTATTATTACATTATTATATTCATTTATTAAAATATTTATTTATTATATTTAACAGTTAGCTCACTAAAATATTGATTTTCAAAAGTTAATAGTGTTCACAAATGTATATTATGAGTTTAACGATTTTATTAAAAAATAGGTATATTTCGCGAAAAGGAACAGTTACGATTTTCTGTTTAGCGGGAAATGATTGAAAAAAATATTACGAAAATTATCGCGGAAGAATTTCTTATCACCAAAAAATTTTGTTGGAAAGTACTTCCTGCCACCCGTGCATGCAATGATTTTTTTAGTTTTTCTACGTTTCAAACCATTCTTAGTTGATTCAGGACAGTTTTTGAAAACATTTGAAAATTTTGAACTTAAAAAATTTTTTAAATAATTTGGTCTTAGAAAAAATTTTGCTAATTTTACAAAAAAAATTTTTAATTCAAAAAATTTTTAAAAATTGTTTTTAATTGACTAAGCATGGTTAGAAATATGTAATAACCTAAAAAATTGTTACATGATATTTTGACATGATAAATCACCTGATTTTTCAGGTGATTTGTCACCTGATTTTTTTACCAGGGCATATAAATCATGTCATTTATAAAGGGGCGGTTAAACAGGCTTATACAGTGACGTGTAAATCGTGCAATGCTCACTACCATCAGTTTTGTACTAACAAGGAAAGTACCCGACCTTCGGGAAACGGATTTGGCTGAAACTGCGGGATATGATTTTTTGATGAAAAGAAAATGAACCCGTGTTTTTTCTTTTCTTTGAATAGGCCCCATAGACGGAGATATAGGCATTTTTTCGAAAATACAATAAAAAGGAGCATTTATAAGATCTTGAATAACCAAATAACTAAGACTCTTACAAAAAAATGTATGGAAAATAAAATAAAGTACAGATTAAATGCTTTAATTTAAGCTTTGTTGCATTAAAAAAGCTTGTATGGTTCAAAAGTTGTGCCTAATTGAAAATTACTACATATTTATTAATATTTTTAGCGTATATCAATTTTTTACGCTATTTCATTAGCATATTTTAATCGCCTGTAACTTTTTAACCACACAAGATTTTTTAATGTAACAAAGCTTAAATTAAAGCATTTAATCTATACTTTATTTTATTTTTTATACATTTTTTTGTTAGAGTCTTAGTTGTTTGGTTATTCAAGATCTTATAAAAGCTCCTTTTCATTATATTTTCAAAAAAATGTCTATATCTCCGTTTATGGGGCCTATTCAAAGAAAAGAAAAAACACGGGTTCATTTTTTTTCATCAAAAAATCATATCCTGCAGTTTTAGCCAAATCCGTTTCCCGAAGGTCGGGTACTCTCCTTGTAAGAGAGCAGGATCTAATCCTGATGGCTTCTTTCCTCACACGGTGGTCCTCGAGTGATTTTGACCGTGAAGTTTTTACACCTCAGATTTTCCTTTTGGATATAATTGGAGGCACATTTAGGATCAAATTCCAACAAAAATCAAAATTAAAGAATGAGCACTTTTTTATTTATTAAAATTTATTTTTTATGTTTTTTATAAAAAAAAATTATTCATCGATAATTTATAAGCTCAATTTCTAGGATGCCGGTTTCGAATATAATTATAAATTATTTACATATTTTAAGCAAATATAATCGTAAATATATTTAGGAGAATCTAAAGTTATGTAACAATCTAAGCGTAACGTTAAAATCAAGATTTTTTTCGTAAACCATTATAGTGATGAAGACTATAAGAAATGACACGTTTTTAAATTATTTAAAAACGTCATTTAAAGTAATTGTAATTAGAAAATAGTGTGTATTGATATTCTATAAGAACACGGCATGTACTTTTGGTATTTCAGTAACACCAAAAGCACATTTTCCACATTTGGATTCAAAGCTTTCACGGTGAATGTTATTCATTGTTAAGAGCAGGCCGGATTCGCTGTCCTTGTCTAATTGAGTTTTTTGTTATTTACTTTAGTATTAATCAGTGTATCTGAAAATTGAAGGTTTAGCGTGATAGAAATTATTATTATGAATATTTATGCACAAGACCGAAAAATCCTACTGATTTGTTTTTTAGAAAAATAAGGAACGCAAAAATATTATAAACATAGCTTTTTACTTCAGCGTTCCTTACTTTTCTCAATAATAAAACGGTAGAATTTTTTTTTCTTGTGCATAAATATTCATAATAATAATATCTATTGCGCTCAACCTTCAATTTGCAGAGACGCCATTAATACTTAAGTAAATAACAAAAAAGCGAATCTGAACTGCTCTTAATGGGTTTTTTTACGATTTCAGCTGTGTAAGTTGTGGCTTAGAATACTGACTGTTTTAATATTTACAAAATATTGATATCCTAAACCACAACTTACACGGCAGAAATCCGAAAAAACCTTCTAACAATGTCTACATTTTCCATGTAAAAGATAGTCTTGAGGAAAATCGAGTCTTATGATTTTTCTATAACATGGGCTAATATAAAATATTGTAAAATATAGCCTGTTCGCTGTAAAAACCTAGGCCTCGATTTTCTTCAATACAATCTTGTACATGAAAATTGTACTTTAGGTGTTATTAAAATACCACAAGTACATGCAGTGTTCTTATAGAATATTAATACACAATATTTTCTAATTACAATTACTTCAAGTGCCGTCTTTAAATAATTTAAAAAAGTATCATTTCTCATAGTCTTTATCACTATAATGTTTTACAAAAAAAATTTTTATTTTAACTTAACGCTTACATTGTTACACAACTTTAGATTTTCCTGAATATATTTACAATGATACTTGCTTAAAATATGTAAATAATTTGTGATTGGATCCGAAAACGACATTCTAGAAATTGAGCTCATAAATTATTGTTAAATAATTATCAAATGCAGAGCACAATTTTATATTAAATGAAAAGTCTTCATTTAATCTTATACAAAATGAATTAATTTAAATGATCTCTTTCTATAATTAAATACAAGCTTTGTCTTTAACAGACGGACTTGAACTGAACTGAACTAAACTGAACGACGACGAGCCGCAACTTGATGCTCTTCAACTGTCTACTAAATATTCTTAATAGGTAGCGGCACCCAGTATGAGTGTGTATACTCTCAACACTCCCTCCCACACTCATACATATTTTAATTAAAAAGAGTTTTAGCATCTCCCTCGTTCTTATTGTTTCTGTCTGATCGTTTATTTAGTTCCTGTAATATAGAGAAAAAGTTTGTTAATAACTTAACTAAATTACATATCAGAAATATAATCAGTCAATATTATCAGTCATTAAGTATTTGTTTAGTCAGTCGTTCATGCAATTCAAATGACAAAGGTTTTGTGAATACATCAGCTATCTGATTTTTAGTGGAAATCCAACTGACATTTATTAAACCTCTAGTTTCACATTCCTTTACATAATGTTCTTTTATTTCGGTCATATGTTTTAATTTGTTTCCGACTCCAGTCTTAACGCTTGCTTCTGCTGCCTTCCCTATTAAAAAAAATCAGGTGATAAATCACCTGATTTATCAGGTGATTTATCATGCCAAAACATCATGTAACGATTTTGTTGGTCTTTACACATTTTAAACCATGCTTAGTCAATTTAGAACAATTTTTAAAAATTTTGGAAAATTTTGAACTTAGAAAATTTTTTAGATGATTTGGTCTTAGAAAAAATTTTGACTAAATCACAAAAAAATTTCTAAGTTCAAAAATTTCAAAAATTTTTCAAACATTGTTCTAAATTGACTAAGCATGGTTTAAAACGTGTAAAAACCAACAAAATCTATACATGATATCTTGGCATGATAAATCACCTGATAAATCAGGTGACTTGTCACCTGATTTTTTTCACTAGGGTTGTTATCACACCATAATAACATAGGTGCTAATTCTCTTCGTAACAACTCCTTTAATACACCGAGAAAGTTTCACATCATAAAAGATAGTGCGTTTTTAAAATGCTCCACAAAGTGGCTCGCATGCACGATAAATATCGAACATGCATCAAGTTTTTCGATGCGGCGCCACCGTAGGCGACGAAATACAGTGCGCCGCCTCCTCGCGCATTGTGTTTCGGCGCTTATGCACTACAAAAAGTGATGCATGAATTATGAAATGCGAAGCATTATTCGTGATTCACGGTGCAAAAGGCATCACTTTTTTTAGTGCGACGCGCATCATCTTTATTGAGGCAAAACTTTCTCCGTGTATAAGATACAATGAAACGAATTCCTGAGCACACTCACTCATTGCAACATACTCCGCTTGATATGTTGAAAATGCCACATATCTCTGTCGGTGAGTTTTTCAGGCTACAGTGTCTCCAAACAATTTAATTGCATAGCCACTAGTTGTTAATGAACCTTTGCAGTCTCCAAAACTTGCATCTGAAAAACCTTGAAGATCTTCAGTCTGTCCTGTGTATTTTAATTCCAGATTTTTAGTACCTTTCAAATACTTAAAAACTCGTTCTACCATTTTCCAATCACTGTCAGTAGGATTGTTTTGATGTCTACTAACTAGGAGAGTATCACATCTCCGGATCACGGATTTTGCTCAAATTTCGGGATAAGTTTTCAGATGATAAAATATGGATAAAGCTAAAGTTATAGTTACAAACACTCAATATTTCCCTAGTTACATGCAAATAAAGAAAATCACTAAAAAAGCTACTAGATTTTTAAATGCATATAGTTCTTTAGCATTGATAACTAGAAGTTTCAAACTTTTTTTAAATTAAAACTGAGCTCAAATCCTTTTGAAACAGTAGTTACAGCATATCGAAATATTATTTTTTCTTAAAGTTATAGCGTAATAAAGATTGGATCTCAATTTTCTTTTTAAAACATTAATTAATAATAAAAGCTGAAATTAGGTCCAATCTTTATTACGCTATAACTTAGGGAAAAAATAATATTTTTGTATGCTATAACTACTATTTCGAAAGGTTTGAGCTCAGCTTTAATTTAAAAAAGTTTGAAACTTCTAGCTATCAATGCTAAAGAACTATATGTGTTTAAAGATCTAGTAACTTTTTTAGTGATTTTCTTTAATTGCCTGTAACTGGGGAAATATTGAGTGTTTGTGACTATAAATTTAACTTTTTCTATATTTTGTCATCTTAAAACTTATCCTGAAGTTTGAGCAAAATCCGTGATCTGGAAATGTGATACTTTCCTAGTAAGTACGTTCACTGCATAGATGATATCTGGTCTACTTGCATTTGAAAGATACATTAAAGTCCCTACTGCTTCTCGATAGGGTATATTGTTTGTATTTTTAGTCATTAAATTTTCTTCAGTCTTTTCTGCCTCTTCTCGTTGTCTTCTTTCTCGATTTGCCATTTGGTTAGTTATCATAGGAGTTCGTTGTGGGTGCGATTCATGAAATCCAAATTTTTCCAGCATTCTATTAATTTATTTTTCTTGTTTTATACTTAAAATTCCTTTCTGTCGATTTCTTTTGATTTCTAAGCTTAAAAAGTTTTTAGGCTCTCCAATTTCTGTCATTTCAAACTCATTCTTTAAGTTTGATTTCATCCTTTTTAGCATTTGCATATCATTGCATATTAACAAGATATCATCTACATTAAAATCAAAAACAAAAAGCTGTCCTTTTCTCGTTGAGTAAATAAACATGGTTCATTGTTGAATGGTTTTAATTCATATTTTTCAACTGTCTCTTTGAATCTTTCATTTCAACATTTTGGACTAACCTTTAGACCATATAGTGTCTTTTCCAATTTGCAGATTTTATTTCTTTTGATTTCTTCTGAGACTTTCATTCCTTCTGGTATTTCCATGTATACTTCACTGTTTAAATATCCATTTAAAAATGCTGTCTTTACATCCATTTAACATATTTCTAAATCCAGTTCATTAGCGATGGCTAGTATTGATCTAATTAAAGGTAAACAAGAAACTGGTGCGTATGTCTGTTGTAAATCATAAATGTTTCTGTCTTTGAAACCACGTATTACCAATCTTGCTTTGTATTTTTCTTTGCTATTCGATTCTGTCTTTCGTTTGATATACCCATTTAGAATCAATGACGTTTGGTTTTCTGTCGTGCTTTAGCATATGAACTTAGATCTCCGTTTATTTCAGCCAGTAATGCATGAGTTTCATTATCAGTTGTATTTTCTGTGTTCGGTTTTAATTTTATCGGTCGTCCTACAGGTTTTTTTGTCTTTTCTCCCTCTGTTTCTTGCAATTTTTCATTATTTTGTTCGTCTTCATTAAAGAATTCTACAAACCATCTATCTGTCTTTACTTCCTCATTTATGTGTTCCCAGTTTAGTATATCTGTCTTGTTATATCTGTCTCTGTAAACTAGTTTCTCGTTGAATCTGACGTCTCTGCTCTCATAGAATTTTCCTTCTTCTGGTTTCAGTAAGACATATCCAGTTTCTTTGTATCCTACTAAGATGACTCGTTTTGCAATAAATCTGAATTTCGGACCAACTTTTCTTTGCACTTTCATATATGCAAAGCATCCAAAACATTTTATCTGATTAAGATCTGTCTTGTAGTTTTCTTTAAATTTTTTTATTGGTGATATCATGTTATTAGTTGCATGAAGTGTCCTATTGTATACATATACTGCTGCACTCAATGCTAAGTCCCACATGTTTTCTGGCAAACCAGAATTATACATGAGTGCCCTGACTTCCTTGTGTATTGTTTGGTTGAACCTCTCTGCAACTCCATTATGCTGAGGCGTATCTGGACAAATGGATTTTCTGCTCCCAGTTTTTCCAAAACTTCCTTTGTATATCCACTGGTGCATTCAGTTCCTTGATCTATTTTTAAATAATACACCTTAGCATCTTTGCCCAACAAATTTCTGGCGCTTTTTACAAATGATTCTAGACATTTTCCTGTTTCATTTTTCGTTTTCATGGGGTAAGCCATGGCCAGTCTGGAATAGTCGTCAATAAATACAGAAATATATCTGTATCTTTTTGGATGAGATTGCGGATTAATAATACCCATGGTGTCTGAATTTATTATTTGTAAGGATTCGGTTGCTTTTTGTCTAACTGTCTTAAATGGCAATTTGTTGAATTTTACCAACATGCAAACTTCACAGTTTGCAATTGCATCATCAAATACAGCAGTTTGTAAAGTCTTGATTTTTGGAAATTTTTTTCTGTAATACTTAAGTTATTCAACTGATGCATGACCCATTCTGACATGCCATAACATAGCGTGAGCATTTAAGTTTTTATCATTTAACTGTTTTGTTTCTTTAATTTCACATCCAGGTTCTTCGTTTACTTCAATATCATTTCGCTTATGTATTAATCTGTCTGAAATTGTATTTTGGAAATCCAAGTACTTTTCAGTCTTTATAAATGTTTGGTTTTCTTCAAATTTACTAACTTGATCATCTTCCTTGTTTAACTGCCTTTTTTCATTCCTTCATCAAGTAAGCTATTGTCTGTCTTTGTTTTATGTTCTTATTTTCCTGCTTATTATAGTCCGTTTCGAATTCAATCAGCCAATATGATTTTTCATTAATTCCTGTCAAAAAGAACTCAATGGAAACTGGATCATATATATGTATTATTTTGTTGTCCAAATAAATACTTAGTCCTTCATCTATAAATTACTTTTCTGCACAAATCTTTTATTAACTTCTGTCTGAATCAAGCGTGATAATTCCTGTTCATCTAAGACTGTCGAATTCTCGAAACCTACAGTGTTAAATATATTTTCAAAATCATTGTTGACCTAAACTGTCGTTTTGCTTTCTTTAATTTTATCTGTCGTTTCTGCCATATCAACTGTCGTCATTTTTCTTTTAAACTCTGCTCTCATTTTATTCAACGTTTCAATATTGAAGTTTTGCATGGCGTTCTTTTCTTTAATAATTAAAGCAACCAAATCATGAGTTTTTTTCTCTTCTATTTTTCTTCTCTCTTCTTCATTTTTCTCCCTCTTTACCATTTCTGATTTTAATGAAGTAAGTTCAGCCATTAGTTCTTCCAATTTTTCAGTTGAGCCTAAATCAGAATTTTCATTCTTAGAAATATTTTTCTAGTAAAATTTTCTGTCATCTTTTTCAATTTGTTTTAATGAAGAAATATCAAAATTTTTATTTATATATATTTTACTTGTTAATATTTCATCAGATTTTATTACCATTTGTTTACCTGCCAATTTTGCTTCTTTTGCTTCAATCCTTCTGTCTTCCATTTCTGTCTCTTTTTCTGGCTTGTCTGTCGTTTTGATATGCCCATCAGTCTTTTTTCTGTCTTTAACTTCGTCTTCAGCTGTCTCTTCTTCTGTCGTAATGTGGCCACTTGTTGCACGATAGGGCATAAATAGTCTGTCCTCCTTTTCTTTCTTTTCGTTTACTGCTCGTTTCATGAGCTCATATTCTTCTTCCGTTACGAATTCAAGATCTATAAAACCTATAAAAGTGATGTCAATTATATTTCAATTATTTAATTTTAATTAATATTTGAAGTTCTTTTTGAGATTAAATTCAGGTTTCTTGCCGAACACAAGCTTTTTCACCAGAATTTGTCTCAGTTTTGGTTTAATACATATGAATTTGCTCACTTGCTCTTTGCATATATGACATACCGAACACAAGTAAATCACACTTACAACGCAATTGTGAGAAATCAGCTATAGCTTTTCATTCAATTTATAAAATTTATTTAATTTTATATATTACATACAGAACACATATTATTACATAATTAAAAATTAAAAATCAAATTGAAAATTTAATTTTATTTAAGGTACCTAATACATATTTTTATTTCTGACTTAGTGACGAACAGTATACTTTTCTCTGTTAATTCTACAAATATTTTTTCATCACGATGTTTCCATCTGAGTATTGCCTCTTGCATTTCAAGAAACAATAGCAGGCTCGTTTTATCTGTTTGCATAACACATTGATTTTCTTTTATTTAATTCAAATCTAGATTAAATTAATTAAATTTATAAGTTAAGTTTTATTTAACTAATTATATTTGCAACTTTTGATTTAGTCTTGTGCTGCAGACACAAAACCAATATATTTGCCTTGAACATGAGTACGCGGCATACACAAACCCATATTTACACACGCACATACATGTCAGCCATTTTTATTTTTATACATATGTATATATACATACATATACATATACACATATACATATATGTTTAACCTTTAGACCGCTGGAATTTTGAAAAAATGAAAAGTCGATTTTCCCTATAGAAAAGTGTTCTGAGGCCTACTAGGTAGGACCCTATCAAGGCTGGATATGTGCGAGTCAGGGCTGCGCGCCATATGACGTGATCCTGGCGGTCTAGAGGTTAATTAATAAAAATTTTCTTTTTCTCCGTGCCGTCGTTCATTTTATTAATAATCATAATTATTTCGTGCGTGCACCTTCCTCTTCCTTCCTTCCATATATACACATACACATACATATACATATATAATTATACATATACATGCATGTATACATCTGCAAACACTGAACATAAGAAAATCACTCAAGCACGCACGAACCTGTCGCTTTCCGGCTTTACATCGCGTCATTTCACCCAACATGGTGACTCCTTTTATTTCTCTCTCTTACTCTCTCTCTCTCTCTCTCTCTCTCTCTCTCTCTCTCTCTCTCTCTCTCTCTCTCTCTCTCTCTCTCTCTCTCTCTCTCTCTCTCTCTCTCTCTCTCTCTCTCTCTCTCTCTCTCTCTCTCTCTCTCTCTCTCTCTCTCTCTCTCTCTCTCTCTCTCTCTCTCTCTCTCTCTCTCTCTCTCTCTCTCTCTCTCTCTCTCTCTCTCTCTCTCTCTCTCTCTCTCTCTCTCTCTCTCTCTCTCTCTCTCTCTCTCTATAGACTAGCGCACGACGCTATCTATTCTCTGTCCTTTTCTTTGTTTCTATAAGCGTGCATGCGACGCCATTACTGCCTTATAGAACTGAGAGAGAATAAAGAAAAACTCTTACCCGGAGTCAACTCTTTTTTCTCCCCCTGCTGTCCTTTGTCCTGTCTTTTTGTTCCTTGACTCGCCATCTCTGACGCTTCCGCCAGGGGATGCAGAAAAATAAAACAATTTACTTAATAGACTGACGTACGCTCCGAACCTCACAAATCCCTTTCTCAATTCAATTAAATAAAATGCGTAGTTAAAAGCACGCTGGGTGTATAACCTGTTGAATAATTATTAAATGCAGAGCACAATTTTATATGAAATGAAAAGTCTTTATTTAATCTTATACAAAATGAATTAATTTAAATGATCCCTCTACAATTAAATACAAGCTTTATCTTTGACAGACAGACTTGAACTGAACTGAACGACGAGACGCAACTTGATGCTCTTCAATTGTCTACTAAATATTCTCAATAGGCGGCGACACCCAGTATGAGTGTGTATATTCTCAACAATTATCAATAAAAATTTTTTTTGTAAATAACATATATATATATATATATATATATATATATATATATATATATATATAAAGTAAAATTTGAATACACTGGGACCGGGATAGCTTGCCGCGAGGGCCTTTCTCCTCCGTACGTAAACAAACATTGGCCCCCACTACCTCTTATACGTATATATTTTGACCACGCCTCTTTGCCTAAAAAGTAAGATAGAAAGAGAAAGATATAGCGCGCTTGTCAATAGAGGGGTTTCACAGTAACTGGCCTTTTCTGAGAATTTTGTTCCCCTACAGCCCCGTGCGCGGCAAGTTATCGAGGTCTCACTGTAAATAAAAAAGTGCTCATTCTTCGATTTTAGTTTTTGTTGAAATTCGATCGTGAATGTGCCTAAAATCATATCCAGGAGGAAAATCTGAGGTGCAAAAACTTTATGGTCAAATTTACTCGAGGACCACCGTGCGCGGTAAGAAAGCAGATCCAAGAGTGATGAGAGTCACGAGCTCCACGCACTACTTGCTTCAGCTCTCTTTGGTATCCCTTCCACTTCTCTACTAGAGTAGAAGAGTGGGACAGAGACCTGTACACTTACACATGCAAGAGCCTGTGCACGAACACGTGCGTTCGTATGTTTAACCACTTTAGTCTTTTTTGGTTTTTGCGCGCGCATCTTCAAGTATAGTACAGTTTCAGGGCCGTACTTGGGCACAGTCTATAATAAGCAAAATAAAAAAAAATTATGTCTTTCTACAAACTGATAAAGAAGAATTCATCATTCCTGTTCTGAATCAACTATTTTATTAGTATTATTTGAATAGATTTTGCAATAAAAGTATGTAAATAAAAACATCATATAATATATTTTGTACAAAAAGTATGTAATTAAAAACATCATATAATATATTTCGTACAAAGAGTATGTAATTAAAAATATCTTATAATATATTTCACTGACATAAATATTTTAATTAGTAAATACAAGTTCGAAAATTCTGCAGGTATCTTACAATAATTTTGGAGTTAATTATGCAGAGATTCTGTAGAACGCTGTGCACAAATGGATGGATAAGTTTCCTCATTTTCCGCTAAAACAATCTACATAAATTATACAGAAATTATGCAGAAGGATTGTGAATAAAAAACCAATTAATTTTTTTGAAGCTCGCCCCTCACGGGAAAAACTGCGCAGTTTATTGAACTATGCAGAATTTTCGCAGATTGCTATTTTAGAAATTATGCAGAGATTATGCAAAAGATTATACAGAAATTATGCAGAAATAATGCGATGATTATGCAGAAATTATGCAGAAGGATTGTAAATGAAAAACTAATTAATTTTTTTGAAGCTCGCGCCCTTACAGAAAAAAACTGTACAGATTCGCTATAGAATTTGTGCACAAAATCTGGAGATTACTATTTAGAGATTATGCAGAAATTACGCAGAAAATCTACCGATTACTATTCAGATATTATGCAACAATCATGTAGAAATTATGCTGAGCACTATGCAGAAATGATGTAGAAATTATGCACAGGGATTCTAAATTATAAACCTATCAATTATATTTAACTTATATAATTTCTACAGAAATCAATAGTGGAGCATAAAAAATATCCAGAAAAAGTATAGTACAACTCTTGTGAGAAGGTACACTACCGGTCAATTGCTTTAGCCCACCCTAGAGGAAATTTATTAAAATAAAAAGTTTTATATCTTCGGAACTAACGGTCGCATCTTCAAAATCGAAACGGCGTTTGAAAGATTGGTAAAAAATCTTTTAAATAAAAAAAGTTATTTTCCAATTATAGCAATTTAAAAAAAAATTTTTTAACTAATTTTTTTTCCCACATAAAAGTGAATGCCATTTATATATATATATATATATATATATATATACATATATATGGGACGTTTCACGTCAACTCACCTAACAAAAAAATAGAATTCATCGAAAATCTGTGAAAATGTTCTATTTGATACCCAAAATATACAAAAAAAATTTTAGAGGTCCAGGTCAAAGGGGTCAGGATTTAAACGTGATGGAATTTTTCGAATTTTCCAAATTTTTTGCTAAATAAATATTTTAATGAATTTTTTCCTCAAAAACTATCAATTTTTCGTTAAAACTTAATAGAATACTTTTTCTTGGAAATTAGATGTGGAATTCACCTAAATTTTTGCAAATTATAATATACTGATTTTTATGCTTACTTGATCTATTTAAACATACTATTTAGTATATCTAAAAATGGAGCAGGTTAAATTGGCTTTTCAAAGTCTTATTTTTTTCTTCTTTTTTATAAGGAAAAAATATACGAAGCCTCCAGTTGGGCAGCCTTCTCAAAGTTACTTAATTGTGCAAAAAAGTCTGAATAAATCGTTATTTTGGATCAATGATGAGATTCGTGATTTTTTTTCTGAAAAAGTATTGATTTTTGGGACAAATGTATAAAAATGTTTTTTATTGGAAATAGTATGTAAAATGTATGTAAATTTTTGTAAACCATTATTTGCTAAACATCACAAATTATAAATGAAATTTTTAAATTTTATGTATTAATTATTTTGATCCTAAATGTGCCTAGAATTATATCTAAACGGAAAGTCTGAGGTGCAAAAACTTCACGGTCGAAATCACTCCAGGACCACCGTGCGCGAGAACGTCTAGTTGCTCAAAGCACAGCTGGCGATTGGCCTACGACGTGCTTCTAGCAAACCAGTCCGCTATCACTTAAATTCAATAGTATTGTTTAAGTAGCTAACAACGATTCTACAGACACAAAGGATTGTGATCTACTATGAATAAATATTTTGAACATTAAATAATTAATTTTAAAGAAATTAGGGTTTCAAGAGAAGGGAAGGTTACACGACATTTATGATGAACATGAAATATTTAATGAAATATATTTTCAATCAAAATTTTAGTAATTGAATGAATATTCATATGAATTTTCATGTTAATATAATTTTTGTATTTTGTATTAATAGTCACGTGATTAAAGATAGAAAATACAAAAAAATATATAACAATCACGTGATTAATGACAGAAAATATAAAAAAAATATATCATAATCATGTGACTATCACGTGATGTCCTGATCGTAAATGTCATGTGATAAATCTCATGATAGTCACATGATAAATCACGTGATAATTACGTGACTAATATCAATAGGGATAAGCCATAAACTTTAAACCTATAAGCCCTAAACCCATAAAACCTGAACCCTAAACTTCTAAGCCCCAAACTCATATATTCTTAACCCATCACCTTTCATCCATAAATTCTGAACGCGTGATCGCTTAATATATAAACTTGCAACTTATGATCTTAATTGTCCCTCTTCTTTTCCACCTCCTGCTCTTTTTCAGCAGCCATTTTTCTTGCATATTCTCTCTCTACTTCAAGTGCAGCTTGCGCCATCTGTATCTCTTCAATTCTAAAATGATCCCATGGTAAAATGTCTATACTATCAGGCAATAAAAATCTCTTATCATCGTGTGGACTAACTAGGAGAGTATCAGACCTCCGGATCACGGATTTTGCTCAAACGTTGGGATAAGTTTCCAGATGTCAAAATATGAAAGGAAACAGAATTTTAGATCCCAACGCTCAATATTTCCCTAGTTACAGGCAATTAAAGAAAATCACTAAAAAAGTTACTAGATTTTCAAACGTATATAGTTGCTTAGCATTGATAGCTAGAAGCATGAAACTTTTTTTAAATGAAAGCTGAGCTCAAATTCTTTCGAAATAGCACCTATAACATCTCAAAATATTATTTTTTCCCAAAGTTAGAGCGTGATAAATATTGGACCTGATTTTTCTTTTTAAAACATTAATTAATAAAAAAAGCTGAAATTGGGTCTAATGTTTATTACGCTATGACTTTGGGAAAAAATAATATTTTGACATGCTATAACTACTATTTCGAAAGGATTTGAGCTCAGCTTTCATTTAAAAAAAGTTTCATGCTTCTAAGTATCAATGCTAAGGAACTGTAAGCGTTTGAAAATCTAGTAACTTTTTTAGTGATTTTCTTTGATTGCCTGTAACTAGGGAAATATTGAGCGTTGGGGTCTAAAATTCTGTTTCCTTTCATATTTTAACATCTTAAAACTTATCCCAAAGTTTGAGCAAAATCCGTGATCCGGAGGTCTGATACTCTCCTAGTAAGTACAATTTTTCTTTGCTTTTCAGTATGCACTGTGTGTAATTTTGATCGAATATTGCACTGTTCACGATGTATAATGACAAGATCCTGAAGACAACTTCGGTAATCCTCGAAAGTGATTGTTTTCTTCACGACGTTAGATTTGATACCTTTAGCTTTTTTCACTGTGTCTCCTCCATCAACCAAAATACTGTACATTTTACTCCGCAAACCTATGAATTCAGACATAATCTTGCCACAGCATTCATCTTTCATTAATCCAGGAACTTTCTTATTGAAACGTGGAATATTAAACTGATTATTTTTAGCATAATCAGAAGTATCAAATCTGTGAATGTCTTCCTTCATTGTTTGATAAATATCAATGTCTTCAACTTCATATATTAAACTATCCGTATCTGTATATAGAAGTTTACATTTTTGTCCTAGTCGTTGTTTCATATATGAGTAATGAAACTCATATAGCAGTGTTTTTGATAAATCATGGATGGAAAAACCAACGTATATAGGTTTTTTTATTGTGATACTCGTTCTCTTCAGCTGAATAGCTACCAAATTTTCATCAAAAATTGCACAACTGTGAAAATTTGGTTGAGCTATGCGTGCTTCTGCTCCATATCTGCCTGTGAATTTATTTATTAATCGCACATCAACACGTGACTGCTCTCGTTTGATGCACTTTCCATATACAGAGTTAATAAGCAATTTATAGAAGAGTTTCTCAAACTCATTCTTCGCTTGCTTCCTCTTCTCAGTATTTAATTCAACATAAGGTTTGAGCCAAGCCTTTTGTTCAAAACTTAAAATTCTATGTACTTTTTTTAATCCAAGTCCATTATCTAACGCTTGTTTAAGCGTCCGATTATGTATGACATACTTTTCCTTGTCGTCCAAAGTAGTAAGCAGTTTTTTTTTGCTTTGAGCCTGGTGGTGGACGATGTTCTGCACAAAAAGGTAAATCCCGATGTTTATCATGGATTTCCACAGGATATTCTAAATCTACTTCAGCAATATATCCTATATCCGAATCTGGCGGTGTATTGAAGAAATCTGGAATTGTTTCATAATCAATCCATTTAAATTTTCCTATCGGTAAATGTTGTATCATCGCCCAACCATAAAGATTATTAATATCAAAATATAGAAGGGTCTTCTTTTTCTGATTTTTGTCATATGAAGGACCCATGTATGAATGGTTTGCCTTTGCATACCGGTTATAGCACTGGCTTATTCCTCCACGGATACCTGCTTCCATAAACATTAGCATGGCAATGTCTGTCAAAAGTTCCAATTCTACCTTCGTCATTTTAAGAGCTGCTGAAAACGTTAAGCCTGGAGTTGTGTAGAAATGAGCAGGACATAAATCGTAGGCTTTAAGAGAGGTCTCTCGGAAACTTTCGAAGACGTCAGCCAATAGCAAAACATCGGTTTTTAAGTATAAATCCGAGTACTCTCCTAAAGTTTTTATATTGAAATCATTCCAAACTTGAACAGCGTGCTTATAATCTTCTTCAGCTATATGAGAATCCGTTAGTTTATTGTAGAAGTCCTTTTTTTCTGGCAGCTTTGTAGACATCAATTTATCTAATCCATCCACAAAATCGTACGGGAATACACCTTTCCGTCTAAGAAGATTTATCTTAGCATCTGTAAATCCATCTGTTTGAAATTCTCTCACTGCTATTGGCACGTTTTTGAGGTACGATGCAAGTTTCTTCAATGATGATGGTAGAAAACGCCAAGGATCTATAAATCTAAAATTGATGTCACTATTATCCATATATTTTGTGAAAGAAATGTATTCCTCTTTATTATGAGGTATTAGAGTCATTCGTCCCTTCATCAATGTAGAAGTCCCGATTTCTTTCAGAATAAAATGAGTGTCATAATTGAGATTATGAAAAATAACAGGAATGAATCTTGAAATCTTATAATTCAAATTACATAAATTATGAGCTGCACCTCTAGAACTAAAAAAAAAAATAAATGTAAAATAACCAGATTAATTTTCTTTATTTAATTATAACCAATTGGACAACTTACCGTCCTGTGAGATGACAATGGTCTCGTACTGCAAGTTCTTCGGCACGGATTGGTTTTCTACATATATGACAATTAGTTGACCTCTGGAAAATCAATTCTTCTAGATCTGTAAGTTTCATTGGTTTTGCATTTTTGTAGAGTTCATCAATTTTCTCACCGATTGATTTTAATTCTCTAACAAACCATTCTGCAGGTGTCTCGTCACATTCGTTAATCCTTCTGTATGATTTATAATAAGATAATTTATCATTAAAACTGCATTTCATGTAGTATCCAATACTGTATGCTTCATGAAGTTGAAAAGCCTTCTCACTGTCTGTAGGTTTCAATAAACATTCGAAATCTGCATAAATAACAAAAGGAACTTTTTCACTCTTGCTGTAATCATCGAATTTGAGAATGTTATTCTTTGAGTCGGGCAGATTTATTCTACATTTATTTAAATTTTTACAATTATTTTCATGAATTACGAATCTTTCTTCTTATAAATTACCTTATGCTAAAAAAGATGGTATGGGGAGTAAATAAATCATGAACGGCATTCACTGATGACTCGCGTGGTATACTTCAATGACTTTCCATTCTCATATCCTTTGTTTGCTCGAGTCGCCTCCTGTTTTGGGTGGTGGCGCGAGCAAACACGGCTGGTCTATATAAAAAATCATGTCGCAAATTTTGCTAACGTATTTTCGTTGCGTGAATCTTTTCTTTCTTTTCTTTTTTTTTATGAGGGAAGAGACATTATAAATATAATCTGTTAAACTTTGTAACTATTATTAATTAATTTTTACTTGAAATTTAATTATTTTAAACAGCTGGGAAGCAGATGAGCATTTACGATTGGACGCCAGAGATGTTTCGAAGTAGCGTTGGTCCAGTGTGTAACGTTCGCGCTTTTCCTTTTGAGTACGCGTGTTTAACTCACGGCTAGGGTCACTTTTTTTTATTGTTTTACTATTTTTAATTCCTTTTTATATTTATTTTTTTTTAGATTTTGTATTTTTTTAATAATTTTAGAATCTAATTTTTCACAAGTATCATCTTTTTTTTCAATGAAAATTAAAAAAAAATAAATTATTTTTTATAGGTAGTAATTACAAATATTGATAAATAAATAATAGTGATGTTTATTTCATAATAGTATAGTATAATTAATTTATAATTTAGTTTGTAAAATTTACAGTAAATTACAATAAATAAATAAAACTGAGGTATTTAATTATGTTATAATTTATATTATATATTGATATGTGTTTATAAAGACAAAATTGATCTATAGTATTGTAAACATCACTATTATTTATTTATTAATATTTTTAATTATTTCGTATATGAAATAATTTATTTAAAAATATTAATTAAAATAACGAGCAGTTTTAAGTAACTTATGAAAAAAATAGATTTTAAAATTAATAAAAAAATAAAAAATATAACTAAAAAAACTAATGAAAACTATTGAAATAATAAAAAAAAAGTTTTAAAAAAGTGGTTTTAACCGAGAGTTGAACTCGCGCACTCAAAAGGAAAAGCGCGAACGTTACACACCAGACCAACGCTACTTCGAAACATCTTCAGCGTAAAATCGTACATGCTCATCTGCTCCTACCTGTTTAAAATAATTAAATTTTAAGTTAAAAATTAATTATTAATAATTATAAAGTTTAACAGATTATATTTATAATGTCTTTTCCCTCATAAAAAAAAAAGAAAAGAAAAAAAAGATTCACGCAACGAAAATACGTTAACAAAATTTGCGACATCATTTTGGATATAGACCAGCCATGTTTGCTCACGCTGCCACCCAAAAGAGGAGGCGACTTGAGTGATGGAAGAATGTCATAGTTAGCAGTAAAGAAAGAATAGTGGACAAGTATTTACTCCCGTCACGTCCAATGAGAGGATACAGCGCCATCTATCGAAGGATATTAGAGTGGAGAGTTACCGAAGCATGTAAACAAACCGTTTTTGGATAGCATAAATCTCGTAAGAGTATATAGCGCTGTTATAAAAGTATAGGATATTACTTACTAACTCTGGATACGTAAACTAAATGCTCTATTAGCATGAATTTTCTCTCCGTGTAATTTTTAAATTCTATGTGATGAACTCTTCTACCACATGTAAGAACTTGGAGGATGCTATGGAATCTTTTGATTAGTATTTCGCTCAATGCAGTAGCTGCAGCGATACAATTAAAACATTTTATTTATTAATTGGATGGTATTCGGGAGAACCACAAGAGGTAAATAATAAATTTTTCAGAAAAGCTCGGGCTAAACATCGGCTAGACCTGTGATATGAACTTTGTATATAGTTGATACGTGATACGAGACATCAATTTGGACACTTTTAAAGGGCGATTTCATTTTTAAAATCCCGGTGTTCAAAAGATAAAAGAAAGATCCATTATATGTCTGCATTTCTTGATTCTATAATGGTTGGTACTTCTGTTCGATCAATAAAAGCATTGAAGCTTCTGTTGATAATTCTTTTTTCTTCTTTTCTTCTTTAATTCTTAGAGAGTTCATTAGTGGATTTAATGATATAAACATATGATGCATAATATCCACATTGGTATTCATGCGAATGTTCATTCTAAAATGTTTAGCCCGAGCTTTTCTGAAAAATTTATTATTTACCTCTTGTGGTTCTTCCGAATACCATCCAATTAATAAATAAAATGTTTTAATTGTATCGTTGCAGCTACTGGATTAAGCGAAATACTAATCAAAAGATTCCATAGCATCCTCCAAGTTATCACATGTGGTAGAAGAGTTCATCACATAAAATTTAAAAATTACTGTTTAGAGATTTTGAATTATGTGTCAAATTGTAACCAAGATACAAGTTACCTTCTTCTGTCTATAAAGTTCTGCACCACGGAAGCGATATCATTAAAACATTTTAATTATCAATCGGATGGTATTCAGAAGAACCACAGGTGGCAGATAATAAAGTTTTTAGAAAAGCTGGGGTTGAACATTCTAGAATGAACAATCGTATGTATACCAATGTGAATATTATGCATTATATGCTTATATCATTAAATCCACTAATGAGCTCTCTAAAAATTAATAAAGAAAAAAGGAAAAAGGAATTATTAACAGAAGCTTCAATGCTTTTATTGATCGAACAGAAGTACCAACCATTATAGAATCAAGAAATGCAGACATACAATGGACCTTTCCTTAACCTTTAAACTACCGGGATTTTAAAAATGAAATTGCCCTTTAAAAGTGTCCATATTGATGTCTCGTATCACGTATCAACTATATACAAAGTTCATATTACAGGTCTAGCCGATATTTCGGTTTCCCGGCAGTCTAAAGGCTAACATTAAAAAAAAGAGCAGACATCAGCACTTTTTAGGACTATATTTTGATATGAACATATCATGCATAATATCCACATTAGTATTTATACGATTGTTCATACTAAAATGTTTAGCCCAAGCTTTTTTGAAAACTTTATTATTTACCTCCTGTGGTTCTTCCGAATATCATCCAATTGATAGATAAAATATTTTAATTGTTTCGCTGCAGCTACTATATTAAGCAAAATACTAATCAGAAGATTCCATAGTATCCTCCAAGTTCTTACATGTGGTAGAAGAGTTCATCACAAAATTTAAAAATTAATGTTTAGAGATTCTTAATTATGTGTCAAATTGTATCCATGATACAAGTTACCTTCTTCTGTCCATAAGGTTCTGCACCACGAAAGCGATATCATTAAAACATTTTATTTACCAATCGGATGGTATTCAGAAGAACCACAGCAAGCAGGTAATAAAGTTTTTAGAAAGGCTGGGGTTGAACATTCTAGCATGAACAATCATATGAATAACAATGTGGATATTGTACATTATATGCTTATATCATTAGATCCACTAATAAGCTCTCTGAGAATTAAAGAAGAAAAATTGAAAAAAAAATTATCAATAAAAGCTGAAATGTTTTTATTGATCAAATAGGAATACCAACGATTATAGAATCGAGAAATGCAGGCATAAAATACACCTTCCCTTAATATTAAAAAAAAAGAAAACACATCGGCATTTTTTAGGACTATATTTTTTTAACAAGTAATCGTCTGAGGTTATAGTAGAATAATATTATCATGTATTAACTGGAAAATAATTTCAAATTGTTGCTTTTTTAAATCGAATAATATACTTTTTCAGGTTCCTATCATATTAAATTTGTGCTATTTAATGTTAAAATATTCGTTTATGACATGATTCTTATGGGTTTATAAGTTTATGAGTTAAGGGTTTGTGGGTTAATGGGTTTTGAATTTTTAGGTTATGTATATACGGATTTAGGATTTATACGTTTAGGGTTTATGGGTTTAGAGGTTATGGATTTAGGGTTTATTGGTTTAGGGTCTATAAGTTCAGGGTTTCAGAGTTTATAAGTTCAAGGTTCATGGGTTCAGGTTTATGCATTTGAGGTTTATTGCTTGAGGGTTTATAGTTAAGTTTATGGCTTAAGGGTCTATAGGTTTATGAATTTAGATTTTATAAGAGAAGGGTTTAAGAGTTTATAGGTTTCACATTTTCATAAGTGGGGTTTATGGATTCATGGGTTTAGGGTCTATGAGTTGGAGGTTTATGGTTTGAGGGTTTATAGGCTTTAAGTTCATAGGTTCAGGGTCTATGGGTTTATAGCTTCAGCTTTATAGCTTAAGAGTTTGCAAGTTTAGGGTTTATGGGTATCAGGGAATTAGAATGTATGGATTTAGGGTTTATGGGTTTAGGGTTTAGTGTTTATAGATTTAAGGTTTATGTGTTTATGGTTTACGGTTCATTGGTGTATGGCTTATGAAATAGTAGCTTTCGGGCATATGGTTTATGAAATAATAGTTTTTGGGTTTATGGGTTTATGGTTTATGAGCTTAGGGTTTATGAAGTTATGGGATTAAAGTTTATGCGTTTTTGGTTAAAGGCATATGGATTTAGGGTTTATGTATTTGAGGTTTATGGTTCGAGGGTTTATAGGCTTTGAGTTTATGGCTTAAGAGCAGGCCGAACTATCTGTCTTTGTCTAATAGAGTTTTTTTATCATTTGTCGAAACACCATCCGTTGTATCAAGAAAAAAATAGTAGCCCCCCCTAGATATTAGTATAATAAGTAAATTTTGTAATAACAATCAAATTATTTTATCGCGTAGTTTTTGAATAATATGAGACCTACTAACAAACTAAAATATAACCTATCTTATTTGGTAGGTCATATATCATTCAAAAACTACAAAATAAAATAATTTGATTGTTATTACAAAATTTACTTATTATACTAATATCTAGCGGGGACTACTATTTATTTCTTGATACAACGGATGATGTTTATGTAAATGATGGAAAACACTATTAGACAAAGACAGATAGTTCGGCTCCCTGATAAGGGTTAGTGGGTTAATGGGTTTAGGGTTAATGGATCTAGGGTCTATAGGTTTAGGTTCAGGGTGCAAGGTCACGGTGCATGGGTTCAAGGTTTATGGGTTTAGGGTTAATAAGTTCGGGGTTTATGGGTTAAGGGTTAATGGGTTCAAGGTTGATAAGATTATGGTTTATGAGTCTAAAGTTCATCGGTTCATAGTTTACAAGTTCAAGGTTTATTGGTCTTGGGTTTATCAGTTTAGAGTTTGTGGGTTTCTGGATTTACTTGCGACATTGTAAAGTATGAAACTCTAATATAATTAATACCAGATAACGTACAAACCATTTAATTGTATAACAATTTTTAATAGTTAATAAATATAATATGAATCATATAATATATAACAATTTTGAATTACTAATAAGTAAGTTTAAACTCAAAAGCTAAATATTTTAAAACGGAGAATAAATACGGCTGATAAATATGTATCGTTTCATTGCTTAAATATCACGATTTAAAAAATCAATTATTAGTAATTTAAAAGTGTTATATTAATTATATACATAACTTGGGCGTACGAAGAATGAATATAAGCCTCTCCCATATTTATCCTTCGTACGCCCAAGTTACGTGGATAATTTTATACAATGGATGGATCCTAAAAAAAATATATGAACCAAAAAATAAAGGATACAAAAAAATATGGAATTCAGAAAAGTGTAGGACCTGAAAAAATATGGAACCCAAAAAAATATAGGGCCCAAGAAACTATAGGTCCCAAAAATATAAGGCTCAAAAAATATTTAGTCTAAAAAATATAAGGCCTAAATATAATAAGACCCAATCTGGAATGACTACCCTTATTAGGAAAAATAATGTACTCCTAGAAAACCGGAGACCGAAGAACCAAAAGGTATACCTCTTTAATATAATATAAGATTTTTATATACACATCAATTTGAAATTAAATATTTGATGTCCTTCGCTCTAGTGATTCTTTTATTAGCTAACTCTAAATATTTTGTTATATCAGTTCTTCAATGTACATGCGTTTGGAAATTTGTCGCTCATGATATTCAAAAAAATTTAAACTTTTAATTCAATAAAAATATGATTTTAATTTAACAGAATCTACAAGAATTTTGTCGCTCTAAAAATCTATGGTTCCTAGCACGCTAAAATAATTTTTATGGAAATTATTGTTATTGTAAAGCATCTAGGAATTTGTCGCTCTCAAAATTTGAAAAAATTAACACTTAAAAGGCAATATAAAAATTATGCTGATGCTATAGGAGCTTCAAGGATTTTGTCGCTCTAAAAATTTACGGTTGCTGGCACTATAAAATGATTTTTCTACAAATTTTGTGATTTTCATGCATCTGGGAATTTGTCGCTCTTGAAATTTGAAAAAATTAACACTTAAAACGCAATATAAAGATGATTCTGATACTACAGGAGGTTCAAGGATTTTGTCGCTCTAAAAATCTATGGTTCCTAGCACGCTAAAATATTTTTTATGAAAATTTTTGTTATTAAAATGCATCTAGGAATTTGTCGCTCTTAAAATTCGAAAAAATTAACACTTAAAAGGCAATATAAAAATGATTCTGATACTACAGGAGCTTCAAGGATTTTGTCGCTCTAAAAATTTATGGTTGCTAGCACTACAAAATGATTTTTATACAAATTTTGTGATTTTCATGCATCTGGGAATTTTTCGCTCTTGAGATTGTTAGCCATCAGACCTTTAAAAACAATAAAGAGATATTTCTAATATCAGAGAAGCTGTAAGGGATTTGTTGCTTCTTAATTAATGGTATCCAAGTACATAGGAAAAGTTTTTATACAAGTTTATTGAATTTGAATGAATTAGAGAGTAAGTCGCTTGTGACATTTGTAACTATTAACGGGATGTCGTAGTTGTTGGAATCGAGTTTTGCTTTTTTTATCTTACTGATATCTTTTTAAATTCACTATTTGGACAAATATAATGACTTGTCCGCGCTAAAACTATATTAATAAAATAATTTTTGTTAAATTAAAAATTTAATTTAGCTTCATATTTTTTCATGAACTTTGAATGAAAATTAGATATCAAGCTCGATGAACCTAACCTCAAAATAGTATATATTGAAAGTTTGTTTATAACTTTTTATGTATATTATTTTGATAAATTTCTTGACTTGTCCGCGCTAAGGATTGATCTTACGAATTTTCTTACTGAAGTGAAAGAATTTGATTTGACGCACTGTTTACTCATGAACTTTGAATAAAAATATTATTACGAGAAGCAGAACTACGATATCCTCTTAAGACTTTGAATGCAAAATTGGTCATTAACTGTCGTTAAAATAAAATAAAAATTTGGAGACGGGAAAAAATTCGCTATTCCATAAAGATCGTCAATGTTGATTGATGGCGTTACACAAGGAAAGAGAAGAAAAATTATTTTCACATCTACATACAGTTGGGTTCAATAAAAAAGAGCCATCCTTGAGAAAAAAAGTACTAATTAAAAAATTTTGTTCAAATAAGGGTCGTACAGAACTCTATGACCACTCATTTTAAATGTGTTTGTTAGGACTTTTTAATGGTGTATTGGTGATTTAATTTTGAGTACTTGTCTGGGAAATATTACGACTTAAAAATAGAAAAACAAAAATTTTTTATTCGCCTGTGTTTAAATTTTAATCATTTTTTGAAAAATGGTGGTAGAAAAATTTTACACGGCTACTTTTAAAGGTATTTTGCTTAACTTGAACTTTATATTTTATTTTTTTTCTAGGTTCGAAATTGACCATTTTTGGTTAAAAAAAGGGTCTTTTTTATTTTTCCGATATCTGCTTAATGAGAGGAGATATAGAAAAATGCTAAATGAAAAAAGTGTATTTTTGTATGTAGAATAACTTTAAATTTTCTAAAAATTTTTTGTGCGTTTTAATTTTTTTGATATTTTTGCGGTATTTTCATATACATGTACACTCGACGGACACTGATTCGCAACCCCATTTTCGCGCCTTTAAACGTTATCCATTGAGTTTAGGATGGTTGCGCGACCATGTTTCAAAAATAAGTTTCCATCTAAATAAATATAATTCATGCTAACTATAAAACAAGGGAACATAAATAAAGAAATGGCGGTAAAATTCAAATGGACATTAATTCAAATATAAAAAATGATAAATGATAAAACAATAAATAAATGTTAAAGTAAGCACTTTTTTTTATAAAGCATTCTTATATATATTATGTAACCATATGCGATGACAATCATAAGAAATCATAGCTTTTTCATTACTTCAGTATTAAATATTTGCTCATTAAAATTTTACCACCATTTCTTTATTTATGTTCCCTTGTCTTATAGTTAGCATGAATTATATTTATTTAGATGGAAAGTCATTTTCGAAACATGATCGCGCAAGCTAACCTATATTTCAAAAACTCAACAGATAAAGTTGCAGATATTAAAAAAAGGGGTCGCGAATCAGTGTCCGTCGAGTCTACACCATACTCATATATATGTATAAGAGTACTGCAACAATATAAAAAAAAATTAAAATGCACAAGAAATTTTGATAAAATTTAAGGTTATTCTACATACAAAAATACACTTCCTTTTTTCAACAAAAATCGCTGAATCTCGGTCAATTTTGAACCTAGAAAAAAAAAATAAAATATAAATTTTAAGTTAAGCAAAATACCTCTAAAACTAGCCGTGTAAAATTTTTCTACCATCATTTTTCGAAAAATAATTAAAATTTAAACAAAGCCGAATAAAAAAATTTTTTTTCTTTCTATTTTTAAGTCGTAATATTTCCCACAAGTACTTAAAATTAAATTGCCAATTCACCATTGAAAAGTCCTTATAAATACGTTTAAAATGAGTGGTAGTAGAGTTCTGTACGACCCTTATTTGTTGAGATACAAAATTTTTTAATTAGTACTTTTTTTTCTCAAGGGTGGCTCTTTTTTATTGGACCACGCTTTTTAAATATATATATATATATATATATATATATAGATAGATATTATTTTATTTTGTATAAGAGTACAAAAACGTGTAATACAATTTGTAAATACAAAAACAAATATTGCACAAAATGCTATAAAAAATTATAAATGTAAATATTGCACAATTAATATCACAGTCAGTCACTAAACCTAATAATACTGAATAAGCAAGTCACAAACAAAAATAAATAAAAGTGATATCACAAAGTAATCATAAAATACACGCAATATAAATAAAAATAATCATATAAATAATAATCAGTCTTACAATATCTATCAGTCACAGTATTAAAATTTTTAAAAAAATTAAATTCAATGCATAATAAAATAAAATAACAAGCGTACGCAATAGCATGAAACGCAGTCAAAAATAAAATCAAATAAAAATTCTCACTCACCAACCATTCAGCCAACACTCATACAATAAATACACTTACACCTTAAACCTATATACAGGACGTTACAAAAATTGATTTAATAAATTAATATAAATATATAATAAAAAAAATATTTATCTAGGTCGAGCAAGTACCCTATCACCGCTGCTTTGAACCTGCTGAGAGATGGAAGATGTTTAATCTCAGCAGGCAGGGAGTTCCAAAAATGCGCACCTTGAACTTGGAAGGAATTCCTTCCAGTCTCAGTGCGCATAAAGGGCACCGCAAGATTCCTTAGTCTCTCCCCAGTAGCCGCCCTAGGTACACGTCTAGTGAAGAGACTCACTAGATGCTCCGGAGTATTCATGCGCACGATTTTGTACATAAGCACAGCCAAAAAATACTGTCTCTTCGAATCAGTGCGCAGCCAATCCAACACGGTTCTATAAGGAGAGACATGATCACCCATTCTCAAACCCATTACATATCTCACACATGAATTTTGTAATCTCTGTATTCGTCTTCTCAACTCCTGAAAAGCAACGAGCAGAACTACCGAACAATAGTCAAGATGTGGAAACAGCAGGGCGGTTGCGAGCTGTTTACGCAGAGTCTCCGTGGTGTGACGACGGAAAAACCGCAGGGCATACAAAACTCTATTAAACTTTTTTGTAATCATATCAACGTGCGGTACCCATGAAAGTTTAGGGTCAAGCACAACACCAAGACTCGTCACGGAGTCAGAGAAAGGTATACTAATGCCTCCCTCAAGATCAATCGTACGTGACCTATCAGCATAAAAAGAATTTACAAAACGACTATTGCCAAAGACGATTGCCTTGGTTTTATTCGAATTCAAAGTGAGAGAGACACCAGCAGCCCACTCCGATACTGCTTTGGCCACCCTCTGTAGAGTGAGAATACCCTCTTCCACATTCTCGCGAGGCACCTGCGTGTAAATTTGCAGATCGTCTGCATAGAGTAGGTGCTCGACGCATCTAGAGTCAAGAGCGTCACGTACGTCATTAATGTAAAGACAAAACAACAGAGGCCCCAGTACTGAACCCTGCGGAACTCCAAGGTTGGTTGTCAGTTAACTCGATTCCTCGTTTAAATGCGTGAAAACCATTTGTTTCCTTTGTGATATATAGGAGTTAATCCACAAGAGAGCAGCCCTGGAAAGCCCCATCGATCTAAGCCTAGTAAGTAACTTGAAGGGAGAGATCGTGTCGAATGCCTTACTGAAGTCAAAAAGTAAAAGTAACGTGACGAGTTTTTTGTCTAGACCCGATCTTATGTCATCAGTTAATTTAAGAATAGCTGTTTGTGTCGAGTTGTTTTTTTGAAGGCAGTCTGCATTGGGTCAAGTATTTTATTAGCAGTAATGTACTCTTGCAACTGGTCATGGGCGATCTTCTCAAGTACCTTTGAAAGAAAACATAAAATAGCAATAGGCCTGAAGTCTTTAGGCGATTTGGGTGCAGAGCACTTCTTTAATGGCACAATACGTGCCTGTTTCCAAAGGCCAGGGAAAACCCCCTGCGCAAAAGAAGAATTGAACAGAGTCACAAGATGTTCACCAATAAATGGTAATGCTTTAAGTATCACACTTTGCGGAATGTCGTCCTCCCCACGAGCCTGTGATGAGAAGTGAGAAACTGCAAGAATAACATCGTTAATATTAATTGATTTAAAAGCGGAACCATTTTCGCTGCATTCAGAAAGAAACTTCTTACGTTCCTCACCATTATCATGTGGCGAAACCGACACCCCAGCAAAGTGCGCATTAAGCTTATTTGGAGCAAATCCATTCAGATCCCCTTGAGGTCCGGATAAGAGTCCCAGCTCTCTCAACTCCTTCCAGACATTACCACCTGCAAGAGCCTCGAACACTCTGTTATGATAATATTCACTTCTTGCACGCTCAATCTGCTCGTCCAACGACTTACGTAAAATTAAAAATTCTGAAAAATATTTATTGTCGTTTGTCCGTTTGTATCGCCTATATGTGGCATCCCCCCTGCGCTGCATCTGTGACAACTCTCCATCCATCCATGGTGGCTTCTTTTTCGTACATTCAAATATTTTCACTGGTGCTAAGTCTTTAATAGCAGCAGTAAGATTATCACAAATGCAGTCAAGTGCAGACTCAAGATCCACTATATCAGTTGTCAATTTGGACCAATCATAGCCGGCCAATTTCTCCAATAATAATTTTCCACTAATATTTTTATAATTTCGATACTTGAGTGGATCTTGCACTAAACTGCTAGCATTGTAGGCTATAGAAACTTCAATTAAATTGTGCCGACTATGAAAGTTTGCAGGTACGTTACGTGCGTCCAGTATGGTGTCATTGTCATCTACAAAAATCAGGTCAATCCATGTGCGCGACGATGGAGTTATATGCGTGGCACCGAGCTGGACCAGCTGAAGCGAAAGCTCAGCGGACAGTTAACTAAAAAACTTCGCATCACTGCTTTCTCGCAGGAGATTGGCATTCAGATCTCCCATTATAATCTTAAAAGAAAAATCGGGAGTCAAACTTACTAATTTATCAATTAGATCCGAATCTTTTATAAAATAAATGACAGGAGGACAGTAAATGACGGAAACCAACACAGATTCAGAGTTGCCTGCTTTAACAGAACAAAAAATGTATTCAGGCACTTCAGGCTTGCCACTGGCAGTTATAGTTGTGGTATTCGAAAAAGCTAATATCTCACATTTTAAACTATCTTTGACGTAAAGAGCAACCCCTCCTCCATGAAGGTTTCTATCCTGTCTAAAAATTTTATACCCTTTAACCTGAATGACGTCATCCGAGACAGTCGGACCCAGCCAGGTCTCAGCCACTCCAAACAGATTATAAGAATGATCGTCACATAGGAGCTCACGCACCTGTCCAATGTGAGCCCTCAAAGAAGTCACATTCAAAAAGCCCGCTCGCAGTGCACCCCTTCTCCCTTTTCGACTCACCGAGGAGATCTGGCTTAGTCATTGGGGAGAGAGTTCATTATTATTTAACTTACTTTTAATAACAGGACATTCATCATTGGGAGCTATCTTAACAACATTGTCAACCTTTTTTAAACATCCACTAATCACACACGATTTGTCAGCAATAAAATTTTTGTCTACAATAACATTATTTGAATTACTTAAAATTTGATCTACATCATCTTTAGTAGCAAATGTGTATGCTCTCTCCCCTCTCGCCCGTCTTGCCAGAAATCTGCCACTTCTATGCCAAATAAATTTAATACCTTTAACCTTAGCATAATTCTTGAGATTTTTGAAATTTTTATATGTATCTTTTTGAAGGTATTCATTAATAAAAACCTTATAATGGTTTTTTATGACAGACAGACTGGCAAAACGAGAAAGATCAATGTCTGCCGTTGAGAAACTAGTGATTTTTCTTTTTTCATTTAATATTTTTTGAACCAAACTGGCCTCGGAGAGTCTGACCAGCAGCAAGTGAGCACCCCCCGGACCGTCCCTGATCACGCCACTCCTAGATTCAGACGATGTTAAACATACAACCGACAAAATGTGTGACTGCATCAAATCCGGAAATATGGTACCGAAGACAGCACAAACATAATCCTCTTGTCGAACATTAGCCGCTAAGCAGTCCAGTTCACTGGAGACCACCAATGAGCCACCCTCGATACCACAATTTTGTGTATTGTGAGGATTATCCTTTGCTATTTCTGCGTTGATAATTTGTGTGTTGATGTCTGCTGTTTCCTTTAAATTCATGTCAGTGTGTGAGAGATTTTCACGCTCTTCTACACGCTCCTGCACACTGAGATCAGAGATGGTCTGCACCACGCATGCCAACCCCACCCCAAGTCCTGAAAAATTCTTGTCCACTCCTTTAAATTCAGCTTGTATAGCAGATTGAAGGCTATTAATTTTAGAATTTAAATTTAAATCAGTCTTATCATACTTCTCAATTAGAGTGGACAATTTATTTTCCAAACTACTGACTATCTCCCTAAATTTAATATTTTCATCAAGCAGCCTTGCCTGCATTATTTCAAAATTCTTTATTACTTTGTCCTGATTTTTAAGTTTATCTAAGATGCCTCGCAAGCCATCATTAATACCCATTATGCTGCTCTCAACACTCCGGATCCGATCGAAAGCGCCTAAGACTGAGTCAAGCTTACGAGACAAATTTCCTTTAATTTCAGACAAAGCAGCTTGAGAAATGGAGATGTCAGCATTACTATTCAATTTTACATTATTATTTGTTAAATTCATTGTTTCATCATTTTCAATATTGGCAGCGGGAGCAACATGCGCAGCGCCACCTTTATTATGCGCCGGTTGAATTAAATTGTTATTATTTAAAGTGTTACTTAAGCTAATCTTCTTATTTTTCGCCGCGCCACTAGCCTTCTGATGTTCCTTGGTTGTTGATTGCCCCTGTATGACGATAACCGGTGGTACTTGCGTGTCAGTTCTCGATGGAGTCGATGTGCTGAGGGGCGACTTCTTCTCTCCCTTACCGACATCAAGTAGTTGGCTATTATTAATGCTAGCATCACGAGCATGTGAACTGGAGGGGGTGCCTCTCTCATTCTTTGTCTTTGTCTTCACACATTTGTTGCAGGTATAGTCGTAACCTGTGCCTACTAATTGTATGCGTGTCATACATTTAGCATGACAGCGCTGACGACAAGTCGAGCAATTATACAATCTCTTTGTTCTACATATGTCAGATGACGGCTGCTTACATATGGCACATCGATCCATGATAGCGACCTCTTGCGGCAAATTTGAAAAATTTCGTCGCTTGGCGTGTTCTGAAAACCACCAAAATACTGCCTTCTCTCCGAAAACATTCAATTTGTCACTAACCTCAAAAAAGCCCACCGGTCCAGAAAAACTCACATCAGCAAAGCAAGAACAGCATCACTGCTCACAAACTTGAAACAGACACTGCTTGTATTAAGGCGCCTGCAAGTACCCTGAAACAAAAACGCCCGAAGGCAGCTTGCGGCAGAAAAAAGTCAAAAAAGTACAGAGCGTCTCAAAGCACGTCTGGCGCTACTTACGTCATATATATATATATATTTATATATAAAGAAGGTGTGACAATTTTTGTTATTACAATTACTTCTTTTTTCTTGATCTACTATTAATTTTTAATAACAATAATAATAGATTGATATATTACTAATAATACTAGTTCATAGTAATAAAAATCTCCTCTTTTACAAAAATTATGGATAAACTCTGTCATCATGGAAAGACTGTATTTATTGGTTGAAATGAAACAATATCACCGAATAGAGCGAAGTTATAAATTTAAAAGTTTCATAATGTATATAAATTTATTTTTTCATATTCAGGGCGTAAAATTCAATTTTTTATGTCTATTCTTAGGGGCTAAAATAGCTCTTTTTTACCCTAGGGCAAAAAAGTAATTTTCTCATAAGCGTGATTGATTTTTACCCTATTTTCAATAAGAAATTTACTTTTCGTGTCCTAGAGCTGTACTGAATGGTAGATGAGTTGATGTATAAATTGAGTAATGGGTACGTGATTCAATGAATTCATGGGTGGATTCATGGGGCGATGAAATGACAACTCAATGGTTCGATGGGCGGATCGATAAATATGACGATGGGTCGATAAATAAATATGTCGATAGGTTGATAAATCCATGGGTTGATAGACTGATGGGTGGATAGATGAATTGGTCGATGAGTTTATGGGCGGATAGATGATTTTGTTAATGGATTGATGGGTGGATAGATGATTTTGTTGATGGATTGATGGGCGGATAGATGAACTTTTTGATGGACTGATGGGCAGAGTCTTACTTTCACATTTTCATTTTGATTTTATGATCTGTTAATGATGTTACTTTATGTATTATTAATGAGAGCCGCGGTGGCTCAGGGGCTAGAGCATCCGACTCTCACGCAGAGGGCCGGGGTTCGAATCCCGGTGAGGTCGGAATTTTTCCTCCATTTTTTAATTTAAATATTGAAAGTGGAGGATGTCCCGAGCTCACTGACACCGCGGTGGACCACCCCGAGAGACTTTTTCGGTTTTAACAAAACCGACGAAAAGTCACTCGAGGGCGGTAAGGCGAACGCGACTGTTCCACTATTGTTGAGCCGGACCGTTCTGCCGGGTAGGTGTTGAGCTCCCGATGCGCTAAAAGGATGGGTTGAGCGTGCTCCCCGCCTAAGTAGGCCGCACGATCGAGCACCACCTACCGAGTTGGGAATGAGGTATGTTTCGAACGCGAAACACCGGAACACATAGGTGGTCGAGGTGTCACTTACTAGGCCAAATAGGCTGTAGGTGGTTAAACCCCAAAAGATAGATGTATTATTAATGAATTTATATTCAATGTAGTTTAATTGGACGCCCTTCGTGTATGAAAAAGTAATATGTTATCCACATAAGTAAAGGTATTTTTCCCTTGTCTTTATTGTCGTCCTCACATCGCTCGGGCAAGAATCATCTATCTTACTACCTCGGTTAACAATGTACTATTATTATAAAAAAAAATTTTACAATCTTAAAAAGCAAGTTTTTGGATATTTAGAAATATTTATATTGTTCTAATTGAAAATAATTTTCTTTTAATTGAGAAATTATTTTATTACATAAATTTTATACAAATATATATATATATATATATATATATATATATATATATATATATATATATATAGAGAAACCCAACTTGGGCGTACGAAGGATTTATATGAGCGAGACTAATGTTTTTGGCTTGAGTAGTAGTCGGTCGAGGGCTTTAGCCAGAGACTGACTGCTGTTCAAGCTATAAAACATTATTCGAGGTCATATGCATTCTTCGTTAGCCCAAGTTGGGTAGATGATTTTATGTTATCGTAGGTCGTATGAGGGGCTATAAATAGATTAAACACAAATAAAAAACATCATGATAAAATATCCAATTTCAGACTTATTATTTAAAGAATTCTCATGAGTAAGGAACTGAGCGGTACCGCTATACTTCTGCCTATGCGACAGAGAGAGACGACGAGGAATTGCGGAAACGATCGAGCGACGCCGACGAAGAATTATAGATCTTATAGAGTTTAACTTGTTTGTTTACTTTTCACTGCGCTCTTTTTTATCTGTCTTTGTCTTACTATAGCAGGGTGGAGAAGGTTTGCCTTCTTGTAGCAGCGCGCTGACTCTACTACCCTTCAAAAACATATTTTATTGTTTTCTTCCGAACGCTGTTCAACAACCCTGTAGAATATTTGCCAGTACACTTGAATGCAGTGTGGCGTATGCAATAATATTCCATAATACAGAGTATTTTAAAGTTGTATACTCCATTGTATAGTGTATTGCTAACTAAATATACTTTAGCTATAAACAGGGCGGTATAACACCCCAATACCCATGCAGCTAGCTCCATGGGTATTCTACCGAATACGACCTACTATTAAATGAATATATATATATTTATGTCATAGCAGGCCGTATTCGGTGGAATACCTATAGCCCATACTAAATTTGTATATGCATTGCACACGTTCATGCTAATATTCCGACGATATTATCTCTGTCAATACTCCCTTAGGAAGTATTGACAGAGCTATACTACCTAAGAAAATATTAGACAATTGAATATCGTCAAGATATCGCTCAGCATGGTCGTACATTACGCTAGTAACATCGATACATAGGTTAGTGAAAACAAGAGTATGTAATCAGATACGTAAATGCTCATACAAATTCTTATTAAATCTTAACTTTAAAGAATGTTTTGTTTGAAAAAATTTTAAAAGTTAAGCAATTCATTGTAAAAATTAATTACTTATGTTTAAAAAAATATAAATCATTAATTTTAAAAAATCATTTTTATAGTTCCTCATACAGCCTGAAACGACATAAATTTATCTACGTGACTTAGGAGTACAAAGTATTCTGATTCCTGGCTTGACTACAGTGCCTGTTGCTTGAGCAGCAGTCCGTCTCGAGCGCGCTTTGCGTGCCCTCGACCGTCTACCACTCAAGGGATAACCGCTTCAGTCCCACCTGTATTCATCCTTCTTACTCCCAAGTTACATGTATATATATATATAAGTTATTTATGTCCTTTGACCGTATTCAGGTGGACAATGAATCGAGGACCATGTTTGTCGTTTCAGCTGAGATTTAAGCTGAAGGTAATTTCGCGTCCGAGGTATTGAAAATATAGTATCGGAATCATCTTTTCATGGCGTTGAGAGTTTTATTGTTTTTAAATATCATGAGCGACAAATTCCCAGAGGCATCTAAGTTAAAAAACTAGCATAAAAAATTATTTGAAATGACCCGATTAAAGAATTACGAGGACAACAAACTCTTTTAACCTTTTGAGGGGCACATTTTTCTGTAAAAAAACGGGTTTTTTGAGATTAATTGTTTATAACAAATACTTCAATTAATGAATATTTGCAATTTCTCTATAAAATCTAATAAATCAGGTATTCAAGAGTTCAAAAAGTCTTATAGATGTCTTAAAAAGGCATATACATTTAGAAATACGGAAAAATCCAAAACCAAATAGGTGGGACAAATACGTACCACTGCCCCTCAAAGGGTTAAGCCACAGTAATGTCAGAAACATCTTTTAATTGCACTCAAAGTTATAATAGCTTCAAATATCAAGAGCGACCAACTCTCTAAATCATCTCAATTCAAGAAACATGCATAAAAATATTTCCAATGTGCTTGAATTTAAAGATTTTTGAAGCAACAAATTATTTGTAGCTACTGTAGTATCAGAAACATCTTATTATTGCTTTTAAAGTTATGGTTTGTTTAAATATCATAAGCAACAAATTCCCAGAGCATTTAGGTTCAAAAACTTATAAAAAAAAATATTTAAAGTTAGCTGATTAAAAAATTACTAGAGCGGAAAATTCTTCAAGCTTCAGTAAGGTCACAAACATCTTTTAATTAAAATCAAAGCTTTAATAATTACAAATGTCAAAAGCGACTAACTCTCTAATTTATTCCTATTCAAAAAACTTGCATAAGAGCATTTCCCATGTGCTTTGATGCTATAAAGCAACAAAATCCTCGCAGCTTCTGAGATATCAGAAATAACTTTTATTTATTTTCAAAGGTCTGATAATTAACAATTTCAAGAGCGACAGATTCCCAGATGCATGAAAATCACAAAATTTGCATTAAAATTATTGTATAGTGCTAGCAACCATAAATTTTTAAAGCAACAAAATCCTTGAAGCTTCTGTAGTATTAGAATCATCTTTATATTGCGTTTAAAAAGTTAATTTGTTCGAATATCATGAGCGACAAATTCCCAGACGCATTTATAATCGAAAACTTATATGAAAAAATATTTAGAGTTGGCTAATTAAAGAATTACAAGAGCGACAAATTCTTCAAGCCTCAGGTGACAAACATCTTTCAATTGCATTCTAAATCTTAATAGTCACAAATATCACAAGCGACTAACTCTCCAATTTATTCCAATTCAAAAAACTTGTATAAAAGCTTTTCCTATGTACTTGGATGCTATTAATTAAGGAGCGACAAATGTTTTACAGCTTCTGTAAAATTAGAAATATCTTTTTATTGTTTTGAAAGGTCTGATGGTTAACAATCTCAAGAGCGACAAATTTCCAGATGCATAAAAATCACAAAATTTGTATAAAAATCATTTTATAGAGAAAGGAACTGCAGATTTTAGGAGCGAAAAAATCCTTGAAGCTTCTGTTGTATCAGAATCCTATTTTTATTGCGTTTAAAGTTATGATTTGTCCAAATATCATGAGCGACAAATTTCCAGAGTATTTAGGTTCAAAGACTTATATAAAAAAAAAATATTTAGAGTTAGTTGATTAAAGAATTACTAGAGCGAAAAATTTTTCAAGCTTCAGTAAGGTCACAAACATCTTTTAATTCTATTCAAAGTCTTGATACTTACAAATGTCAGAAGCGACTAACTATTTAATTCATTTCAATTCAAAAAACTTGCATAAAATTATTTCGTATGTGCTTGAATTTAATGAATTAAGGAGCAACAAATTCTTTCCAGATACTGTGATATCAGAAATATCTTTTTATTGCGTTAAAAGTATTAATGGTTGTCAATCTCAAGAACGACAAATCTTCAGATGCATAACAATCACGAAATTTGTATGGAAATCATTTTATAGATCTAGAAACCGTAGATTTGAAGAGCGACAAAATCCTTGAAGCTTCTGTTGTATCAGAATCATATTTTTATTGCGTTTAGAGTTATGATTTGTTCGAATATCATGAGCGACGAATTCCCAGACGCATTTATGTTCAAAAACTTATATAAAAAAATATTCAGAGTCGGCTGATTAAAGAATTACTAGAGCGACAAAATTCTTAAAGCTTTAGTAAGGTGACAAATATCTTTTAATTGCATTCAAAGTTTTAATAATTACAAACGTTACAAGCGACTAACTCTCTAATTCATTCCAATTCAACAAACTTGCATAAAAATATTTCCTATGTACCTGGATGCTATTAATTAAGGAGCAACAAATCTTTTACAGCTCCTGTAATATTAGAAATATCTTTTTATTGTTTTTAAAGGTCTGATGGTTAACAATCTCAAGAGCAACAAATTCCCAGATGCATGAAAATCACAAAATTTGTATAAAAATCATTTTATAGTGCTAGCAACCATAAATTTTTAGAGCTACAAAATCTTTGAAGCTCCTTTTAGTATCAGAATCATCTTTATATTGCGTTTAAAGTGTTAATTTTTTCAAATTTGAAGAGTGACAAATTCCTAGATGCATTTCAATCACAAAAATTTCCATAAAAATTATTTTAGCGTGCTAGGAACCATAGATTTTTAGAGCGACAAAATCCTTGTAGCTTCTGTTGAATGAAAATCATATTTTTATTGAATTAAAAGTTTAAATTTATTTAAATATCATGAGCGACAAATTCCCAAACGCATGTAAATTGAAGAACTGATATAAAAAATATTCAGAGTTGGCTGATTAAAGAATTACTAGAGCGACAAAATCCTTAAAGCTTCAGTAAGGTGACAAACATCTTTTAATTGCATTCAAAGTCTTAATAGTTACAAATGTTACAAGCGACCAACTCTCTAATTCATTCCAATTCAAAAAACTTGCATAAAAGTATTTCCTATGTTCTTGGATGCTATAAATTAAGAAGCAACGAATTCTTTGCAGCTTCTGTGATATCAGAAATGTATTTTTATGGTTTTTAGAATTCTGATTGTTAACAATTTTAAGAGCGACAAATTCTCAGATGCATGAAAATCACGAAATTTGTATAAAAATCATTTTATAGTGCTAGGAACCATAAATTTTTAGAGCGACAAAATCCTCGAAGCTCCTGTAGTATCAGAATTATCTTTATATTGCGTTTGAAGTATTAATTTTTTCAAATTTTAAGAGCGACAAATTGCCAGATGCATTTCAATCACAAAAATTTGCATAAAAATCATTTTAGCGTACTAAAAACCATATATTTTTAGAGCGACAAAATACTTGTAGCTTTAATAAATACTGTTTAAATTTATTTAAATATCATGAGCGACAAATTTTAAGACGTATCTGAATCCAAAAACAAAAAAAAATATATTTAGAGTGTCTAGTTAAAAGAATCACTAGAGCAACAAAATCTTTCAAGCCTCAGTAAGATCAAAAACATCTTTTAATTGCGCTCACAGTCTCAATTGTTTTAACTATCAAGAACGACTTATTCCCAAATGCATCCCAATTAAAATCCATTTCACATAAAGAATTTTCTTTCTGCTCTGATGTTAAGATATTGAAGGTGACAAATTTTTTATAGCTACTTTAGTATTAGAAACATCGCATGACTTATTAGATACACTAAGAAAAAAAGTTTCCATTTTCACTCGGTCCTAATGGCCATATCCGGGTCTGGGTCAGGTTTTGAGACTCATGGACTATCCTATCTTAGAGCGACAAAAAAGCGACAAATTATGCAACCAGAATGGAGTTTTGCTAGCCTTAGCCGTTCCTGCGTTACTGCAGTGGATGCCGTAGCTTAATATTAAGCTACGGTAGTCATTGTTTCTCGGAAACGGCTGGAGCGACAAAATCCAGTGTTGGATTAAATGTCAGCGACAAATTAGCAACAAATTATCAAACATCGCATGACTTTTTAGATACACAAAGAAAAAAAGTTTCTATTTTCACTCGGTCCCAATGGCCATATCCGGGTCTGGGTCAGGTTTTGGGACTTACGAACTATTTTATCTTAGAGCGACAAAAAGCGACAAATTATGCAACCAAAATGGAGTTGCTAACCCTAGCCATTCCTGAGTTACTGTAGTGGATGCCGTAGCTTAATATTAAGCTATGGTAGCCATTGTTTCTCGGAAACGGCTGGAGCGACAAAATCCAGTGTTGGATTAAATGTCAGCGGCAAATTAGCAACAAATTATCAAACATCGCATGACCTTTTAGATACACAAAGAAAAAAACTTTCCATTTTCACTCGGACCCAATGGCCATATCCGGGTCTGGGTCAGGTTTTGGGACTTACGAACTATTCTATCTTAGAGCAACAAAAAAGCGACAAATTATGCAACCAGAATGGAGTTGCTAACCCTAGCCGTTCCTGAGTTACTGTAGTGGATGCCGTAGCTTAATATTAAGCTACGGTAGCCATTGTTTCTTGGAAGCGGCTGGAGCGACAAAATCCGGGATAGAGCAACAAATTAGCGACAAATTAGCGTCAAAATATGGTACTATTCCGAATGTGGCCCTATGAAGTGGATTCCGTAGCTTAATATACATTTCTTTTAAGCATGTTTCACTTATAAATTAATTTCATAATTCAAATTCATGGTCATATATTGAGGTCTAGAAATTATAGTTGTAACTCAGTACCCAGTTCTCAGTTTATTTACATTAAATATCGTACTATCTTGGTTTTTCTAATGGAAGTAGAGTGAGAAATAGTCATTCAATCATAGAAATAGTTATACGCTTTTTTACTTTAAGCACATGTGTACATATATTTTTATATTATGTTTCATCAAATTATTTTCAATTTTATTCAGTACTCAAAATTCAATTAATTAATTCTCACTTACTTAAAATTAGTCATTTACACATAATAATTTAAGAAAAGAAAATTCAACTAAGCGACGTTAGGAGCGAAAAACTTTAATATAATTAATACCTGTTAACGTAAAACCCAATAAATTGTGTAACGATTTTCAACAGTTGATAAATATAATGTAAATCATATAATATATATATATATATATATATATATATATATATATATATATATATCAATTTAAAATTTCTAATCATTAATGTAAAACTTAAAAGTAACTATTTTAAAACGGAATATGGAAGATAAACATCTATCGTTTTAATCCTTGAATATCACGAATTTAAATATTAATTATTAGTAATTTTAAAGAGTTATATATTATATAAATAATTCTATATTTAATAATTTTCAATTTTAGTAACAGGAAAAGCCGCACGAGAAGAGATTATCAATTACACTTCTGCGAAATATTGCCCTTGAATCGAGTAGGTGAAAGATCAGTCTTAATACCAAAAAAAGGTAGTAAGCATCGCAAATTTATGCTCTTACTTTATAATATAATAGAACCAACATTGGTCCCTAAAATTCAAGCTATAGTACTAATTGAAATTATATTGTCACTCTTTTTTTAAGTACCTTAATACATAAATTAGATATACTTGATTTAGAACCTATTTTAACAATACTTTCTTTTCTCCGTGCAGTTGTTAGTTCTAGTAAACGTCAAATACTGTTTTCGATTATTTCATGGTTCGTGATTGAAACCCTGGTAGAAATTTGAACATTAAAAATGGTGTAAACAACAATTTATGACCATTGTCAATAGTAATATTTTGTCATGTCAATATTGGCGAATAAATGGCAATTTTTTGCTGAATCTGCAGAGCTCAAATTTTTTGGTATATTGGTTAGCATCTTATAGGCAAAAAATGCTAATATAAAAATGTTGTTCAAAATTTTTGTATTTAGCCAAAAAAATACGCATTTTAAGTAAACGGAGAGAAAAAATCAGTAACAGCTATCTAAAAATTAGGTAAACTGTGGACAACTTTTTTTGACTAGTTATATAACTTTTTAGTAATGAGTCCTTAATTTTTCAGATCATAGGTAAAATCATAACCTCACTTTTGCCACGTGGCGAGAAAATATAGATTAGTATTTATTCACATTCCTTCGTCAATGTTTATTTTTATTGGAATTTATAAAAATAAAAATAATATTAAATTTTATTAAAATAAAAATATGAAACGCAGTACGAAACGAGTATAAAAATATCGTTTTTTAAAATAATAAATGGAAAATTTAATTAATCGTTTAAAAATAACCTCTAACAATCCGATCACAACTCAAAATATACGCGCGAATATATTAACAAAAGTGATTCTATTAATGATTAATGATAACTTTCAAGAAAAAACCTTAAATGATTCTTAATAGTAATCAATTAGAGCACAATTTGATATACTCTACTGTTAACTATCTATATTCAAATAATAGTGGATCAGACTCAACATTTTATTAGCATTTTTTAGCACTATGAAGGTTGAAAAAAACGTTTCATATTAGTTCAAATAATGGCCATAAAACATTCCCATTTTCTGCTCTTCACTTTAAAGAAATGGCCATAAAATGGTAGAAAAAGCGTTTCATTTTCTACCAGGGAACACGTGAATAAAAAGAAAAAATTCCTATTATATTTTTTCATTGATTCAAATGCAATTTAGTAGAACAAATTCTTAATTCATCATGATATAATTTGTATTTAAAGAATTTTTATGCACATTGTAACTTTAATTTATCTTTTTTATAAAAATAGAAAAATTTAATTTAGTACGAAACTACAATATCACAATTCATAAGTTGCATCGATTCTTTTTTATTTTAAAATTGGCTAATTTATACATAATAATATAATATATGAAAATTCAACCGAGCGACGTTAGGAGCGAGGTATTTTTTGCTAGTTTATAATTATAGACACAATAAGAAAAAATTATTCATATTTCATATATTTTCCTATCTTTATAATTGACTATTAAAAAAAATTTAATATCAAATAAATAATTTTTGTAAAGTGTATTTCATAAAAATTATGTTCAAACGATAATAAAAAAAATATTTTCATATCATGTAATGATAATTTTTCAAATGAGGTAATTTGATGTATTTTAAAAATTAATATGTTTTTCTTATTAAAAATATTATTGCTTTAATGAAATAAATTTTAATATATTCAATTGTTAACAATTTTTATATAAATGACAAATTATTTAAATATCCCTGGTAACACAATCTGTTGCAAGCACGATTGCGCAGAACTTGCGTGGTCTGTTTCCACATTTTAATGCATATCTGCTGAAATTTAATTGCGACTGAAACGTGCGTCAGATTTGTAACAGATTACCAATCGAAACGTGCGATTCTAAAATAAGAATAAACACGCAAACTTGCAGCAGAATCGAAGCAGTCTTCCGTAAGAATCTTACAGCAGCACTTTACTCCAGAATTATATAAGAATGACACAAGTTAAGTGCAATTATGTTACGAAAATAAACACGTAAACTTGCATCAGAATCGAAGCAGTCTTCCGTAAGAATCTTGCAGCAGCACTTTACCCCCGAATTACATAAATATGACAAAAGTTAAGTGTAATTTAATGATGAGAATAAACACGAAATTTAGCAGCAGAATCGAAGCAGTCTTCCGTAAGAATCTTGCAGCAGCACTTTACCCCAGAATTACATAAGAATGACATAAGTTAAGCGCAATTATATGACGAGAATAAATACACAATCTTGCAGCAGAATCGAAGCAGTCTTCCGTAAGAATCTTGTAGCAGCACTTTACTCCAGAATTAAATAAGAATGACATACGTTGAGCGCAATTATATGACGAGAATAAACACGTAAACTTGTAGCAGAATCGAAGCAGTCTTCAGTAAGAATCTTGCAGCAGCACAGTTTATAGAATTTCAAAGTTAATTAATAGTTCAAAAATTGAAGTTACTTTATAGAATAAAGATAATACATCGTATTTTAATAAAAAAATTTTATTGTGAATATTATTAACATTCAACTAACGAGAACATGTTCAGAAGAGTTGTTGACAAATTTTAAGAAAGCAAATATTGAATTTAAAAATTATAATTTATAATTTAATGAAAATATAATAATTTATAATCGCGATGCATTTAATGCATTTCTTTAAACTTTACGTGTTCTTACTACCAATGCCTACACCTATAGGCACATATTGGCTAAAAGAAAAAAGAAGAAACGCAAAAAACAATCAACATATATACTTAAAGGGGTGGGCGCTGATGTTATAGTATAAAATTATATACATGTAGACATTTTGGAGAAGAGAGGAGACCATTGCAGCCAACTGTCAAATATAAAAAGCGTAGATAAAAAATTTTTATAATATCTAAGAAAAGTTTTAAATAAATTTCTATCAGTAAAAGATGATAAATATTTTGGTTCTGTAGTAAAGTTTTGTCGCAAGATTCTTATGCGAGATAGCTTCAAGTATGCTGCATGCTCGCATGATTATTCTTATGATAAGATTGCATCTAACTTTTGTCCTTCTAATGTTATTTTAGCGCAAATCTGCTGCATGATTCTCTCATAAAACTGCTTCAATTCTGCTGTACGTTTGCGTGTTTATTCTCATCATTAAATTACACTCAACTTTTGTCATATTTATGTAATTCGGAGGTAAAGCGCTGCTGCAAGATTCTTACGGAAGACTGCTTCGATTCTGCTGCAAGTTTACGTGTTTATTTCCGTAACATAATGGCACTTAACTTGTGTCATTCTTATGTAATTCTGGGGTAAGGGGCTGCTGCAAGATTCTTACGGAAGACTGATTTGATTCTGCTGCAAGTTTGCATGTTTATTCTCGTCATATAATTGCACTTAACTTTTGTCATTCTTATGTAAATCTGAGGTAAAGTGCTGCTGCAAGTTTCTGATGCAAGACTGTTTTGATTCTGTTGTATGCTTTTATACTTATTACGATTTGCAGAACAGCACTTGACAATTTGCAATCCTTACGTAATTGTGCTGCAAAACTTTGTCGGGAATTATTTACTCAATTTTGTTTCTAGTGTCTGTAATAAGTTTTTTCCGCAAGTTTACTGCAAAATATCTTCAAGATTCTGCGCATTCTTTCCGTTCCGTAGATTGCACTTTCTCTCTGCCAGAAACGTGCAATTCTGTTGTACTTATCTGCTGTAATTTCTTTTCATAAAAAAACCCTATGGAATGCAGAAACAGACAGCACATGTTCTGCTGCAAGTTTTTGATTTTCAAGAAAATTGCAGCAAAATATCAGCAAAATTGCGTTGACCATGTTACCAGGTTACTAACACGTGTACAATTGAAAATGTAACTAAGGTTAAATGTATGTTATTTATAAAAAATTGTTAACAAGTAACTTTTAGAATAATATATTTCCATGAAAACTAATTTAAATACTTTATTCTCTAAATGATAACTGAATAAAATTTTAATTTAATAAAGGCTATAGGCGGGTTACCATAGTGAAATTGCCCCCTCTTAGAATCCTCATGGCTCATGTACCATTTGATGGAGGTTGAAAAAAAACTCCCACACACCAATTTTCAGCCCTCTAACCCTTGCGCATGCGCAGTAAAGTCAGAATAAGTGTTTTTTCGACTTTATTTTATTTTGACGTCCCTTTACATGGAAGACTCTTGCAAAAAAATAAAAGGGTAGGTTATTGTATGGCAATTAACCAAAAATTTTTGCAGAATACATAACCTTAAATATCAACCTTAAAATTGATATTTAAGATTTAAATCGTTACTTTCACACCCTCGCTATTAAGGTGCCAGATTTGAAATTGATTTTTTAAATATATTTCTACCCCTTATTAACGATAGTTATATTAGCTAAAAAAAAAAAAATGGTGCGCCACCCTAATTTTCTCAAAAAACCGATATTTTTGCACTTTTTTCGTATTTCCTATAGGTTATGTTACAATCTAAGAATCCAATCAAAGATTTTTAGTGTATTTTATTCCCCTCTTTACGACGGTACTATTAGTTTTAAGGATAAAAGGCATTTGACCCTTATTTTTTGCAAAAAATCAACTTTTTTGCACTTTTTCATATTTTTTATAGGTTATCTTATAAGTTAAGAGCTTAAATGACTTTTTTTGCGTATTTTTTGACCACCAAAAAAAAAAAAAAAAGCTACCACTACTACTATTACTACTACTTCTACTGCTACTACTACTACTACTACTACTACTAATAATAATAATAATAATAATAATAATAATAATAATAATAATAATAAAAATAATAATAATAATAATGGGCATTTGAATACCCTTACTTATAATAATTCTCGTAGAATCTGAAATCTAGAAAAATCCAAATTAATTTTATAGAAAGATAATTTTTCTGCATTTCGCTATCGAAAATAAATTTTAAACTGAACAATTTGTTACATTAATAATTCTCTTTCCAATAATGTTAATATTATTTCAATACTATCAAATGAGGTTGAATAATAAATTAAATAAGGTTCAGTAATAAATAAAAGATTTACTTCAAAGAAAATTAGTCTCTTTATTTATATAAATATATCATTTTCTATTTGAATTAGGATACACATCTGGATAGTTTTTTAAGCATAACAAATGTTCATAATAGGAACTTTTTTTACTCATCATCGTCACTGTCTTCATTAATACATACTTGTATTTTATCATTAAGAAACATTTTAGAAAGAATTTCAGCTGGTCTTATGATTTTTGATAAATATCTTCCATGTGAAAGATAATATACTATTGCAGCAACGTGCGCACAACATCCAACAGTGCGGTTACCATTGGGACAATTGCAACAATATCTGAGGATACTGGAATAACCAATACCATTTAGTTTATATTCAACGAAGCATTTGTATTGTTTTTTATTTACATGTCTTGATTGAACTTCGAATTTAAGAATACTTTTATGTTCTATGGAATATCCTAGTTTCAAATTATTATCTGAATCTAACATTTCTGCTAGGTATGATATGGTCTGTTTAAGTTGATATGATCCTGTAAAAAGAATTTTCAAATCTTTTTCTGTTAATTCAGGAAAATCTGGTAAATCAGTCGAAGTTATGATCTGAAATAGTAATTTACGACGACACCATCTTTTTTCTGCCACTAATTCTGCTAGTGTGTTTTCAATATTCCTTTTCGATTGCATGGTATTAAATATTTCATCTTGAATGTCATGATCAGAATCTAAGCGTTTGCCAAATAAATTATTTAAATAGCAAGCAATTCTGCAATACAATCCAGTATCCTTCACCATTTTATTGTCAAGTTTGTGATCTAATAATCTGAATTTTTTTTTTTTTTTTCATGTACTGCTTCAACAGCCCACCTTATTTTTGTTACGAATCGTGTTTCATTTGATTCTTGTGCTGAAAATTGTGATTTTGAACCTTTGAGTTCAAGCATCAAAACAATATAACCCATATCTTCTAATTTCTTTTTAATATCTCGAAAGACTCTGTCTAGAACAAAAATATCGCCTTTGCGGAGCAATTTTTGTAAAATTACTGGCATTGTTTCAAATATTTTCATTGAAATTGCAGCATCATTCATGTTAGCGAGATAAGGTCCTAACTGGTCAACAACATAGCCATTTGTTGAACATATTGTAAAGGGTTTATTGAGAGGAACTTTTTTTTGACCTGAATAGGATATTCTCTGATACTCATTATTAGAGCTTTTCTCATGCCTTATTTAAGTTCCATCACAAATCAAAATAAGTTGGTTGCCTGGATATAATTTTTTCGTCATTTGAGAAGTTTGGTTTTCAATCAAGTAATTTCTGTCTGCATTTTTTAATCCAAAATAATTTGGTAACACGTCTTTTTCAAAAGATGATAAGACTGAATGACAAAAACGAGATACTTGTTCGCTCTCGATATCAAATATTGAAGAAATAACTTGATTAGAGTTCCCTGTACGCATTTTAAATAAAAATACCACGATGGCTTGAATCACTGTTCTTGCACAGGAATCTTTAAGAGAAGTGAGTTGTAATTTAAGTTGGATGATCTGTGCCCAAGATAATCCTGTAAACACTTTTTATTTTTTTTCTGGCATAACAAACTCGGCTACTTTATTTAATAACCTTTCATCTGTTTTTGCAGATATTGTACTTAGTATTTTTGATAATTCATTAACATCTAATGTACTACTGGTGGAAAAAATCTTCATTTTATTCAATTCATCTTCATAAAATATTTTTTTAATTATATGATCAGAACAGCATCTATTGCCATTTGGAATAAATAAGTTAATTTTACTGAAAACTTGAATTCTTGCTTCAAAAGGCACTAACATTATATTTGTGCGTTTATTGTATCCACAAATAAAACAATACTTATGTGTTGCAATCGTTCTTTGCATTTGTAATTCTATGAATTCTGCTTCTTCTTTTTCATCAACTTTGTACGACGAATCTGTATTTGTCTGAGATGATGAACTGATACTTATTTCAGATAATGATTCCGAAATATTAGATTTTTGAGAGAAAACATTTTCTGCAGTATCATCAGATATTTCAATTTTAGAGCTTGACATTTTTTTCACCACTTGCTTTCTACACGGATCACACATTACATCATTAATGAAAATATCTTCTCTGCCAGATACTACTTTTGCATATTCCAGTTCTGTTTCGCATTGAATTTCTTTTTTTCGACCACTTATTTTTCTTAAATAAATATTGCATATAGAACATTTTCGATCATCATATTTCATTTTTTTGTTAGCATTTCCTTCGCTATTAGATGCCATGTCTACTATTATCCAACAAAAAAATCACTTTTGAAACAATAAAAAATAAACAAATGTTTTTAAAAATCTAAATAATTTTCATATCTATATAAATTTCATTATCCTTTGTTAAAAACTTGTTAATTGTTTTAACAAACTATTTAAAACAGTTATCATGAATAAATATAAAAATTAATAATGTCGCTAAGTACTTCAAAGATCCCAATTTTAACTTGGAGTTTTAGTTTTCAATCACATAAACATTATATAATTTTTTATGATAAAGCTTAACCACTCAAAGCTTCTCAGAGTAATTATCAATCATTCCACCGAAATCATGCAACACACATGAATAAAGCTATATACAATAGGTTACAAATAAAATAAAAACAAATTGATAAAACAAAAAGCTTTAACTTTCACATAATCTTAAGATTTAATATCTAAATGTCAAATCTATGTTTCAAGCGTATACTTGCAAATAGAAAAATATTTTAAAAAATATATTGTTTTTCAATTTTTAAATCTAAAAAAGATAGAACAAATCTACACAAAAATCTAAAAAATTATCATATTTATATAAATAAATAATTTCATTATCCTTTGTTATTATTATTATAAAATGTAAAATGATATTGTAAAAAACTGCTATCAAGAATCAAAGAAAATTAGAAAATTACCATTTTGTAAACTACTATCAAAAACTTGTTAATTGTTTTAACAAACTATTTAAAACATTCATCATGAATAAATATAAAAATTAATAAAGTCGCTAAGTACTTCAAAGATCTTAATTTTAACTTGGAGTTTTAGTTTTCAATCACACAAATATTATATAATTTTTTATGATAAAGCTTAACCGCTCAAAGCTTCTCAGAGTAATTATCAATCATTCCTCCGAAATCATGCAACACACATGAATAAAGCTATATACAAAAGGTTACAAATAAAATAAAAACAAATTGATAAAACAAAAAGCTTTAACTTTCACATAATCTCAAGATTTAATATCTGAATGTCAAATCTATGTTTCAAGCGTATACTTGCAAATAGAAAAATATTTTTAAAAATATATTGTTCTTCAATTTTTAAATCTAAAAAAGATAGAACAAATCTACACAAAAATCTAAATAATTATCATATTTATATAAATAAATAATTTCATTATCCTTTGTTATTATTATTATAAAATGTAATATAAAATTGTAAAAAACTACTATTAGAATTATATTAGCAAATTACCACTTTGTAAACTTACTGTCAAAAACTTGTTAATTGTTTCAACAAATTATTTAAAGCAATAATATAAGAGACAAGAGCAAAAACAAAACAGGACTCTTCATAGCTTTTGTATTGACATTCTGACTTATAAAATATATATAACCTTATATCCAGGTACGCTGCTAATAAATATTATAATTTAACACTTTTGGATCAAAATAATATGAAGATACTACAAAAAGTGCACAGAAACTTGTGGCATACAATCTTTGCAGTTACTCACTTTATTATTCATTACATATGAATAAAGAAATTCATATGGAAATATAAGTTTGAATTTATAAACGTAACTCAATTAACGATTGTATCATCTGTCCTGTGGGTACTTACTCTATAGTACACATACATACACACACATACTCCCTAGTAACGTATGGGTATACACCCAGGGGGGTTGTTCTAGAAAATTGCACAACTCTGTATCACAGAGACAGAAGATATGAAATCAATGTGCTGAACAAAGATAGCATATATCGATATACTAAGTTTATCGCTTCGGAGCAACCCCCCAGTAGTACGCGTGTAAGTACATTCACACTAGTAAACATATATAAGTGCCACGCGCAACTAGCGGTGCGCAGAATTAGCGTCGAATCGTGTGCTCTGGTCGCAGTGTACAAAGTCCGTCACTGTGTTCGCAACCTTTAGAAAGATAAGTTTTCTATCTTCTCATTCCAAGGTGACTGTATCGCTTATTGAATAAACCAAGCCTACAAATCTATTTTCTAGTGGTTCTTATTTCTACCTCGACTACCATCTCCGAGCACGAAGAATCCGAAGTTCTATTTCTTATCATGATAGAGACGAAGACAGAACGAGGTTTAAGTATCAATTGTTACTTGAGTTGGGTCTATGAATTCGAGCCATAGACCCAAAATTAGGCTTGAACTCATAGTCATGTCTTGAGTATTAAGTATCACTTAAAATTAAAGTATTGTTACTTGAGTATCAGCTGTTACCTCAATTAAGTGTTAAATTGAGTGTTGTTTGAAGTAACAGTTGATGCTCAAGTAACGATACTTAAGTTTTAAGTCATACTTAATACTCAAGTTACGACTATGAATTTGAGCCTTACAGTCGATGTGTGTGCTCAAACTCAAACCTCATTCTGTTTTTGTTTCTCTCACAATGAAACCTCATTCTATCTTTGTCTGCTTGAGTTTGAGCATCGACTATAAATTCAGGCCAGTTTTCAATGAGATCACTTAGATAAACAAAAACTATGACTCGCATTTAGAAATGTAACTTGAGTATCGGTTGTTACTTCAACCTTATTCTGTCTTTTTACTACGTTTTTATTAACTCGCTTTGGTGTCTGTCTGTCTGTCTGTCTGTTCGGTACAAATTTTGTAACTGATTGTAAACTAACTTCCCGATGAGCTAGAGACTTGAAATTTTAAATATAGCTCAGAACTGGATGACAATGCAATATTATAAAAAAAATATATATATCTACCGAACAATATATTAATATATTCAATCATATACGGAGATGTTGGCAAAATTAAAGATTTGAAGATTTTATATATAGATACACTTTTAACATTAGTGTCTAAACATCTTAGAAAATTGTAAAAATTGTTTTTTGATATATTAATATATTCAAAATTATATTTTTGCACGCATTGTTGGATAATATAATGAAAAATATATATTCCCACCAAAAAATATATTAATATATTTAATTATATACGGAGATATTGGCAAAATTGAAGATTAGAAGATTTTATATATAGATATACTTTTAACATTAGTGTCTAACCATCTCGAAAATTTTTAAAATTCTTTAACTTGTCATATATTGCAAATTAGACATAAATTACAGCATTTTATATTCTACATATAAAATTTGAGACTGTATTTAATTCATTTTATGGTCTAACAATGCATAAAACAATAAATCTTGGTTGAATTTCTAATGGCGTCATTATCGTCAAAATGGCGGGAAACTCACCATGCGATTACGTGTTCTCTAAAAAAAATAGATGAAATACGTTTTAGTCCGTTGACAACAATGTATATGCTATATAATATGTACTGTTGGACAACACGATAAATAATATTAATAATAATAATAATAATACCAAAATGTATAAGATAATATCTAAATAAAAAAAAAATTTTCAATCTACCACGTTTTTTAATTGAACTAAAAAGTATGAAATAATATTAAAAATAAAAAAAAACTTTTTAATGTACTACGTTTTTATGATGAACCAAAAAGTATAAAATAATGTGTAATAAAATGAAAAATGAATAATGATTTGAAATAAAAAAAACGTGGGGCGCATACAATACATAATAATAAACATGCGCCCCACGTTTTTTTTATTTCAAATCATTATTCATTTTTCATTTTATTACACATTATTTTATATTTTTTGGTTCACCATAAAAACGTAGTACATTAAAAAGTTTTTTTTTATTTTTAATTTCTCTCTTATGATAAGAAAAAAAGACATTTAAATACGTTTATTGATTCGAACCTATGTATATAAGATTAACCTATATATATATATATATATATATATATATATATATATATATATATATATATATATATATATATATATATATATATATATATATGAAATCATCGAAAAAATGAAAAACAGAAAGTAAAATATAATTCCAACCCCTCAGAATATACAGCAACCTGATCATAACGTCAAACAATTGTAGAAATCAGATTGTTTGACAATATTTGAACGTATTATATTAAAAACCTTGATTAAACTGATACCACCATGACAAGCAGAAAAAATTACACATAAAATCGTTATTTCAGCTCTCAACCTTTAGCACGAACTATAAAAAAATCGAGAAAATATCGGTTTTTCTCGATAATCAGGGTTGCAAACTACTTTTTCTTGAAAGTAATAGCACGATTATAACGAGCAAAAAACAAATACGCAAAAAAAAGTCATTAAAACTAATAGTACCGTCGTAAAGAGGGCAATAAAATACACCAAAAATCTTTGTTTGGATTCTTAGATTGTAACATAACCTATAGGAAATACGAAAAAAGTGCAAAAATATCGGTTTCTTGAGAAAATCAGGGTGGTGCACCATTTTTTTTTTAGCTAATATAACTATCGTTAATAAGGGGTAAAAATATATTTAAAAAATCAATTTCAAATCTGGCACCTTAATAGCGAGGGTGTGAAAATAACGATTTAAATCTTAAATATCAATTTTAAGGTTGATAATTAAGGTTATGGAATCTGCAAAAAATTTTAGTTGATTGCCATACAATAATCTACCCTTATATATTTTTGCAAGAGTCTTCCATGTAAAGGGACGCCAAAATAAAATAAAGTCGAAAAAACACTTATTCTGACTTTACTGCGCATGCTCAAGGGTTAGGGGGCTGAAAATTGGTGGGTGGGAGTTTTTTTCAACCTTCATCAAATGGTACATGAGCCATGAGGATTCTAAGAGGGGGCAATTTCACTATGGTAACCCGCCTATAGCCTTTACTCATACAATTATGAATATATAATATTTATAAAACTGTTCATCAAATAAAATTATTATTTTTTTAATATATGTATTAAAAAAATAATTATTACAATAGATTGTAGTTAAATAAAAATGTTTATTTTAATAATTATAGCGTTGAAATTTATTTTGATGAAAATGTTATTTGATTGACATTTACAGTATTATTTTAACTATATTTGAAAAGTTACTTGTGATCAATCAAAAAATATTCAATTATTTAAATTAATAATTTATTAATATCAAAAATTTTCTAAAAATTATAATATTTATGATATACGAACCTTATATATTAGATGCAAAAAGGATTGTTAAGTAATTGCAAATGGTTATTTTATTATTCTGAAATATTCAAATTTAAAATTAACCAAAAATGTGTATTCTAATCTTATGGTTTTTTAATTTAAATTTCGTATTTCATATATATAAAATACATTTGTGAAGATATTTTTATTAGAAATGGACACAGAATTTTTTTTAAGCATGTTTCACGTAAAAATTAATTTCATAATTCAAATTCATGGTCATATATTAAGGTCTGGAAATTATAGTTGTTACTCAGTTTGCAGTTCTCAGTTTATTAATATCAAATATCGTACTATCTTTGTTTTTCTTATCGAAGTAGATTGAGAAATAGTCACTTGATGAAATAAATTATACGCTTTTTTACTTTAAGCACATGTGTACATATATTTTTATATTATGTTTCATCAAATTATTTTTAATTTTATTCAGTACTCAAGATGAACTTAAATTAATTAATTCTTATTTACTTAAACTTAGTCATTTATACATAATAATATAATAAAAGAAAATTCAACCGAGCGACGTTAGGAGCGAAAAACTTCAATATAATTAATACCTATCAACGTAAAACCCATTAAATTGTGTAACAATTTTCAACAGTTGATAAATATAATGTAAATCATATAATATATATATCAATTTTAAATTACTAATAATTAATTTAAAACTTAATAGTTACTATTTTAAAACGGAATATGGAAGATAAACATGTATCGTTTGATTCCTTAAATATCACGAATTAAAATATTAATTATTAGTAATTTTAAAGTGTTATGTATTATGTAAATAATCCTATATTTAATAATTTTCAATTTTAGTCACAGGAATAGCCGCCCGCATTTTTCAAATGTGTCTAATCTTTTTATAATAAAAGTAAAAATTCTTTATTGGGTCCTATATAATTAGTACTCATTAGTCGAAAGCTTTTTTTCGGGCCGTATTTTTTTGGAACTTATATTATTTTGGAGCCTATATTTTTATTCAATGCCCATTTTTTTGGGCTCTTCCTTTTTTTATACTTATATTTTCTTGGGCTTTATAATTTTCCGAGCCTTATTTTTTTGGTGCCTATATTATATTGGGCTTTATATGTTTTTGGGCCCTTTATTTATATGGGTTTTATTTTTGGGGCCTATTATTTTTTTGGCCCAATTTTTTTTCTATTCTTATATTTTCATGGGCCTTATATTTTTCGGGTCCTATTTTCTTTGGGTCTCATATTTTTCTGACCTCTAATTTTTTGGGCCCAATATTTTTTTAATATTTATATTTTCTTGGACTCTATGTTTTTTTGAGCTCTATATTTTTCTTTGGGCCTTATATTTTTTTGGGCCTTTTATTCATGTAGGCCCAACGTTTTTTTGATTTTCATATTTTCTTAAGCTCTATGTTTGTCTGGGTCTTTTTTTTTGGGTCCTATATTTTTTTGGGCTTGAAATTTTTTTAGGTCCTTAATTTTTTTGGGCTCTATATTTTTCGGGCCCTACATTTCTCTGAATCCTATTTTCTTCAGGCCTCATATTTTTTTGGGTTTCTTATTTTTGAGCCCAATATTTATAATTAATTTAATAATTTTATATGTTGTTGTATTTTACCTAATAGTGCCAGGCTGAGTATATACCTCAAAGCCAAATAAAGAATGTCTATGTCTCTCTCGCCCTTTCTTGCTGTCCCTCTTCCTCTCTCACCCTCTCTTGCTATTTCAATTTATCAGTACTCTTTTTTTAATTTCATTTTTGTCATCTTAGTATTATTTAATTTTTCTTTATATTTATTTAATTGTTTTTCTTTAATTTTTATATAAGCTTCTTCCTTACGTAAAACCTCAATCGTATGTTTTTGTTCCAATTTATCATTACTCATTCTTTCCTTGAATTTCATTTTCGCTATCTTACAAGGAGAGGCCACCTCCGGGAAAAAAATTCGGCTGAAACTGCAGGATATGATTTTTTGATAAAACAATGAACCCGTGTTTTTTCTTTTCTTCGAATAGACCTCTTAGACAAAAATATAGACATTCTTTCGAAAATATAGTAAAAAGGAGCCTTTGTAAGAATTCAAACGACTAAGACTCTTACAAAAAATAATACATACAAGATGAAATAAAATGCTTTGAATTAAATGTTGTTGCGGTAAAAAAGCTTCAGTTATTCAAAAGTTACAGGTAATTAAAATATGCTAATGAAATAGCATAAAAAATTCAATATTTCTTATATGCTTAAAAAATTAACAAATATGTAGTAATTTTCAATAAAGCATGACTTTTAAACCACTGAAGCTTTTTTAATGCAACAAAGGTTTTACTCGGGTAAAGAATGCAGAAATAATAACATCGATCAATATAATTTTAATCAAAATAAAATGTTCGTAGGAAATAATAGAAATAATAATTTATAATGACAACTAATTCAAACGAAATTTTGTGAATATTGCAAAATAGAGGGCATAATATAGAGGAATGTAGGAAAATACAATACAAAAGACTTCAAAACACAAATCAGGTTGTACAATGCCCATATTGTAAAAATTTAGGGCATTCAATCGATTCATGCTTTACATTAGAGAATATAGAAAGCAAGCTAAGTAAATTTTGCATATTTTGCGAAAGCATAAATTATACAGATACGGATACAAATTATTAATAGATACGGGTGCCCAACTTAACATCATAAAAGAAAAATTAGTACTACAAAATTCTATTAAGACCAGGCCGGAGTAGAATCTGATACCGACCGAGTAACAATTAAGTTTTTTGTTATTCACTCAAGTATTGATCGGTGTATCTTCAAATTAAAGGTTGAGCGTAATATATATTATTATTATGAACATCTGTGCGCAAGAAAAAAAATTCTACCGCTTTGTTTTTGAGAAAAGTAATTAATGCCGAAGTAAAAGTTTATGTTTATAATATTTTCGCGCTCCTTACTATTTTCAAAAACAAAGCGGTAGATTTTTTTTGCATAAATATTTGTAATAATAATATATATTGTGCTTAACCTTCAATTTGCAGATACGCCGATTAATACTTGAGTAAATAACAATAATCTCAAGTAGACAAGGACAGCGAATCCGTCCTGCTCTTAATAATAATATTAAAATATATTTGTCAGGAATTTCTGACATTCCGGTTAAAACACGTGGTTTAATTGCCTTTCCCATTAATAATTCGTATACTTTTTGCTCCGACTTTGAAAAAGCGTATCTTCTTCAATTTTCATCCTAGAAAAAATAAAAAAAAAGCATTTTAAAGTATTCTTTAAATGCTTTCTTTTTAGCTTACTTACATTTTTTTAACGATATTTAAAAAAAAAATAATTGCTTTGGCAATTTAAAAATTTTTTTCATTTTTGCATTTTTCTTCAATCAGCTGTAGTTTTTTAAATAATTGAGCTAGAAAAAATTTGAAAAAAGATTTGAAAAGGGCTTAAAAAATGCTATTTTCATCTATTTTTACAAAAATTTTTTAATGTTTTTTTGTCAAGTTTTAAACATATAAAGTTATCGATCTAATACTTTTGCAGTTGTAAAAAACACTTGAATAGCAAGTAGAAAATAATCGCTGGTGAAGTAGTGATTTAATTTTAGTAGGAAATTATAACTATTTATTATTAATAATAAAACATAATAAAGTATGAAACAACAAAAAGATTTATTTTGCAAAAATTATATCATAGAAATCAAAAGTTTTGCTCTAGCGATTATTTTCTACTTGCTATTGAAGTGTTTTTTACAACTGCAAAAGTATTAGATCGATAATTTTATATGCTTATGTTGGAAACACTAACGTCACTCGATCCTAATCCCCACTAATCTACTTAGAGCGGCAAGTCCGTGCCGGCTTGGCCTTTTGAGTTCAGTTCTTGGACAGCCTCACGAGAGAGCGCACGTGTTAAGAATAGCTAAACCTTTTTGCTTTGATTTTAATAAAACCTTCTTTAACATATTTTGTTGTACAATAATCTTATTGCCACCTACCACTTATTAATAATTAAATCTCTAATTATAACAGGTTATGGGCCTGCGCTTTAGTGGTATATAAGTGTTTTGATGTGTTTCTATTTTTTTTTCTTTTCTTTGTTAAACTCTTATATATAAATAAAAAAAAAAAAAAAAAAAAACTAAGTGCCCGAGAACAAACGGAGAGTTTGTGAAATCTCTCTCTTCCTTTTTTGGTTTGAGTGCGATTTCTTCAAAAGAGGAAGCAAGTCGACAAGAAATTTGTTTTTATTGTTTCTATAACAAAAAGAAGGGAAGAAAGAGAAAAACTGTAACGATGGCCGAGTCAAACATGGCGTTAATGGCGGCGGGTTCATCTAAAAGTAAGTTTTTGTTTCATTTTTTATTCTCTCTACATTTATATTAAATTTAAATTTAGAGGGAGAGAGTATTGAATAGGTTAACGTATTAACAAAAGTGTTAAACACGCGCAAGAAATTACAATTACATATAAATGAAGTGTGGAATTTAAAAAGTACCAAGAAATGTATTTGTAAAGCTTGAGTAGAAAAATTAAATGATTAAGAAAATTAATTAAGAAAAACAAAAGTTATATTAAATCAAATTAAATAAGAGTTTAAGTGATAAACAAAAGGTGTATTAAATCAAATGAAATAAAAGTTTAAGTGAAAAACAAAATTACAAGTGCGCGCATAAAAAGAATCGAAACAAAATTTCTTAGAATCCGAGAAAAAAGGGGAGGTAAATTTGTGTAGTTCGAGTGGTTGAGTGCGCGTGTAGAGCAAAGCTACGTCATACAGCCCGTAGAGAGTGGGAGAGCTCTTGCTCAGCTAAGCGGGACTGAATTCTATCTATAAGAAAGAGATAGCGAGACTGCGCGATATACAGTTCAGAGGGAGAAAGCCTGAATGTATATATACGTATGCTTGTGTTATGATATACGTGTGACTGTGCAACACAGTATACAATATTACAAAAGCCGCGTTTTTGATCTTTGAATGCACCTCCTTTAAGGTAAATTTGAAAGAAATAAAGAAGCGATTTCTGTTGAACTACAAAGTATTAAATTAAGCGAAAAATATCTAAAGTATATGTGATAGTGCGTGCTACGAATCCTACCGGTATACAAATATACCTTATTAAAATTAAACATATTCGAAACTTATACCTATATAAGTATACGCATATGTATGTTAAAATCTGTGTGGTATTGGAAGATTATAGAAAGAAAATACCTTTTAATAAACGTATTTTATTTAAAAGCGCATTAAGTAAGGGCCCCACTAAATGCGTACTAAATAGCTGAGTTCAGCTAAAATCAAATATAGTGTTCACACAGTCACTTCTTGATAAATACAACAAATGTGTGTGTTTTATAAGAAGACAATGAGTCTACAATTAGATTTGAGAGTAAACAATGAGTTTAAATTTTAACTAGGCAAAGAGCCTGACGAGAGATCTCACTATGCACTAGAGCACCTAAGATTATTTAATTTAAGTAATTAAATAATATATTTAAATTGATTTAATAACAGTATGTAGGAGTAGCATCGCATTACGTTTAATTATAAAATATTATTTATTTCTCATTATGATTATAATGAACAATTTTACTGATTCAACAGGTTTCGATCATGACGACTTCAGAAAGTTAATCCTGAGAGAATGGGCATTGGTTGAGCTCAAAGAGGCTCCAATGGTCTACCAATCGGATCAGGTGACCTTAATGAGGAATCCTGATGGATCAATGTATTTCTGGTTAACGGCGCATCAGATGATCAGATTCGACCACAATTTAACTGATGACGAGTGGCACCTTGTCCAAAGGATGTGGCCAAAATATGAAAAATTTTATATCTTTGACCTGATGTTCAACCAGTTGTACATGCAGTGCCGAAAATTCTAATTACGGACTGCATCTACAAAGAAACTACGTCCAAAGAAATGACGTATCAACAACTAAGAAGTCATTTGTTACAGGTGGATTTAATCAAGGAGAAGACTAATAAGAAACCTCTTTGTGCAGTTGCTGCATTTACACAGAAAGATGTAAAACGCATGATATGTAAAGGATGTGGCATGCAGGGCCATTTAAGAAATAACTGTCCGTATCCTGGCAAAAGATTTTGCTATAACTGCGAAAGCATCGGTTCTCACCTGGCCAGAGACTGTAGAAAAAGAAAGGCAGACCGCAGTGAAGGTTTTGACCTTATTCCCTCAAAGAGAGGTAAATTTTTGAAAGGTCAAGGTAGAGCAGTTCGCAACGACTTCGAACAACGACCATGGAAGGGAACCGTGAAACCTCAGAAGAGGTTCAGATGTCACAAACTCCAATAGAGGAGAAAAGGGAAGACCTGTGGAAGAAGATTCTCATCGAGAGAAACGAGTTCAAAAACAAAAGAACATCCAGTCACTGCAGGCCATTGCAGAAAATTATAAAGGTAAGAACAATATGTACAGATATAATAATATTGTTAAATTCATAGCTGACTCAGGTGCAACTGAACACATGTGTAATTCAAAGTTATATTTAACGAATTGTGATATAAACTCGAAAGCTATTGTCAAATGTGCAAAGAAAGACAGTAATTTTAAAACTCAAGGCAGTGGAAATGCTTGGGTGATAAATAATCAAAATAAGAATATAAAATTGGATAATGTACTGTACTCCGAGAACCTAGCGGAAAATCTACTATCCTTAAGAAAATTTGTTGATCAAGGACTAGTAATTTACTTAGATAATAAAATAATAAATATATATGACCCTCAAACTCAAGAAAGTATTATCAATGGAAAATACAAAAACCCATTTTGGATCTTAAAACTCAAAAATAAAGATATTAAGAACCAGGCAAGTCTTTGTCCAGCGATAAGCTTCTATAACACCAGAAGCAAGATTAAAGATACAATCGAAGGTGACCATAAGAAAGCTAAAAGTGAAGAAAAACGAAATCAAGATGTTTCTGGTATGGAATTCTATGAAACAACCAGAAATAGAAAATTGAATAAGATCCTAGACTCACCTGATCAAGAAGAAAGTAATGAAAAAGAAGTTGAGAATGTAAGCAGTATAAATAATAAGAAACTCACATATAGTATGCTGTGGCATACTAGGTTGGGACATATTTCCCAAAGTTACTTGAATGCATTAGCTAAGTCAGACAGTAATAAAATCGACTATAACCTTATCAGTAATGATAAAACGATAGCTGAATGTCAGGTTTGCCTTGAAGCAAACAGCATCAGACTGCCCTTTGGAAAAACAAGATTAAGAGCAGAAAAGCCACTTCAATTAATTCATGCTGATACGATGGGACCAATCTCACCTGCATCTCATCCTAACCATTATAGATTTCTGTTGGTAATTATAGATGACTGCACTAGAGCAGCTCTCGTTTTTCCAATGAAAAATAAATCAGAAGTACCCAAACACCTAGAGTCGTTTGTTACAAGCATGAGAAACTTAATTAGAAGTGACGAAAAATTATGTTACTTAAGAAGCGACAGAGGCACTGAGTTTACAAGTCAAGAAACAACTAAAATTCTGAACAAATTTGGAGCAGAATTACAAATGGCATGTCCAGACACACCTGAACATAATGGTGTAGCTGAAAGATTTAATCGAACACTTGAAGTGAGAATCAGAGCAATGATGTTGGAATCAGGCCTGCATATGAATTTTTGGGACTATGCTGCAAAGGCAGCTGTATATATCTATAATAGAACTCCTCACAGATCACTGAATATGATGGCTCCACTAAGTAAATTGTTTAAAAATAGTTGTTGATCTAGAACAAATTAGAAGATTTGGTTGTTTATCATTTGTGAAAATTCATAGAACAACAGAATCCAAGTTTTCACCACAAGCACTACGAGGTTATGTCGTAGGTTATCTTAAAACAGGTTATACTATTTATATATCTACGGAAGGCAAGTTGTACGAATCAAAACATGTCAGATTTGTTGAAAGCGTGACTTACAAAGACAGTTCCAAAGAGGAAATACAAAGTGAAGAATTAATAATTGGTGAAAATAAAAATGAAGAATCAAAAGAAAATGAAACTACTGAAACGGAAAAGAAACAGGAAATAGGAAGCACTCCAACCAAAAGAAAGGTCGGTAGACCTAAAAAGGAAGCGCAAGTGATGTTCTTTCTAGGAGAAACTCCACAAGAGGAGATACTAGAAAAATATGATGAAGACCTAAGTGATATTAAATATCATGCATTACTAGCAAAAATTCAAGGAGATCCTCAAACTTATAAGGAAGCCATTAACTCTCCAGAGGGAGAAAATTAGATTGAAGCAATCAAAAACGAGTTAGAAGCTTTAAGACAAAAGGAAGTATATACGACTGTAGAGAAAAAAATCTATAAATTCAATAGGTAAAAAACCTAATATAATAAGCTCTAGATGGGTTTTTAAAAGGAAAACTGGTGATGGAAATACGCCTAAATACAAAGCTAGATTAGTAACACGAGGTTTTCAAGATAAAAATATTTATGATCTAAGAGAGACATATGCACCCGTGTCAAGAATGTCATTAATTAGATCATTTCTGACGATTGTTGATGAATTCAAACTACAGCTAAAACAACTCGACATTGAAACTGCTTTTTTATATGGTGACTTACATGAAGATATATTCTTAGAGATACCAGAAGGTATAAGCATTGACCGAGACACGAGACAGCAATTTGTCTGGAAACTAAACAAATCATTGTATGGTTTGAAAATAAGTCCTAAGAATTGGAATGACAAATTCTCAGGAGTTATGTCGAAGATAAACTTTAAATATAATGATATAGATCCTTGTTTATTTATCAAGAGAATTGATCATGATGTCATCATTGTTCTATTGTACGTTGACGACATATTAATGGCAAGTTCTAACGAAAGATTCTTGACCGAAGTTACAAGTAGATTGAGTCAAGAATTCAAGATTAAAGATTTGGGAGTACCAAAAGAATTTCTTGGAATCAAAATCACAAGAGATTTTGATAAGCAGATTATAAAATTAAATCAAACTAAATTCATAAATAAAATGTTGAAAACATTTGGATTTGAAAAATGTAGACCAGTAAACACTCCAATAAGATCAGAAGATGTCTTAAATAGAGATAGAAAGGAAAAAGAAGAAAGTGAATATACTCGTGAATCGACACCATCAAAACAATATAGAGAAGCTGTTGGATCTCTATTATATCTAGCGAACTCAACTAGACCTGACATATCTTATGCAACAAATGTACTGAGTCGTCATCAAGTCAACCCTACGATCAAAGAATGGAAAATGGTAACTAGGGTGTTTCAGTATCTAGCTGGAACCAGGCATTACAATTTACTCATTAAAAATTTATCAGACGAATTGTTAGTATACTCGGATGCAAGTTTATCTGACTGCAAAAATTCACTCACAACGTGTGGGTATCTTATAAAACTCTACGGAAGTACTGTGTCATGGAGAACACATGAACAATCAAGTGTAGCATTGTCTTCTTGCCAAGCTGAATATGTAGCAATGAGCGAAGCCTGTCAAGAATTAATGTCCTTGCACAGTTCTTTAAGAATAATAATAGACAAAACCTTCTTCCCTGTTACTTTGTTATGTGATAATATGTCAGCTATTTCATGTGCTAAAGTAAATGGAGGAAATAAATTGAGACATATGATCGAAAAAAGAGAGAGAACTATGTCAAAGAATGTGTTAATAGAAATTATATTAACATAATGTGACATATTTACTAAAGCTCTTACTTATAAATTGCAAGACAAACTTAAATTGGAAATTCTCAATATGAGAGATTTTGGTTAATTATTCTTTTATTCTGTTACAGGTGATTCCGACACAGACAAAAGTTCTTCAGAGGAAGAATCATGGGACTAAGCTGTCCGGAGTGACAATAGTGAGAGGGAGTGTTGGAAACACTAACGTCACTCGATCTTAATCCCCACTACTCTACTTAGAGCGGCAAGTCCGTGCCGGCTTGGCCTTTTGAGTTCAGTTCTTGGACAGCCTCACGAAAGAGCGCACGTGTTAAGAATAGCTAAACCTTTTTGATTTGATTTTAATGAAACCTTCTTTAACTTATTTTGTTGTACAATAATCTTATTGCCACTTACCACTTATTAATAATTGAATCTCTAATTATAACAGCTTAAGACTTGACAAAAAATAATTAAAAAATTTTTGTAAAAATAGCTGAAAATAGCATTTTTTAAGCCCTTTCTAAATCTTTTTTCAAATTTTTTCTAGCTCAATTATTTAAAAAACTACAGCTGATTGAGAAAAAATGCAAAAATGAAAAAAATTTAAAAATTGCCAAAGCAATTATTTTTTTTTTAAATATCGTTAAAAAAATGTAAGTAAGCTAAAAAGAAAGCATTTAAAGAATACTTTGAAATGCTTTTTTTTTTATTTTTTCCAGGATGAAAATTGAAGAAGATACGTTTTTTCAAAGTCGGAGCGAAAATTTGATAACCTGCTCAGAATTATTGCCCGGTACTGTACATTTAAAAAACATGGGTAGAATCGAGGACCTCGATCAGCCACGACTTATGTAGTTTGCCCCTGGACTATTAGGGCTAGTCTGACAGATTTATATTTTAACATTTTAAAAGAAAAATGCAAACTTAAAAAAAAATTATACGTGAATCTCTATCTCTTGCATCCATAGCTCCCGACGAATTTGCCTTTAATATCATGCAAAAACTAGGATATTTAGCTAAACTTGCCGGCGAAGCAGTACATGTAATAAAATGAACGCCAGTAGAAGTCCAGCTATTTCATACAAATAAATGTTACATACAATTTTCCGTATCAACAAAAAATGAAACATGGTTTTTAACACCAAAAACACATATATTGCTGAAAACAGGATCAGAAATAAATTGTAATTCAATAATCCCGTAATATTACGAAATTGGAGAAGATTGGATAAATCTTCCACCAAAACCAAGACCAACAAAGAATATAGTAAAAACTTTAACACCAGATACAAAAAGACCATGGACATTAGAAAAAATAAGAACGTTGGCAACGAGCGGAATATATTCACAAGATAATTTACAAGAATTACAACAACATATCATGTTTCCTTTTGAAAAAGCAGTTCCACTTGATGCTATAACGAGAGAAATACAGGGAGAAAAAAACATACAGGTAGATCTATTAAATAATCTACTTACAGAAAATACATTATCTTATATCGCAGAAAATACTTAGAATAAATTCATAAATAAACTAACAACATTTGGATCCATAAGCTTAGCCATAATAATGATAATAATTATTATTCAAACAATTAAATTTACTATGAACACAATCATAAGGGGCTATACCCTACATACTGTTTATGGCTGGTCTATTGATCTATTGGGAGCAATTTTCAGCTCTATTACTCATTTAATGATTACATTAAAGAATAATCAAACAAAAAGAGAACCCAAGTATGAAGAAATTGAATTACAAGGAGTAAAAATTGAGAAACAAGATATATCACAACCTATTTTACAGCATCCTCTACCTAAACCAAACCCTACACCTTTACCTAAACCCTCCGCCCCTACCTCTACCAGAGAAGTCACTATATATATCTCCCACAAATAAATCCTCAGTCACCACCTGTTGGTTATGTTTTGTGGCCTTATATAAAATCAAAGAGTCGCGTCTCGTCTGTTCAGCGTCGTCAGTCAGTTGGATATCCATTTTGCCACAGAGATAACGTCTCATTTAATTCTGTCCTGTATCCTTGCCCAATTTAATTAAAAATAAAATCTTTTCTTTACTTTTATAAATAAAGTGTGTTATAATTATTTAAGTGCACTTATTACAATAATAAAAACTTTAACAGGTTATGCGCCCAGAGCGTTAACTGCGCATATTTTTTTTCTCGTTGGTTGTTTTACGCGGGGGCCTGTGGAGGTTTTTGGAGCGGTTTTGGTGTGTTTGGCTTTGCTGTGTTTATTTTTTTCATACATCTATTTGTTCTCTCAATCATCTCCTGGAGAAGACGATGGGAATGGCGGAAGAAGGTGGAAGACAGAACGGAGGACGACAGAGTGAAAAAATAGAGATGACTCCGGGTAAGTGGAGGAAGACTTGGTTGTGGTGTTTTATCTCGTTTTTTTTTATTAGAAAAGTAAAGTAATGGCGTCGCGCGTTCGCCTGCATCGCGCGTTCGTGTAAAGGAAGGGAGAGAGAGAGAGAAGTCAAGTGGGTCGCCATGTTGGGTGGAATGACGCGGTGTGCGCGTACGTATATAAGTAGAAAGAGAAAGAAATTGAGTAGATCGCCATATTAAAAGAAATGACGCGGAGTACGTATTAGTTATATATGTCCTTTGGCCGTATTCAGGTGGAATATGAATATATATTAATGAATATATATTTTTTTTTTTTTAATAAATATATATTTATGTCCTCGTAGGCCGTATTCGTGTCAGTATGTAAAGAGCATGCTAAATTTGTATTGGCATCGCATATGTCTCAGATGCGCTCCTCGACTCTTTACAAGCTTTATATGTCCTCCTGAGACATATTGAGACTCAATATGTCTCAGGAGAAATCAATATGGCATCACCGATCCTACTATGTTTCGTTCAATATGTCAAAGAGCAATCACATTGAACATTGTCCTCGATTCATATTTCACCTGAATACGGCCAAAGGACATATATAACTAATATGTATGTGTATGTATTCATGAATAAAGCAGGGAAGCGACAGGTTTGTGCGTGCATAACATTTTTTTATCTTTTGTGTGCTGTTGTATATATATATGTATGTGTAAATATATATATATATATATATATATATATATATATATATATGTGTGTGTGTGTGTGTGTGTGTGTATGGATGCACATAAAGGGAGAGAGGGGACCGTGCACGTGCGATAAATTTGACAGATAAATGAACGACGATATAAAGTGAAGTAAAATTTTAATCTATATGTTTGTGTACATGTATGTAGACGTATATGTAAAAGAAATGCACGCGCAGAGTTTAAACAAATTTACGATGTTATAGACAGAAATAATAAAAAAAATGGCAAATTTACGTGACGGATGAATATTAAATCTAAAAAAAAGAGAGCCTGAATTTTTTTTTGTTTACTTTATCTAAAATCGTGATTGTGTGCGAATAAATTGGTAATAGAAAGTTAAAATAAAATAATATAAGTATATGAATGATATCTGTGTATATGTGTATATGAGTCAATATGGTTGTATGTATGTATAAGTGTGTATGTCGCGTTCTCATACACAAGAGTAAATAAATTAATCTTGTGACTGCAGCACAAGGCTAACTGAAAATTTGCAAATATAAATGGTCAAATAAAGCTAACCTAAAACAAAATAAATATATATAAATTTATTTAATCTGGATTGAAAATTAAATTCTAAATTTTCATGTATTATGCAAACAGATGAAATGAGCCTGTTAATATTTTTGAAAACTCAAGAGGCGATACATGATCTGAGGTTTAATCATCCAAATGAGAAAGTCCACGTGGAAATGACAGAGGCAAATGTGATTTTTGTCACTGACTAGGAGAGTATCACACCTTCGGAACATGGATTTCGATGAAACTTTTTTCTCAAGTTTTATACAATAAATGATGGAGAAAGCCAGAATTATAGACCCCAACGCTCCTCCAATCCAGAGATACAGCCAACTTCAGTTTTTTAAAAATTTTGCCTATTCTACGCTAAAAAAAAACAATTTTTAGTACATATGTAATTTTATATTACTTGTAACATAATGTGATAAGCTTTTTAATAAAATATCATATAATTCAAAGAAAATAAATCAATATTAATTAAAAACAGGTTTTCTTTCATTAGTTTTTAACAAAAATAACATATTTTGTTTTAAAAAATATAGACTTTTATCGTGTTTTCTACTAAAATAGTACTGATAAAAGTTTGTATTGAATATACTAAAAATAAAATATCAAAAAGCTTAAGCATATCACAATTTAGATGATAATTTATTTGATTTATAATATTTTTCCAAAATTTATAAATTATGCAAAAACTGTTCTCATCAGTTTTCAAAAAGTTATTACAATTTCAAATACATAATTATTTATTTGAAATTGTTAATATAAAAATTTATTTCAAAGTAAAAATACATGTGTACTTACCAATAAAATAATTATGTCCAGACCGTCACTATATTGAACCAGAAACATTAATTGAAACTAATTTCCTCGATTCCCTGGTAACCTGCAAATCACGCAAAGAATCAATCCCTTTTAATTGGTGATAAAAATAATAATTCTTTATAAATTTTCTACTTATCTAATATATCTATAATTGTAGCACATCTTCTTAATAACTCTGGCATTAATAACATTTTCCTTTTCCATAATAATTAAATTATTAGTTTCATTTTTCTGTGAATACAAAGATTCAGAGTCAAGATTATTTCACTTGTGTGGGATATTGTATTATGAATTTCTTTTTCTTATTTCACTGGTGAAGAGTTTGTTTCTTTTCTAGAGTCACAATCATTTTCATTTCTGCGAGATGCTGAACTATGAATTTCTTTTTCTTGTTTTACTCTAGAAGATAAAAAGGATTATCACTATTAGGATCGGAAGGTGAGTTAACAGGTTCTTAATGTTTTTTAAAAGTTGGAGATTTGACTGGTTCAGAGGTAGGCTCTATTGATGATGAAGGATTATTATATACGTCCCTTAAATTTCTTGTTTCTGTTAATGATGAAGAATTATTATATACATCTCTTAAATCTCTTGTTTCTATTAATGATGATGGATTATTGTCTATGTCTCTTAAATCTCTTGTTTCAAAAGTATTTTCCACTTGATCTGCTGAAGATTTAGATTTGCTTGAATATGAATTATTAAATGGCCACTGTGGAATTTCAACGTTTTCCTCAAAAGTTTAAAATAATAATCTTTAAAAATTTCACAGTTTTTTACTGGTCATCATATGATACAATTAACCTATTTTAAATGTAAACTTAAACTTCAAAAAGCAGACAAGATATACACACATAGCGTTCTACTCGCGCCTGCGCATTCATGCCTATATTTCGCCCGTAACATCCATGCTATTGATCGATAATATCGATGTTTTGAAAAATAGTAAATGAAATAAAAATAATCATGTATCAGTTATTAAACGCTAGCAAACATAATACACACACACACACACACACACACACACACACACACACACACACACACACACACATATATATATATATATATATATACTCACATATATATGCGATGTATAGCGCCACCACATCGAAATATTTTAATTATAAAATATTTAAAATGTTTAAAAATTTAAAAAATTAGAATTCTTTATTTAATAACGTTTTTATTAAAAATTTAGAGTGTTAAAATCGAAGCATTAAAAAACATCTACACAAAAATCTTTTAAGATAGTCTTCTTTTATTTCTTTGATTGACATCAATTTTTGTATTTATTTATTCTAAATTAATTAGTTAATTTAAAGAACTTAAATTATAATTATTTTTTTCTTTTTTTTTTATTCTTTGCATAGGTTATAATTATTACAAATTAGTATTTACAAATAGATTTTTTAATTTTTCTTTATATTCTATTGTTAAAATAGAATTAATCGAATCAGATTTTTTTAAGAGATTTTTACATTTTTTAAATAGATTTTTACATTTTTTAAATAGATTTTTACATTTTTTGATTAAATTTTTTATTATGGAAGAAGATGAAAATTTACAAATTTATTTATTTAAAAGATTTTTTAATGATAGTGTTTTTGAATGCTTGAGAGTTTTGCAAGGCAAAGAGCTAATTACGTCAGGACCAAGTGTAAAGCCATCTCAAAATTCATTAAAGTTTGGAAAAGAAATGGCAGAAATGTTAATAGATTTAGCAGAGAATTATAATTTGGTCAAAAGCGAAGAGCTTTATTTGGAAGAAGAAAATAATTGTAGTGACGAATCAATGCCTTGCAATTTAAACACTCTGCAAGAATTTATTTCAGATTCAGACGATAGTTCAGGTAAATGAATATTTTTTATAAAATAATGAAAATAATTGTAATAATAATAATTACAACAATAATTATTACAATAATAATAATAATAATAATTACAACAATAATTATTACAATAATAATAATAATAATAATTACAACAATAATTATTACAATAATAATTATAATAATAATAATTACAACAATAATTATTATAATAATAATTATAATAATAATAATTACAATGATAACTATAATAATAATTGCCCTAAAATTATAAATTATATTTAAAAAATAAATATTAAAAAAAATATATGAATATTTAAATTTAAAAAATATTTTTAGAACCATTAAATCCAGCCAGTCAACCACTATCCAGTGATTACGAGCCTGAAGAAAAGAGATCAAAAACTGAAGAACTTTCATTAGAAAGAAAAATTGAAATAATTAATTTTCGTTCAGAGTATCCTAAGTGGTCTCGAAGTTCTTTGCAACGTCATCTAGGAAGTGGTGTACCAAGATTGGATGAACTATCACGTTGGAAAAAACAGATTTTGAATGGTGGTACAAGATTTGAAAAAAGTAAAGCCATTAAAAAATGGACTTACGATAGATTTAAGGAGGCTAGAGAAAGAAAGGACCACGTTGAGACACGAGATCTTCGTGTTTGGGCTTTACAAGCCTCTCAACAGTTTCTTTCTCCCTCCTATGAATTTACTGCCTCTTCTGCTTGGCTGAATCGCTTCAAGAGTCAATTTAGAATCAGCCAAAGACGTGTAACTAAATATGTAAAACAGACAGAGTACAGGTCTTTAGAAACTATAGAAGAGTCTGCTAAAAATTTCCAGGAAAAAGTTAGAAATGTAACAGCCTTATTTGATTTAAATTATGTTATTAACACAGATCAAATGGGCTGTGAGTACAGAGTAAATGTACATCGAACCCTAGAGCACAAGGGTGAAAAAACTGTACAAGTTTATTTAGGAGATGTGAATAAGGTTACTCACTCTTATACAGTCCAGTACTCTATAACTGCTGCAGGGAAATTATTACCTAAAGTTTTCATTTGCCTTCAAGAAGTTTCTGGACAATTTGGTCCTAGAATACAGGCAAAAGTTAATGAACTAATGGAAAATTATAAGAACGTTTATATTACCTGTTCTAAATCTGATAAATTATCTATCAAGACTTTATCAGCAATTTGAAGATCAATCAGGTACATCTAAATGTAATTTAATGTATATTCCACCAAACTGTACAGCATATTGTCAACCTCTAGATGTATACATTCATCGACAAATAAAGTATTTCTTAAAAAGAATGCAAAATTCTACATCTTTTTTACAAGAGGATAGACAAATTAACACCAGAGATGATGCCATTAAATTACATGCCCTTGTACACCATCAGTTATCTTCACCATTGTTTAAGAACATGTTTCAATATTCTTGGTTTGCTTCAAAACTGATAAATGATCGTGACATTTACATGAATGTCAAAGAAGCATGTTTCCCAGAAAAAAATGTTGAAAATTGTAATTGTACTTCAGCTGGGTTCATAAAGTGTTCATGGTGTCGTCAATTTTATTGTTTTAATTGTTTTTACGATTTGTATCACCCAGCAAACTGTGAACTAACATTTAGAAATGTAAATTAGAATAACAGAATGAACAAATAGAATGTAAATTTTTTTAATTTTATGTAAAACTTAATATAAATAATTATAAATAATAAAATTGTAAATAATTTGTAAATAAATAATTGGAAATAAAACATTAATTTTAAAGAAATAAAGAATTATTATATAGATATAATATTATATCCATTTAAATTTACCATTTTTTTGTTTCTTTGAATAAGTCACGAACACGAGCTGCTCCTAGACCTCCAATCATTTCAGTGAATTCAGAACCATTCATTGATAAAAATGATACACTTGCTTCGGTTGCAAATCCTTTTGCAAGAAGAGTTTTTCCACATCCAGGGGGGCCTAATAATAAAGCACCTTTAAACAAAAAACATTATTCTATCACATAATTTTACTTAAAATAAATCATTTTTATATTTTAAATTTATAAAATGTAAATAAAAGAATATTTCTTGGGAATTTTGCTTCAAATGTTTTATAACATTCAGGTGTTTTAAGGTTATCAACAAATTCCATTATTTCAATCTTTGCTTCTTATAACCCTGCTACATCTGGAAATCGGACACCTTTGCCAGTACCAGTTAAGGAATCTACTAAAGTGAATTTTGCAAGAGTTATTTGATTCAGAAAATTCATTGGATTCATGTTGCCAACTTTTCATCTTGACAAAAAAGCAAAGACAGACAAAATCATTAGAAGCGTCAGTATAAGTCCTAAGCTTGCAACAGGCTTTCTTTGATAAATAACTGGAACACCCATTTCTGTGAATAATATAAAATTAAATAAGAACAATAGTTTCAAATTTAAATAAGAATTATATCCTCAATTCTTGGCATTCGTATATGATAAATTCTATGCTTGCTAGGCTTACCTTTGATAATAGCACCATCATGAAATGTAAATCTTACCATTTCAAATTCTGGCATGATAACTTATTGCTTAGCCACCTGGTAATGGCCTAAGAATAGTATCTCTAATCAAAAGGCCAATCAAACTTGAAGAAGAAGAAGAAGAACTAATTGCTTTACTTCTCTTTTAGCTAACATTTCATGTACAAATTCATTCCATGAAACAAAATAGGCATTCTCCTTAAAATAATAATTAACGATTAGAAATACAAAATTCTTTTTTAATTATTAAAAAATTTGATTATTTGAATAAAACAGTAAGAAAAGAAAAAAAAATATATATATATATATATATATATATATATATATATATATATATATATTCTTATACTAACCAATAATGTATATTTTTCTCGTTCTTGCATTTTCTGTTTACAAAACTCTCATTTGATTTCTTCATCTTGCAGTTGATTATTTACTTGATTTCTAATTATAATCTTCTTTAAGTTCCTCTAATTGATTAGTTATCTTGAATTTTCTTCTGTCCCTGTTGACTTTTTCCCATGGATTATTGATTATTCCCAATTAACCTGAAAATTTTACAAAGAATCAAATTTAAAAAATTTTTTAAATAGTATTTGTAGGTTTTATACTTATCTGATTTTTGTAATAATCCTTTCTTCAATTTGCAATTAACTACACTAAACTCGAGGAATTCCTTTTAATTTGATATATACTTCACACATTTAATAAGCGACACATTATTTTTATTTTATTTGCTATTTTCTCAAAACATCAACATCAATATTATCGATCAATAGCATAGGTGTTACGGGCGAAATATAAGTATACAATGCGCAAGCGCGAACTGAACGCTAGTGCATTACATATACCTTCTTTAGGCCGAGTCTACACTATGTACTTTGTGCCTTACTGCGTGTGCTAATACTTTTAGAGTGGAATCGTTGATTGGTTGATTGTTTAAAAATGATAAATCAGCGACTCCGCCTAAAAGAATAAGCACACGGAGCACGGCACAAAGTACATAGTGTAGACTCGACCTTAGCAAAAGTATACCCACCCCACGGTTTATCGATTGTGAAGATTAAAAATCTAAGCTATTCGCCATGGTAAACCTCATGTAGCGCCATGAGATACAATGTAAATAAGGTGGTCAAAATAGGAACTGCAAGTAGTGGGTCCTTATATATTGCTCTTATGGTCTCAGGCCTTGGTCATATGTGTGTGTATCTCATCTGCTAGCTTTTGAAGTTTAAGTTTACATTTAAAATAATAGGTTAATTGTATCATATGATGACCAGTAAAAAACTGTGAAATTTTTAAAGATTATTATTTTAAACTTTTGAGGAAAACGTTGAAATTCCACAGTGGCCATTTAATAATTCATATTCAAGCAAATCTAAATCTTCAGCAGATCAAGTGGAAAATACTTTTGAAACAAGAGATTTAAGAGACATAGACAATAATCCATCATCATTAATAGAAACAAGAGATTTAAGAGATGTATATAATAATTCTTCATCATTAACAGAAACAAGAAATTTAAGGGACGTATATAATAATCCTTCATCATCAATAGAGCCTACCTCTGAACCAGTCGAATCTCCAACTTTTAAAAAACATTAAGAACCTGTTAACTCACCTTCCGATCCTAATAGTGATAATCCTTTTTATCTTCTAGAGTAAAACAAGAAAAAGAAATTCATAGTTCAGCATCTCGCAGAAATGAAAATGATTGTGACTCTAGAAAAGAAACAAACTCTTCACCAGTGAAATAAGAAAAAGAAATTCATAATACAATATCCCACACAAGTGAAATAATCTTGACTCTGAATCTTTGTATTCACAGAAAAATGAAACTAATAATTTAATTATTATGGAAAAGGAAAATGTTATTAATGCCAGAGTTATTAAGAAGATGTGCTACAATTATAGATATATTAGATAAGTAGAAAATTTATAAAGAATTATTATTTTTATCACCAATTAAAAGGAATTGATTCTTTGTGTGATTTGCAGGTTACCAGGGAATCGAGGAAATTAGTTTCAATTAATGTTTCTGGTTCAATATAGTGACTGTCTGGACATAATTATTTTATTGGTAAGTACACATGTATTTTTACTTTGAAATAAATTTTTATATTAACAATTTCAAATAAATAATTATGTATTTGAAATTGTAATAACTTTTTGAAAACTGATGAGAACAGTTTTTGCATAATTTATAAATTTTGGAAAAATATTATAAATCAAATAAATTATCATCTCAATTGTGATATGCTTAAGCTTTTTAATATTTTATTTTTAGTATATTCAATACAAACTTTTATCAGTACTATTTTAGTAGAAAACACGATAAAAGTCTATATTTTTTAAAACAAAATATGTTATTTTTGTTAAAAACTAATGAAAGAAAACCTGTTTTTAATTAATATTGATTTATTTTCTTTGAATTATATGATATTTTATTAAAAAGCTTATCACATTATGTTACAAGTAATATAAAATTACATATGTACTAAAAATTGTTTTTTTTTAGCGTAGAATAGGCAAAATTTTTAAAAAACTGAAGTTGACTGTATCTCTGGATAGGGGGAGCGTTGGGGTCTATAATTCTGGCTTTCTCCATCATTTATTGTATAAAACTTGAGAAAAAAGTTTCATCGAAATCCATGTTCCGGTGGTGTGATACTCTCCTACACTGAAAAATAAATGGTGATGTAGCTGAACTACTGGTAGTCGAACCACGCTCTCTTAAGTTCGTATGCATGGAGTCTCGCTGCAAGAGAACAGTAGCGCCTCTGTGGCAAAAGAGCTTCACTTCACATCGGAGAGACGCGAGTGGGAACTGAGAAGCCCCGCAAAAAGAACGGTTAGCTTCTTCTGTGGGGCATCACACTCACCACCAGAGAAAAGATTTGCATGCTTACTGTTTGGTAAAGCAGAAGTACTTCATGGGACTCGTAGTTAACCACTTTCTTTTCAGTGTAGTGAGTTTAATTTGAAATATAAACTCGGTACCTTGAATTTAATTAAATTGTAAATTACGATTTTTTTAAATTTTATTAAAAATATATGTGATCGTATCTGTGTTCGGTATGTTACATGTAAAATTAAATAAAGTTTTAAAAAAAAAAACCTTTAAAAGCTATAGCTAAATTCTCATAATTGCACTGTATGTGTGATTTACTTGCGTTCAGTATATCATATTATGCAGAGAGCAAATGAGCAAATTTCTTATATTTTAAACCAAAACTGAAAAAATTCTGGTGACATAGCTTGTGTTCGGTATGATACCTGAATTAAAACTCAACAAGAATTTTAAAATTAAACAAATTAATTTTTAAATGACTATGGAAATTCATTTGAGATCACTTGAGTTCAGTGAGTCATATAGGTTCATAATACTAATTTATAATTGGTTTCATAGATTGCCAATTCATCACAGAGGAAGAGCACAAGCTCTTAAAACAAGCCATAAAAGAAAAGGAAGAAAAGGGAGATAAATTATACGTGCCTTATTGCACGACAGGTGGTCACAATATGACAGGTAGAGCGACAAATGAAAGTGAAGACGGAGAAGCGACAGATGTGCAGTACAATATGACTGTAAAGGCAGAAAATAAAACAGAGACAGAAGACCGAGCGAGTGAAACAGAAGCAAAATTAGCAGGCAAACAAATAATAGTAAAGTCAGATAAAAAAATAGCAAATAAAATATTTATAAATAAACATTTTAATATTAAACCAGTAAAACAAACAGAAAATAATGACAAGTCTAATTCTTTTAAGCATGATTATTATAATGAAGATTCTGATTTAGATCTAACTCACAAATTGGACTAGGTTATGAGCGAGCTTAATACAGTCAAGGCAGAACTAGCGAAGAATAAGAGAGACGAAGATTAAAGAAGAAGGATAGAACAGAAAAGAATTGATGATTTGATGGCGCTAATAATAAAGAAAAGAAATAAGATGCAAAATTTTAACACCCAAACTCTGGACACGATGAGAGAGGAGTTTCGACAAAAAATGACAACATTTAATGAGGCAGAAGGGACAGTTAAATCTAAAGTCAACGAAACTACAAATAAGGTAAACAATGACTTTAAAATCGATACATTTAATATAGAAGGTTTTGGGAATTCAACAATCTTGAATGAACAACCAAGACCAGTAAATAAACTTGAATTATCTTGTTTAATACAAACAGAAGTTAGTAAGAGACTTAATAAAGAAAATGACAGTATTTTAAACGTTTCTAAACATTTGACAGAAACTATCAAAAACGAACTGATTGGAAAAGACGGACAAGTAAAACGCGATTATAAATTAACTACCCAAATTGAATTCGAAAATTTTCTGGATTATTTTATATATGAATTAAGATCACTGGACCTACTGTATGTTGGAGATAATACTATTGTAACAAATGAAAATTTATCAGAGAATATAAAGGAAAAACATAGATATAAAGTTCGTGATATTTTAATTAATAGAATTGATAAAGAATACCATGCTAGAGTTATGGAAATTAAAAATCCAGTTGAATCACTAAACAAAATTAAAGAAATTAAATTAAGCGAGGTAAATATAACTCCATCTAGTATAAAGAAAAAATTATACAACATATAGTACAATTCAGCCAAAGAAAAAGCAATTAATTTTATAAACAGATTTGAAGAAATAGTAAGAAATTATAATAACATGCCAAAAGTGAACCCCTTGTCTGAAGAAGATATAAGAGATTCATTTTACAATGCTATCATAAATAAAGTACAGCAAGTAGAAGGAATAGATTTTATGACAGAAAGAATAACGGGGAAAGGGTTATCTTATGATAAACTAAAGTTATTAATTATGCAGGTTGAAAGTCGTCAAACGACAGAGAAAAATCCAACAACAGCTATGGCAACCACAATAGAGACCATACAAAAGGTACGATGCTTTGAATGTGACGGTTATGGACACTATGCCAGTGATTTTCCACGACAGGGAACTGGCTTGAAAAAATATTTCTATTGTCAGGAATCCACCAGGGAGCATGGTGGCATCATCATGTCCAAAACGTCAGGGATACTCGAGACAGAACGACAGAAAAAGGTATAAAACCGAACATTATAATAATAAAAATGAAGAAAGTACAGGTCAGACAACATTCAAACGTAAGACAACTAATCCAATGAATAATGACAATCAAGAACGAGCGAAATTTGATTATAAAAGAAGACAAGAAAACAATGTAAAATACAACAGTGGGAAATATCGAAAAAGAGTCAACTCTAATTAGTCAAAATTTAAAAATGAGAAGACAACAGCAAAATTTAATAATGAGAAGACTAATGTACAAAGTGGTGAGTATCAACTAATAGAAAAAGTTAGTAAGCTAATGACTTTGTTCAACGTAACGAATATGAACTATGAAAATTCAGACAAATCAATACTAGCTAAATTTATAGCCGATAGTGGTGCGACAGAACATTTGACAACTTCAAAGTTGATTTTCAAGATATTTATTGAACAATACAATGTGCAAATAAAGACAGAAGAGCAATCCTTAAATCGGAGGCAGAGGGAAGTGGTCAACTAAACATGACAGACAATAAACACATAACATTAGACAGGATAATTTGTGCGGAGAATTTAAATGAAAACTTGCTATCACTGCGTAAATTTGCAGACCAAGGATTAAGCATTTATATGAACAACAAAATAATTGATATATACAATCCAGCCTCAAATGAATCTTTCTTGACAGGAATTTATGAAAAACCATATTGGCTGATTGAATTTGAAACAGACTATGATGAGCAAGAAAATAACAACATGAAACAAAAACAGACAATAGCTTACTTGATGACAAGAGGAATGACAAAAAGGCAGTTAAACAAGGAAGATGATCAAGTTAGTGAATTGGAAGAAAAACAAACAGTCATAGGAACTGAAAAATGTCTAGATTTTGAAAATACTATTTCAGACAGATTGATACATATGCCTAATGAAATTGAAGCAAATGAAGAACCTGGATGTGAAATTGAAGAAACAAAATTGTCAGATAATGAAAATTCAAATACTCATGCTATGTTGTGGCATATCAGAATGGGTCATGCATCAGTTGAGCATCTTAAGACATTACAGAAAAAATTCCCAGTAATCAAGACTTTAAAAATAGCTGTATTTAATGATGCAATTGCAAATTGTGAAGTTTGCATGATAGCAAAATTCAATAAACTACCATTTAAGACAGTTAGACAGAAAGCATCCGAACCCTTACAAATAATACTGTAACGTCTTCGCTTATTAAACATTTTTTTATTATTAATAAATTTTAAATTTTGTTACAAAAAACTTTTGGCTAAAATTTCCTGAAGTTTTAGCTTTTCCGTTCAAGAGGTCATCGGAAAAAAATGAGCATTGGAATCATCTAATTATAATGAAAAAGCGTTAGCTTTTTCTTAATTAGATGAAAACAATGAACGGTGACCTCTAGTAGAAAATAAGTCACCAAGAGTTCAGAGGTTTTTTCCATCATGATTTTCGGTTTTTCCAAAATAATATAAAAACCTCTAAACTAATCATGATGCATGTTATTCTACCACAGTCGTTCGTTGCACTTAGTACAGGTCAGTTGTATTTTCAGAAGCCAAAAAAGACAATAGAATTTTTAGAAGTCATATACTAAAAAAAAGTTAAAACTCAATGTAATATTTTTATATTCTATTTCAAAGTGATTATTATATTACTTGTTGATTTTACATTTTATATTATATTTTAAAGTGATTATTGTATTACTTACAACACTATATTACATATTGTACCAAGGAAAGGGGCCATTGTAAACCAAGTTACAAATAAATAAACTACAATCAAGGTAATAATTAAAATAATTATTTATATTGTTTTCTTTCCTCGATTTCTAAAAAAGGCTCCTGAACCTGCAAATAAACCTCACTCTATCTCCTATAGCTTCTGCCACGCGAAGATCCTCTTGCTTGCGTAACCGCTCGACGCAGCGAGAACTGCAACGTACGGGTAAATTAAAATATTAAAAACAATAACTTTTATTCGGACGTTACAGCTTGAAAATTGGTGACAAATCGGTGGGATATTTGCAATTTAGAATCGCGGAATGCTTCTAAATTTATTTATAAAATTATAAGATTCTTTATTAATATAACTTAATTTCAAATTAAAGTCGTTCGTGCATCACGTTTAAACAAGTTTAAACTAAAATATAATTTTGGGTAAATTTTAAATATATCAATAAACTAATACGTTAAATATTACAGCACATATAAACTTTTACATTAATATCTGATATACTATAAAAATCTCTGTTTTAAATAAAGTTCTCTAGATTCTGAAAATTATATATTTTATACGCACAATATAACCGCTTTGAATACATTATACATTTATTTTTTCTTTCTATATAGATAGATATACGGAGAATGATTTATTCATAAATGACGTGCAATACAGTATACAAATATAAAATAAAATAATATATGTATTTAATCCAGATATCGTACCTATTATTAACGATTAACTAAATATTTTCTTTATTATAAACCTTTTCGTTTTAAACTTTATATTTTCTTAAAATAATTTATATTCTACTTTAGAAATTAAGAATTAACAATTTTAATATTGAATAGCCTAATTTTAAGCATTTATTCTTTTTCTCTATTGGATAGAAATACATGTTCTTTTTTTTAAGCAAGAATATTTTTATTATTCCTTTTTTATTCTTATCTGAAATAAATTCATTTTTTTTTATAAAATCGCAAATCTTAACTAAATAATTATTTCTTCTAGTGTTCAATTATATTTCGTAAAATATTAATCATTATTCTTAAAGTAATCGATCTTTCACACTTTTAACTAAACCTTATTTCAAATTTCAATATTTTCTTATTATCATATTCAAGTAAATAAATTTTTCCAAATAATAATAAATATTTCACTTTCAAATATCGTTTTTCTAAACTAAGAAAATTTACAATATACGTTTTCCCGAACGAAAGAAAATTCTTTCCTTTTTATTTTTCTCTTTCAGTGTAGAGACATAAAAATAAAATAATATGATCGCGCAGTATAGTAACCCTTGAGTATCTATTGCTCAGATATACGAAATTAAGAGTAATTTAACTGCACGGTCTCCCAACGGACTACCTAAACAATTCAGTCCAGCCGGGATCTGTTTTAAAATGGGTAGATTTGGATGTTTCGTATATAGTCGCTGATTTTTGCTTAAATGTCTCCAATATTATGTTAGATATGATAATTTCGATATGCGCCAGTTGAAAAAGTTGTGCTAAATTCGCTATTAAACAAATAGTGGAAAAATCTCGAAAAATACGATTTTTTTCATCCTTTTTTTATTTGTAGCCCCTTAAATATACATTTTAGAGAATAATGTAAGAGAATAAAAAAGTTAGATGATAAAATTTTACATGAAATATTAAACTTTTGAAATAAAAAATTTCGTTTTTTATGTTAGAAAAACGACAACAATTGCGAAAAAATTGCCCAAAAATTAATATTTTGTTAAATGATTTTTTTAACTATTTAAATTTATAATATGATTTTAATATTGGGCCACAGAAAACTTTTTGATATGATAAAACAGCCCAGCAAATTTCATTAGAATCGGTTTGTTCATTGCTTCACAATAATTTAACAATTAAGCGTCCCGCAAAAAATGCAAACATTTCAAAACTTCATTGCAAATAAAATAATGCTTTCAGATAGGTGCTAATTTTTTCACATATAGCAGACTATTAAAGCTTTCAAATGCACTTTGAAAAATTAAAATCGGTTGATTAGGAGAGTCTTGGAAATTAAAAAAAAAATATAGTTAAATTTATGCTTATAAACAAATTGAATATCTTTTTCAATTTTAAATTAAATGAAACCCAAAAACTTTTGTTTGAAAATACTCTGAAAGGCGCTCATTTTAAAAAAAGAAGAGCCAAATTCCGCTCAATAGTTTTTGAGCTATGACTTTTTTTGATTTCAACTTGATTGGAACAATATTTCATCGCCAGAACTATTTTGAATTGAGGAAAATAAATTAAATAATTAATTTTGAGCAAAACAACATTTTATGCAACAATTTTCAGAACACAATTTAGATGTTGAATGTATTTATTTCAATACTGAACACATCATTTTTCTTATTTACTTGTACATTTTCTAATCTTCTTTACTTTTTCAACTCTTTCAGATTGGTCCTGAGGTCTAAAAAAAATTATAATAATCAAAAGTTAAAATATTGAATGATTAGTTTTAATCTTACTGTAAAATTTTTTAATCTTACTGTATTTTCACAACCCATATTGAATTCTCTAACAGCCATAATTACAGCAATTTCTAATTTATTCTTTGATTAAAAAGTATCCTTGCTGCACCTTGACCAAATTATGTGATGAAGACTCATTAGCATTCTGCATACCACCTCTTATACATCTTCGAAGCAACTCTACATTGCTGAATTTTTTATATACAGGTCTGATGTATTCGATAACAAGATGATTTATTTTTGTTCTTGTACTAGTGTGACTGAGTGGCTCTTGTCCTTATGAAACAGTTCTATGAACCAGATGAACCATCAAAGTTTTGTTGACACGTACTACTGCTTTTATGTGTACCCACTCTTTGAATTCTTCGCTTTCAGGTTGCAATGTCCTTTTTTTACTTTCACAAATATTACAGTATTTTGACAAAATCTCATAATCTATTACTAAACCGGTGTATAATTCAATGACAAAGCATATACCATATAATAAGGTGAATCCTCATTTCTGCCAAGTACCATCATACGTACATGTATAGTCAATAATGCTATCATCATCAAGACTTTTATCTAAAGCTAAATAATGTTCACGTACCTTCTTTCTTGATTCTAATAACATTTCTTGCTTGAGTCTGTTATAGTCATTTATCACACTTGGCAATATTTTATAAAAAGTTTTTTTAGACATAACATTCATGCCCATACCCATACAAAATTTTTGTAAACCAGCCTAACCTAATCCCATCATGATCATACACATTCAATAATTTTTTTGTTCACATGAAATGTTTTTTTCTCATCAACACGTGGGCATAAATAAAATTGTTTTATAGTTTCTTCACATTAACCACATATAATATTTAGTTTTGTTGCAAGTCCATTCGACTCTAAAACTCTAATACTAAAAAAAATTTTTTTTTTATCTGGAAGGATGAATGATATTAATCCCGCGAAAATCATATGACTAGGACTTAGCACTCTCTTTCACTGTGATTTTTTGCGAGTCCTAGAAAGCAGTTTTTCTAACCTAAAAATAACATTTAAATCATAAAATCTCCGTAACTTTGCTCAGGGAGGGGCTACAAGCAATTTTCTGGGCTTAAAATTTGTATTTTGAAAAAACAAATACAATTTATAATGACCAAAAATTCGATTCTGGCATGGCGCCATGGCGAAAAACTCGAAAAACCATTTTTTCATAGGTTTTCTGTCGGTTATTGGTCTCTAGCAACTCACAAATCATTTTTAGAGAAAAAAAAATAGCTTTATTGGATTCTACGTAAAAAAATACATTGAAAATGTGCATGATTACTTTAGGAATACTTGGATGCTGTTACAAAACAATTAAAAAAATAAAATAATTCCGAAATTATTACATATCTACTCGCATCGTTGCTGCATTTTATGTTTTTATGACTTTGGTCATCTCTTTAGAGTCTCAAAGCTACTATTCAATGTATTCATAGGCAAATGACGTCCACTGTACGCGAAAAACAGAGACAAATACTAGACAGATAACTATAACTCCTATATATACATATATATATATATATATATATATATATATATATATATATATATATAGGAATAACTTGCTATCCCTCGTATATACATAAGAAATGGCGAGTTGTTCTTAGGGAACGCAAATTATTTTTCTTATACATAGATAAAAAACCAATGTCTATCTATTCCTGTAACTATTCTTTTTAGTGTTGTTTTTTAGCTTGTAAGAGACCTAAAATGTTTTCTGTCCTCCATAAATCACGAACTCGATAGATTTGAACAATTAAATGATTCCAATTAAGCTCCAAATTCAAAAATTAAAAGATCATTATCTCTTTAGAGTCATAAAGCTACTATTCGATGTATTTACAGCTAAATTACGCCTATTGCACGCCAAAATAAGATTTTTAAACATAACTGAAGTAACGGTCGTATCATCTGTCTTTTTGTATTACAGTAGACTCTGGATACAAGAGAATCAACGGGCCTTCGGGAGAGGAATTTTCTTGAAAATTCTCTCATACAAAGAGTCCCCAACACGCTCGAGTCAAAAGTGATACCCACACCTACTGTTTTGTTGTGTGAGTTGTATCCAACATGCGTGTATATTCTGTCTCTCTCACTTTCATAGTGGTGGGATAACGCAAATACTTAGGCTCACGCACATATTTAGGAGAAAGAGCTCGAAATCACTTATATCGCAATCTCTTGTATCGAGAGATCACTGAATCATTAGAGAGACAAAGACGGAATAAGGTTTTAGTAACAATATATATATATATATATATATATATATATATATATATACAAAGAATAGTGAGCTATTGCTAGGAACTCTAGGAGCTATTGCTTCTCATATATATATATATATATATATATATATATATATATATATATATATATATATAAAAAAGAATAGTGAGCTGTTGCTAGAAACAACGCGCTTGATTCTCATATATGTAGAAGCAATGTATTTCTTATATCGGTTGCTACTCTATTTTTTGCGTATAATGGCCTGAAGACAAATCATAATTGTGGCAGTTCTAACAAAGAATATAAATGCTTACATAGAAGTGTACTTTTAGGCTCGAATTTATAGACCCAACACGATTGTTACTAAAACCTTATTCCGTTTTTGTCTCTCTAATGATTCAGTGATCTCTCGATACAAGAGATTGCGATATAAGAGATTTTGAGCTCTTTTTTCTAAATATGGGCGTGAGCCTAAGTATTTGCGTTGTCCCACCACTATGAAAGTGAGAGAGACAGAATATACACGCATGTTGGATGCAACTCACACAACAAAACAGTAGGTGTGGGTATCACTCTTGACTCAAGCATGTTGGGGACTTTTTGTATGAAAGAATTTTCAAGAAAATTCCTCTCCCGAAGGCCCGTTGATTCTCTTGTATCCAGAGTCTACTGTAATACAAAAAGACAGATGATACGACCGTTACTTCAGTTATGTTTAAAAATCTTATTTTGGCGTGCAATAGGCGTAATTTAGCTGTAAATACATCGAATAGTAGCTTTATGACTCTAAAGAGATAATGATCTTTTAATTTTTGAATTTGGAACTTAATTGGAATCATTTAATTGTTCAAATCTATCGAGTTCGTGATTTATGGAGGACAGAAAACATTTTAGGTCTCTTACAAGCTAAAAAAGAACACTAAAAAGAATAGTTACAGGAATAGATAGACATTGGTTTTTTATCTATGTATAAGAAAAATAATTTGCGTTCCCTAAGAACAACTCGCCATTTCTTATGTATATACGAGGGATAGCAAGTTATTCCATATATATATATATATATATATATATATATATATATATATATATATATATATATATATGTACATATAGGAGTTAACGTTATCTGTCTAGTATTTGTCTCTGTTTTTCGGGTGTAGTGGACATAATTTGCCTATGGATACATTGAATAGTAGCTTTGAGACTCTAAAGAGATGACCAAGGTCATAAAAACATAAAATGCAGCAACGACGCAGCTATGTAATAATTTTAGAATTATTTTATTTTTTTAATTGTTTTGTAACAGCATCCAAGTATTCCTAAAGTAATCATGCACATTTTCAATGTATTTTTTCACGTAGAATCCAATAAAGCTATTTTTTTCTCTAAAAATGATTTGTGAGTTGCTAGAGACCAATAACCGACAGAAAACCTATGAAAAAATGGTTTTTCGAGTTTTTCGCCATGACGCCATGCCAGAATCGAATTTTTGGTCATCATAAACTTTATTTGTTTTTCAAAAATACAAATTTTAAGCCCAGAAAATTGCTTGTAGCCCCTCCCAGAGCAAAGTTACGGAGATTTTATGATTTAAATGTTATTTTTAGGTTAGAAAAACTGCTTTCTAGGACTCGCAAAAAATCACAGTTGAAGAGAGTGCTAAGACCTAGTCATATGTTTTCCGCGGGATTAATATCATTCATTCTTCCAAATAAAAAAAAAATTTGATAAAAAAAGTGATTTTTAGGTTATGTTGAGGTTAGGGTATGTGTTAGGAAACTATAAATATAACAAAACCTAATCTTAATTACTATAAAAACAAGAAAAAATATTAGTTTTAAAATATATGAGGAAGGGCATTTCACCTATCTTAACGGGGGGTACTCTTTAAATTTCTGAAAGCTGGACAATCTTGTTTTTCTAAATTTTCAATCTTACAGGTGGTGAGCTTGGAAAGTAGTTCAAGCTTTTCTTGATCTCGCACGAAAATTACACGACAATGCTTGCAAATATCTTCCAAATTTTTGTATAATCTTTTTATCGATATAGCACCTTCGTACCACTCCAGACCATGATGATTCAGTGTCACCCAATTGTTCTGTCTCAAAACATTTTTAGGTAAGCGTCTTAAATTACAAGGAGGCGTCACAATCCAATGAGCGATAAAGTTTTTATGAAGAGCAAGAACAGCCACCTCCTTTGGAATCAAACGGTTTTTGTTGTCCCTTAAAAACTGCACGTCAATCACCACGTCCATACTGTTTGCAATTAAAGTTGCTCGCCGACTAAGATAATAAAGATGGCTTTGCTCCACTTAAATAGCGAGAACTATATCCCCACCACTACTACTTAACCGCTATAATCCACGACAACCTGTCTCGACGAGTCAATTTCGAGCAAATTGTCGTATTCAGCATAAATTATACAATTTACAGCGCCCTCTAGCGGGTCGTCGAACCTAACATCAATTCGTACATTACCATTTTTATCAAATTCCAATGACCACCATCACTTGCCGATAAATCAGGTGTCAAATCAAAAGCAAATAGGCAGTAATCGTTTAGATAGTCTTTACGGGTAATCGAGTTGCCTGAATTCATAAAGTGAATACCAGTGCCGGAAAAAAGTGTATGATAAGCATTAACGTACATTTTGCTTTTTTTAAAATCTGGCTGTAAGGGTTTCGATAGTACTTGCATTCCATCAACGTACAGACATAAAAAATTTATATTAAAATTTTTGAAATTAAACGGGTTAAGACTTTTATCTCCGTTGTAAGCTTTATTCTCAACAAAACCGAGTATAATTCTTTTTGGTAGTTAACCTAATATGACATTGTCGATTGTTTCCCCATGCACACCATTATGTAACGTAACAGCCTGTACTTCTACACGTGTCAGTGGGTATTTTGCAGTAGTCTGCAACAATAGTTTTTCGTGTGCTAGGACAAGTGAAGGATTTAATCTTACTCGACGCGCAAAAAGCGCAGCCTCTGTAATATTTACTGTGAAAGCACCAGCGGGATTCATGAGACAGAAACCATCACGAGAACGCACGAACCTTACTCTAATTTCAACACCGCCCAGTAATAATTCGTCTCGATTAAAAACATCACAATGTAAATGGCCGAGTAAACCAATCTTTCTGTCAACCATAAATTTTTGGAGGCATAGTTCAAAGGGATTACGAGTAATAAGTAATAGAATATTGTGATTTTTCAAATTTTTTTGTTAAATTACCAACTTAATTATTTTTTTCCTCAGAAACTAAGGATTTTAGAGATTCACTTATGAATATATTTATTGTTGCAAATGATGAGTAGAATCTACACAAATTTTTTTAAATCTCAGAATTGCTGTCTTCTGATTGGTTCATTTTGTACTTTGATGTAATTTTGAATTTCTGGTGTTCGACCAGGTTGATTTCACTCAGGTTGCACTATGTTATGTCTTTTTATAATATCTTTTAGATAGATAGATACTATTCATTGTATATCATATTATTATACAAAGGGCGTGTAATACCATTCATAAATATAATATTAAGTATTGCACATAAACAATGAATAAATGTAAAAATATTGCACATAAAACAATGTATAAATATAAAATATTGCACATAAAACAATGCATAAATACAATATATTGCAATTGATATCACAGTCAGTTACTAAACCTAATAATACTGAATAAGTAAGTCACAACAAAAGAAGTGATATCACAGATATCAAAAAAAAAAAAAAAATATAGTAAAATACACGCAATCCTATAAATTAAAAGTCAGTCATACAATATCTATCAGTCATAGTATATAAAATTTTTAATTTAAAATACAAAATGAAAAATGATAAATAATGCAATAAAATAATAAAGCGTATGCAGTAGCACAAAAACGCAGTCAAAATAATAAAAACAAGTAGAGCATTCACTCACTAACCATTCAGCCAATAAATACAATCACACCTTAAGCCTATATAAGGGACGTCACATTATAATAAATTAACATATAAATAAAAAATAAAACTTAGTTTACTAAAGGTCGAGCAAGTACCCCCTCAGAGCCGACTTAAACCTGCTGAGCGATGGAAGATTCTTTATATCAGCAGGCAGGGAGTTCCAAAATGCGCACCCTGAACCTGAAAGGAATTCCTTCCAGTCTCAGTACGCATGTAGGGCACCGCGAAATCCTTAATCTCTCCCCTAGTGGCTACCCTAGGTACATATCTAGTGAAGAGACCCACTAGATACTCGGGAGTATTCATGCGCACGATTTTGTACATAAGTACAGCCATAAAATACTGTCTCCTCGCATCAGTACGCAGCCAACCCAGCGCAGCTCTATGAGGAGAGACATGATCGCCCATTCTCACGCCTAATACATATCTCACACATGAATTTTGTAGTCTTTGTAATCGTCTTTTCAACCCCTGTGAGGCATCGAGCAGAACTACTGAGCAGTAATCGAGATGTGGAAACAGCAGGGCGGTTGCGAGTTGTTTGCGCAGAGCCTCAGTGGTATACCGACGAAAAAACCGTAAGCCATACATAGTTCTATTAAACTTCTTAGTCAGCATATTAACATGTGGCTCCCATGATAGCTTAAAGTCAAGCACAACACCAAGGCTCGTAACGGTATCAGAGAAAGATATGCCGACACCATCCTCAAGCTCAATCGTCCTTGGCTCACCAGCATAAAAGTCATTAATAAATCGACCATTGCCAAAAACGATCGCTTTAGTTTTGTTTGCATTTAGTGTGAGAGAAGCATCAACAGCCCACTCCGACACTGCCTTGGCCGCCCTCTGTAGAATGCGAATACCTTCATGCACATCCTCATAAGAGACCTGCGTATAAATTTGCAGGTCATCTGCATATAATAGGTGCTCGACAAAACCGGGGTCAAGGGTGTCACGTATGTTATTAATGTAAAGGCAAAACAACAGAGGCCCCAGCACTGAACCCTGCGGAACTCCTAAATTGGTTGTTAGCCAATTCGATTCCTTTTTTAAATGCGTGAAAACCATTTGTTTCCTACCTGATAAATAGGAGCTAATCCACTTGAGTGCAGCCCTGGAAAACCCCATCGATCTCAGCCTTGCAAGTAATTTGGAGTGAGAGATCGTGTCGAATGCCTTACTAAAGTCAAACAGAAGTAGTAGCGTGACAAGTTTCTTATCTAGACCTGATCTTATGTCGTCAGTAAGTTTAAGTATGGCAGTCTGCGTTGAGTGATGCTTTCTAAAACCAGTCTGCATAGAGTCAAGTATCCGATGTGTCGTAATATACTCTTGCAATTGGTCATGAGCAATCTTCTCCAGGACCTTTGAAAGAAAACATAAGATTGCTATGGGCCTAAAATCTTTAGGCATTGTTGGTGCAGGACACTTTTTTAATGGCACAATGCGTGCACGCTTCCAAAGGCAAGGGAAGACCCCCCGTGCAAAAGAGGAATTGAACAGAGTCACAAGATGTTCTCCGATAAACGGTAAAGCCTTGAGTATCTCGCTCTGCGGAATGCCATCCTCGCCACAAGCCTGTGATGAAAAATGCGAAATTGCAAGGACCACATCAGTAACATTAATTGGTTTGAAGGCAAAGCCACTTTCACTACACTGGGAAAGAATTCTCTTACATTCCTCATTGTCATCGTGCGGCGAGACTGACACCCCCGCAAAGTGCGCATTAAGCTCATCCGGAGTAAATCCATTCAAGTCCCCTTGAGGTCCGGACAAGAGTCCCAGGTCTTTTAACTCCTTCCAGACATTACCTTTGGCAAGAGCTTCGAACAGTCTGTTATGATAGTAAGTAGTCCTAGCTTGTTCAGTCTGCTCGTCAATCGTTTTACGTAGTTGCAGAAATTCAGAGAGATATCTCTCATCCTTCGTCCGTTTGTATCTTCGATACATGGCATCTCTCCTGCACCGCATCTGCGACAATCCTTTGTCTATCCACGGAAACTTATCTTTACCAATTTTAAGTGTTTTTAGCGGCGCCAGATTATGTATTGCTGCCGTAAGATTGTCACAGAGGCAGTCAAGTGCAGATTCCGGGTCAATTGTACCAACTGTAAATGGCGTCCAATCACAGCCGGCCAGACTCTGTACTAATAACGTCGGACAAATATCTTTATAGTTTCTATACTCAATTGCTTTTTTATCTGTTATGACATGACTACAGGAAATACATACATCAATTAAGTTCTGCCGACTGTGAAAATTCGCCGGTAAGTTTCGTGCGTCAAGTACTGTGTCATCATCGTCAACAAAAATCAGGTCAATCCAAGTGTGAGACGTCGGAGTGTGATGCATGGCACCGTGCTGGACCAGCTGCAACGAAAGCTCAGCCGATAACTTGTTAAGAAGTTTGGCATCACTGCTCTCACGCAGGAGATCGGCATTCAGGTCTCCCATTATAATTTTATGAGAGTATTCAGAGGCATAATTTCTCAAAACATCTAAAAAGTTTGTATTTTTAATAAACGAAATAGCAGGAGGCCGATAAATAACAGAAACCAACACGGGTTCAGAGTTGCCCATTTGCACAGAACAGAAAATATATTCAGGCACCTCCGGTTTACCCTCACTATGAATAGTTTGAGTATCCGAAGTAGCCAAAATAGTGCATTTTAGATTGTTTTTAATATACAAGGCTACTACTCCACCACGCAGGTTTCTGTCCTGTCTGAATACTTTATACCCCTTGACCCGAATGACGTCATCTGAAACAGACGGACCCAGCCAGGTCTCAGCAACCCCAAATATGTTGTAAGAAGGACTACCACTTAGGAACTCACGCACCTGTCCAATGTGAGCTCTCAACGAAGTCACATTCAGAAAGCACGCTCGCAGCTCACCCCTCCTCCCTGTACGACCCTCAAGGGAGGCCCGGCACAGTCATTGGGGAGAGGCCACATTCGATGTTACTTCGTCTTTAACTAAAACTAGGTTTGTCTTTACATTTTGTTGCTCGAAAACTTTGCTACATATGTTAATCGAAGGAGTTTCTGAGTTTTTTCATTTACATTTAAATTTACATCATTAGATTCTTTATTATTAATCAATTTATCTAAGTCATTTTCGTTGCTAAAACTATATGCCCTCTCCCTCTCTCCTCCCTCCTCACCAGAAATTTGCCACGTCTATGCCAAACAAATTTAAAGCCTTTTTCCTTGGCATACTTTTTTAATTTTTTAAAATTTACATATTTATCTTTAGGCATAAATTTGTTTAAGAATATCAAATTATGATGTTTAAAAGTGGACAATCCACTGAGGAAGGAGGGATCAAGATCTGCAGATGAAAAACCCGTAAATTGTCGTTTAGCCTCAAATACCTTCTGCGCCAGGTCCTCCTCGGTGAGTCTCACCAGCAATGAGAACGCACCCCTCGGACCGCCACCGATCCCACGTTCTGCAGACACCCCGTTCCTATCATCATTTTTAGTGATTTCCCTAACTGAAATTATATTCGCACGTTTGATTGTTGGGAGTATAGCACCAAGAACGGCACACGCATAATCCTCCAGCCCAACATTGACTGCTGAGCAATCCAGCCCGCCAGAGATCACCAACATACCATCCCCGGAACCACACTCCGTCTCAATCTGACGGGGTGCCTCATCATTAATTACTGTATGTGCATGTGGTGTTTGTGTTTCTGTTATGTCAATAAATCTAGATGTGTGAGTTGTTTGCTCAGTCGCGAGATCGGTAACGGCCTGCGCCACGCCAGCCACCCCGGACGTAAGGTCCAAGATGCCCCTGTCTACTTCACTAAATTCATTATTAAGAAATGTTTGCACATTATTGAGTTTATTATTAATAGTTGTAATTATAGTTTCAATTTTGTAGTTTAGAGTGGACAGGAAATCTCTTTCTAATTTTAGTATAGTTCCTTTAAGTTTTCGATTCTCCTCTAACAACTGCATCTGCTTATTTACTAATTTTTTAATAATTTCACTTTGTACTTCCATTGTGGACACAATGTCCCGCAGGCCATTGTCAGTATTCATAACGTGGCTCTGAAAAGCCTCAATACTATTTTGAATTGAGTCAAGCCTGCCGGACAGTGCGCCCTCTAGAGCAGACACAGCTGCCCTCATTGAGGAAGAATCTGAACATCCTTGGACCCCGTCAAAATTATTTATCTTATTATTATTGTTATTATTATTATTCGGGGCAACGTGCGCAGCGCCACCTCCCAAATACTTATTAGATAAATTGATACTTAATCTATTTCTCCCTCCATCCGCCGCGACGCCATTTTTGTTGGTCCCAATTTGCGCCGCGATGGTAGTAGTCTTCACTAGTGCTGGCTGCCCCTGAGATGTGATGACCGGTGTTACTTTCGAGTCGGTACGTGTTGGTGTAGAGGCACTGATGGGCTGTTTTGGAACAGCTTTGCGCGCGATCATGTTCGGCGTAACTCCATTAACATTTGTGCTTCCGCCGGCCAGTGACGCAGATGACATGTCACTGTTTTTGTGTGTTTCGAGGCACTTCTTGCATTCATATTTTGTGCCATTATCCATTTTAGAACGTGTCATGCATTTAGCATGACAACGCTGCCGGCACGTGACACACAAATGGAGCTTTGCCATGCCCCATTTATCATTGGTAGCAAGTTTACAGATCGCACAGCTGTCCATTACTTTGACCTCACTTGTGCATACGCTCCAAAAGCTTATATGGTAATACAGATTTCCACTTTATTGGTCGAAGAGTAACTTAAGGATTACGTTCAGCGCCACCAGGATCTCTGCTTGCCGATGAAAATTGCCTCTCAAACTAACCTCAAAATAGCAGACTTCCTAACCTCGAAATTCAGCACCTTGGTAGAAATCTTAAAATAAAAAGCAAGGACCGCTATCAAAAATGATGTTTTATAGCTGAAACGGTGCCTTGCAATTTTAGCGAGCAAGAATCTGTAACAAAAACGCCCGTGGGCACAAAAATGCAGCACCAGAACAAAAACACAAATAACAGAAAAATCAGACGTGTTTAACTACTTACAGATGGATAAAGATTCTGATATAATAAAAATAAATATCTTGAAGTGAGCTTTGTCTCATCTTAGGCATAGAACTGAGAAAAGAGCTATAGAACTTTGAATATTAAAAAATAAAATAGAATTTTCAATTTAAAACATATATACTGTGGATTTGGTTCTTCGCTTATAGATAATGCAATATACGAACAAATGATTTTTAAATATCTTAAAAAAGATCTATTTCCTAATAATTTAATTATTTATTTAGAATCTGAATTGAAATATCAACTGTTCATTATTTAGACATCCTCAAAATACACTCGTAACCAAAACATATTTATGTGTTTCAATAAATTGTTATTATAATGATTTTAAATATGTGTTGAAAAATTTTTTTTTCAAATTTTATTACCTTTATTATATACTTGAAATAAATGTCAAGTATATAATAAAGGTAATAAAACTATGAGATCTTACCATAATTTTTAAGAGCAGGTCGTATATCTCTGTCCTTTTCTAATCAAAGAATTAATTTTTTTGCAAAAACTCATAATTGTAGCAAAAAATAAGATAGCCCCATCTCGTATAATAAAAAGCAAGATTATCTTTGATGAGGGAAAATTATTTTTATCGATTTATTTTGAAGAAAACCTTGAAAAACTTAAAAAATAGAGGCTAGGATGGACAATTCAGTTTTTCAAGGTTTTCTTAAAAACGAAGCGATAAAAATAATTTTTCCTCGTAAAAGAGAATCTTGATTTTCATTATACGAGATGGGGCTTTCTTCTTATTTTTAGCTACAATTATTAATTTTTGTGAAAAAATCAATTCTTTGATTAGAAAAGGACAGATATACTCGACCTCCTCTTAACAAAGGATTTAAAAATTTTTTTTTTTATAAATTAACGTTGAATTTCAGTAACAAAATTGTATTATTTCTTGTTATCTTTTTTTTATCATTTATTTAAAAATGTTCTGAAATTTTTTAAATTTTATTAAATATTTACAAAATTACTTGCCAGGCCCATGGGTAAATATTTTATGTCAATGTTTAAAGTTAAGAAATTTGTATATAACATATGTACATATAAACTTTCATTTTATGCAACATTACAGATATAATGGGACATAACATGTAAGTATTAAAATCAATTTCTACTTATAGCACGTTTCTAATTTTTAATTTAACGGTAATATAATTCTGTAATATTATTTTAATCAATTATTGGAATTTATAGTTATCGAAATCAAATAAGAAAAAGGATCTGAATATTTTAATATCTAATATTTATAAAAATCTTAATTTATTGGATTACATAAAACTATTATATAAATAATCATTCCTAAATGTATAATACGTATTTAAATAATTTTTCAATACATATGTATTATATATTTATAAACTCATCTTATTTTAAATATTTAAAATCATAATAACAATTTATTGAAGTACATAAATATGTTTTGGTTGTGAGTGTATTTTGAGGATGTCTAAATAATGAACAGTTGATATTTCGATTCAGATTCTAAATTAATACTTAAATTATTAAAAAATAGATCTCTTTTAAGATATTTAAAAATCATTTGTTCGTATATTGCATTATCTATAAGCGAAGAACCAAATCCACAGTATATATGTTTTAAATTGAAAATTCTATTTTATTTTTCAATATTCAAAGTTCTATAGCTCTTCTCTCAGTTCTATGCCTAAGATGAGACAAAGCTCACTTCAAGATATTATAAAAAGACATAACATAGTGCAACCTGAGTGAAATCAACCTGGTCGAACACCGGAAATTCAAAATTACATCAAAGTACAAAATGAACCAATCAGAAGACAGCAATTCTGAGATTTAAAAAAATTTGTGTAGATTCTACTCATCATTTGCAACAATAAATATATTCATAAGTGAATCTCTAAAATCCTTAGTTTCTGAGGAAAAAAATAATTAAGTTGGTAATTTAACAAAAAAATTTGAAAAATCACAATATTCTATTACTTATTACTCGTAATCCCTTTGACCTATGCCTCTAAAAATTTTTTTTTATATTTTGGGTATCAAATGGAACCTCTTCACGGATTTTCAGCAAATTCTATTTTTGTGTCAGTCGAGTTGACATGAAACGTCCCATATATATATATATATATATATATATATATATATATGTCTGTCTCTCTCTCTCTCTCTCTCTCTCTCTCTCTCTCTCTCTGCTGCTGCTGCTCCGAGTCGGGCATCTCCTCCTCCTCTCCTAATAGTATTATTCTGGGCGTAGACTGGCAACTTGTTTCATCCTCCAGTCCTTCTCGATTGGTTTCTCCTATTTTCTCAGTTGAGCCCACAAATTACGCTTCTTAAACAGTTGAAATGTCGCAGCCTGAATATTTTGCCGCGTTTGCAGCTGAATGCAATTCGAAGTTTGATAAACAAATGGAGATGTCAAGTCAATTATTGGCGGTTACTAATCAACTGATTCAATCCAATAAAAAGATAGTTGATGAAGTGAGTGCTCTTAGAGTGGAGTTGGGTGAGGTTAGAGGTTCCATATCTGATTTGCAGAAGCGTTATGATGCTATATCTGAACGTCTGGATCATCATATTGCCTCCTGTTCACCATCTGGAGTATCGTGGTTGCGTGATACTTATGAAATTCTTTTTTTGGGTATACCGTCTAATGTCACGTTGAGTAACAGCGAAATAATTAAGACCATCTTTGAGGCAATGGGTCTAAATTTCGGGACAAATTTCTTATTGAAGACTCGTGAGTGGTTGCCGCTCGAACCCATGGAAGTAGAATTGGGTGAATGCTCCCAAACTCATTCATTTCGCTCACTCGTAGGTAGATTTTCCTCTGATGCAGTGCGTGATAGGATCATTGAAGCGTCACCCAAACTACGTAATATCACTGCAGGCAAATTGTTTGGCGTTGGTGGAAATGGGAAGATTTTTGTACGGCCGATTTGGCCTAAACCGGTCTACATGTTGCTGAAGAAAGCAAATGCTCTTTATAAAGAATTGAATTATCAGCGACCAGTAGTTAGGAACCTCACGGTTTGCATGCGTCCTCATATCAATGGAGAACTTATTCCCATTACAAATAAGACAGTTGGCTCTACTCAAGCCGGTTGAAGCCAAAAAATGAGGTCTCTATGGCTCTCTTGTAGCGGGCTCGCTTTCTTCTTATTCTTCTTCTTCTTTTTTAAATACCTCTCAAAACCGTTGTTTTAACAGCGCTTGTTTTAATAATAGTGTAAATTCTCACAGTCATAAAACCAATTCTTCTTTTAATTTCTCCAATAAACGTAATTCTGATTCCTTAGATAAAATAGTAATTTCGCATGCTAATGTTAATAGGATTAAAACACATTTTTCAGCTATTGAGCATTATATTACGTCAACTAAAACGGATATTTTTGCTGTAACAGAAACCTTCTTAACTGTGATAGATGATAGCTCTTTAATCTCTATTGAACACTATAACTTCTTTAGACTTGATAGAGTGGGCAAAGCAGGTGGAGGTGTTGGGTTCTATGCCCGTGACTTCTTCAAAGTAAATATTCTGGCGCAATCTGATCCTGCTTTTGATAATACAGCAGAATATTTAATGGCAGAAATTACATATGGTTCTGAAAAGCTTCTTTTCTTAGTTGTCTACCTGCGTCCTAAAGCTATTTTTCCTGAAGAATTTTTTAACTTAATTTTTAATTATCTTCCTTCCTTTAAAAATATAGTTATAACTGGTGATTTCAATATCAACTTGTTATCTAATAATTATTCATCTGATACTCTACGTTCAACTATTGATTCGTTGGCTCTATATGTGGTACCTTTGGAACCTACTCACCATACTTTAACCTCTGAGTACACTACTCATACATGGATCGATCTTTTTATTATTAATGATGATAGCTCTCTGCTATCATACAATAAATCATCAGCTCCATTTATCGCAGGCCATGATCTTATCACGATCACTTTTAAAGTATACAAGCCAACGAATGCAATAAGGAAGGTATTTTTCAGAAATCTTTCTAACCTTAATCGTGATAGTCTAAACCATACTATTTCACGTGATCTTCTAATAAAATCACAAGAGAGCCACGCATCTTCTTGTTTAAATGAACAACTTATTAATGGTTTAGTTAATAGTCTGTCTTCTGTCCTGGTCTCGTCAATTGATAAATTCTCACCACTAATCTTTCGTAATATAATGGTAAAGAAAAAGCCCTGGGTGACTGCAGACATTCATGCTAAAATGAAAGAACGTGATAGAGCTTATCGCTCAGCTGCACGTTCAGGCTCTATTCTATCCATAGCTAATTATCGAAGACTTCGTGGAGAAGTCTCAAATGCTCTTGACACAGCTAAAAATAAATTTATTTCTAATCGTCTGGCCACGTCGTCAAACTCAACAAGTCGTTGGTCAACCTTACACAAGATTGGACTTTCGAACAAGATCCTACCTTCACCACTACAATATTTTTCATCTAAATTCCTATTGACTCATCACACCTCTATCTCATCATCATCCTCTGCTCTATCAGATAATGATATCAATAAGGTGCTTGCTGTACCATTAAACAGTAATTCTCCAATATTTGATTTCTCTCAGGTTGACAGTTCTATCACTGAGTCATTTCTAAATATGGCTTCCTCAAAAGCTGTTGGACCTGATGATCTATCAACAGGTATGTTAAAAATTACGCAGGATTCCTTAGCGCCATACCCAACTTCGATAGTGAATATATCACTTTCTTCAGGAATATTTCCTGACCCATGGAAGAGAGCCTTTCTGCTCCCATTGGCTAAATCTAACAAACTTGATTCTCCTTCGCAAACTCGACCAATAGCAAAACTCTGTAAAATCTCAAAAGTTCTAGAAAGGGTTGTACATTTGCAACTAAACTCTCATATTGAAGCAAATTCACTGCTCGATTGCCTACAAACAGGTTTTCGTAGAGCAAATAGTACGCAAACAGCTCTTTTGAAGCTTCTTGAAGATTCTCGGCTAGCTATAGACAAACGTATGGTAACATTGTTGCTCTTGTTCGATTTTTCGAAGGCATTTGACACGGTACCACACGCTAGATTACTTCTTAAACTTCGTTCTTTCAACTGTTCTGACACAGTTATACGCTGGTTTGCGTCATACCTGAGGAACAGATTTTATGCTGTCCCTGACTTGGAAAATCGAGTGGATGAGTGGATCTCTTGTACGGCAGGTGTTCCTCAGGGTAGTGTCCTGGGCCCCCTGCTTTCCTCTGTTTATATAAATGATCTTCCTTCAGTCTTGGGCATATAGACACAATGGTCAGGTCATCAAATAGATTGCCTACAAGGCTTCTCATCTGTCCTACTGTTCGCACAGCGGCCATGCAAAACTCTTTTGTCTTATCAGCTTCTTCTTTTATCAACAATAATGTTGATGTACTACATGCTTTTGAGGTGGGGTCGACGCAGGCATTGAAACACCGTTTGTTTAACAAATTTCTTTTAGATGAGCACACTAAATGGCAGAATGCATAAAGCACTCGTTGAGTTTACCTAACTTAGGCAATTCTACCATAAAATATAACAATGGACCTCTCTAAGTTTCTTTTTTGTACTGGTGTGTAGTAAAATTCAATTAGTGCTATGTTTATACTGACTCACTTTAATGCATATTTTTGTTTTGAATACTTAAATTTATAAAATGTATCTACGAGGAGATAAATTCCTAATATTATTATATTGCTTTTAAATCTCAAATCAAACTGTTTTTCTCTACATAAAAATTTTGTATATCCTATGTAAATCTTAAGGGTCATACGGGGTTAAACCCCATGACCTAAAATAAACGTATCAATCAATCTCTCTCTCTCTTTATATATATATATATATATATATATATATATATATATATATATATATATATATATATATATATATATGTAGGAACTTTACTGTCTATCTAACTGAATGTTAAGTTAATTTTATACTTTCTTTTGCCTTCTACTCTCCTGATACTTTTTTTTATCATTTTAATATTATTGATTCCCGATAATTATTGATTTTTATAAATTTAAATTTATTTTAAATGCAACAAGTTTATTACATGTAATCTTTTAAATCTTGATCATTCTTATTTGCATATGAGTATGCAAATCAAGTTTTTATATATATATATATATATATATATATATATATATATATATATAGAAAAACTTGACTGTCGATCTAATGTTAAGTTAATGTTATACTTTCTTTTGCCTTCTATTCTGCTGATACTTTTTTATCATTTTAATATCGTTAATTCCCGATAATTATTAGTTTTTATAAATTTAATTTAAATGCAAAGGAGCTTTACTGTCTATCTAATGCTATACTTTTTATCATTTTAATATCGTTAATAACCGATAGTTAATAGATTTTTTAAAATTAAATTAAATTAAACGTAATAGCTTTATTACGAGTAATGTTTTAAATTTTATCATTATTTTCAAGTAAATATACGAATTAAATTCATTCCAAAGTCTTGTGAGTTTATTCTTGTAAACCACAGATATAGATTTTGTAATTTTACAAAATCAGCGACCTTGGGTCTTCTTTATTAAATTCTTTTCTAACACTACGTTAGAGTTATTTTAGACAAATCATCACTGTACACCCGAGTTAGTGATAGAATAAAAACTTTTTCTATAGATTGGGGTATCATGTGTTTTCTCTAATATCAATTTTTGCGTCTTCAATTTGTAATATAAATCCTAATTTTAACTTTTATCGTGAAAATGAGATTTAGAAATTAAAAATATCGAATTTAATGCTGATGATTTTAACTTCACTGTAGAATATGATTCTTAAAACTGCAGTTCGAATCTTTTCTACGAGGAAAAAAGTGTCAAATTATTAATTTTACCGTGCGAACTTGAAAATATTTTTAAGCATTTGGGGTGGGAATTATACTTTTTATGATCGTGGACTTGGAGCCGCGATCAGTCCTCGATAAGTCGACAATCTGTAATAATCAAAAAGAAAAATGTTTAATCAACCACCATCGCTGATCGTCATCGACGACGAAGTTCAAGTACTGGACGACGACGATGTCCAGGTACTTGAGAACTCGGTGAATATAGCACCACTCGTAAATTTTATGAATTACGGGGTAGCTAATGTTTTTTTACCCAATTACTGGGTGGTATTGGACAACCCAGTGAACGGAAGTGGTGAAAGATGTGATAGTGCAAAATGAGGTAGAAGAAGGCGGAGCAGTGATGCAGCAAAATGAGGTAGAAAAATACAGAGAAGTAATGCTGCGAAATGAGATTAAAGAAGAAGGCAGAGAAGTGTTGGTACAAAATGAGATAGCAGAAGACAGAGAAGAAATGGAAAATAATAATCTAGAAGGAGAAGACAACGACGACTCAGGATACGAGTCCAATGAAGATGAAGTTAATCCTAATTATGCTCCACAGGCGATGGAGGTAGAAGAAGAAGATGAGGAGGATGAAGAAGATGAGGCCGAACTGGTACAACGCTACCATAGGGGTCGATCAGATGAGGCTCGTCAACACCATGTGCTTGGTGTAGTACGCCTCTATTGGCGTGCACGTATTGCAAAATTACGTTTAGAGAGAAAGCGTAGTTTACGACGTATACGACGGGATTTAAGGAGAGTAAGAGAGCAACGACAAGAGTTTGAGAGGTTAATACCTCGACCTCATTTTCGCCCGGATCCCACATTAGAACGCCCGCGTAGAAGTCACGATGTGTGCTGGGGCTGTGCGAAGCCCTTTTATAGGCAGAGTGTCCGTCTGTGGCAAAAGTGTGATTCGTGCGGCTTGTGGTTTTGCCCGGATTGTGCGCTGGATCCGGTGCACTGCCAAAATGATATTATAATTTAAGTGTGAGATTTAGTTTTATAAATTTATGAATTTTAATATTTATACATAAAATGTAAAAATATTATTTTTAATTTTGTGTGTAAAATTTATGAGTCTTAAGAGGAGGTCACGTATCTCTGTCCTTTTCTAATCAAAGAAATGATTTTTTTACAAAAACTGAAAACTTTATCAAAAAATGAAGAGAAAGCCGCATCTTGTATCAAAAAAAGCAATATTTTCTTTGATAAGAAAAAATTAATTTTATTGCTTCGTTCTCAAGAAAACCTTGAAAAACCAAATTGTCCACCCTAACCTCTATGATTTAAGTTTTTCAAGGTTTTCTTGAAAACGAAGCAATAAAATTAATTCTTTCTTATCAAAGAAAATATTGCTTTTTTTATTACGAGATGCGGCTTTCTCTTCATTTTTTGCTAAAGTTGTTAGTTTGTGTAAAAAACTCAATTCTTTGATTAAAAAAGGACAGAGATACGTGACCTCCTCTTAATGTGCGTGTGTGTGTGTGTGTGTGTGTGTGTGTGTGTGTGTGTGTGTGTGTGTGTGTGTGTGTGTGCGTATGTCGACGTAAATAAATAAAGATATACTATTAATCTTAGTGTTTGTGAGAAAAACAAAAAATTTTTGAATATAAAAAACAATAAATAAACTTTTATAGACTGTAAGTGAACTAGTGTTTATATATATGTTAACATATAATATATATATGTAATTATAATATTAATTTTATATAAATTGTATATGCATGTTAGTGTGTGTAAGTGTGTAAAGTAATAAAATATTCCTTATTTGAAAATTTTTATTGTGTGTGTGTGTGTGAAATAAAAAATAAATAAAATTCCAAATATTGTGTATTTATTTATTAATATATTTATTTATTTAAATTCAGGGGTACCATGAACCGTCATAGTAACCCTCTTACTCTATCTTCTCTGTGGTCATTGACCCACTGGTCAATAACCTCTGGGGGTGGTAGAGTGGGGGGTTTGTTTTGACGGTCCATGGTGCCCCTATAACTACTCACATTGCACACAACACTTCAGAAACCAAATTATTCAATTGTTTTTTTGTGCACTAACACATATTTAAAACTTTCATCGTCATTTTGATCTTTGGTCTAGCTTTTAATAAAACTTTGAAGTTTTTTCTCACTTGATATATAGATATACTAACAATGTAAAAGCTGGGGGGATAACTTGCCTCAAAATTTTGTACGCATCTGCTCTTCTATAAACGTCTATATTCTTTGGTTATGTTTACATCTGTTCATATGCACTATAATATTTATTTTGATCAAGTCTTATTGCGTGACGTTACAGATGTTCTACTAAGCTAATTACATAAAATGTTCTGCTCTTTTGTATTTTGCTATGATTGATTGAATTAAATTAGCCAAATGAATTAGTCAACAGTATGCAGGTGTATTAAAATTGATTGCATAAATTATCAACAATTAGCGCAATCAATATATATACATATATATATATATATATATATATATATATATATATATATATATATATATATATATATATTATATAGTTGTAAGGAAATTTTCTACGACCAAGGTCCTCCCCTTTTCTTCTTTTCCTCATCCTCTTACCGTATTTTGATCCTCTTTTTTTCCCTTATTTTTTACGTTATTTTACGTTATTTGTTTCTCTTCCTTTTCTTTTCCTTTTCCCTTCCTCCTCTCTTCTTTTTCTCTTCTTTTGAGTTTCCTCGTGCCTTCATTTTCTCTTCCTTTTCTCTTCCTTAAAAAATCCATCACTTTTTTCCATCATTTTTACGTTATTTTAGGTCATTTTGGCTCCTCCTCAGGTAAATCCTCAAATTTTACCTTTTTTTTTGTGTTATTTCACGTTATTTTACGTTTTTGTTCCTCTTCCTTAGCTGCTCCTTAGCTCATCCTCTTTGATCCTCAATTTCATTTAAATTCCATCATTTAAAAAGCTTCTTGCTAATTTTTATTGTTTGCACCTACTGCTTTTACTTTAAATATATAGAAAAAACATATTAAGTTAATAATTTTGATGATAAATTTTATAAAATGTACAATTATTGCTTAAAAGAATAAATGACATCAAACATGGTAAAATGGAAATTCCGCAAGCCCCCTGTGCGCAAGCGCGCCAACCTCCACTACTAAGTAAAACTGTAAAACATATTAATTCATTGAAATTATTTTAAATTCAAAATGTTCTTTTAACATTATAATTTTTATATTTTAAATTGGATCAATGTTTTTTAATATTTTGATTATTACTTTGAATTATTTTATAATGGGTATCTAATAAATCAAGTGTACCACTTGTAACAAGGATAAAAAATTACTCGTATACTAGGATATAGTATACGCATATATCCATCTTCGTTGTGAGTCGCATAGCACAACGTAGATTTTTATGCTTGATGTGTGTGTATAAGAGTGAGACGGAGAAAGTCTGTGCTAATTTTTATTGTTTGCATCTACTGCTTTTACTTTAAATATATAGAACAAACATATTAAGTTCATAATTTTTATGATAAATTTTATAAAATGTACAATTATTGCTTAAAAGAATAAATGACATCAAACATAGTAAAATGGAAATTCCGCAAGCCCCCTGTGCGCAAGCGCGCCAACCTCCACTACTAATTATTTTGTTGAAGATTTTAATGAAAATAAAGAAAATAATGCTTTATTTGAACTTAATAATATTTTTATTAATGAATATATATCTTGTAAAGATTTTGGTTTACCTGAACCAAAAATAAATTCAATTACTTTGAACAATAACCATCATGATGAAATAAAAAGCAAAAAAAAATTTTTAATTAATGTATAATAAATTAAACGATTAACAAAAATTAATTTTTGAAATTCTAACTGAAAAAGATGATAAAAAAATATATTTTATCGATGGTCCTGGAGGAACAGGAAAAACTTTTCTATATAAGACTTTGAAATTTTATTTTATATCAATTAATAAAAAAATTTTGTCTATGGCTTGGACTGGTATTGCATCTACTTTATTACCTAAAGGAATAACAAGTCATAAGACTTTTAGATCACCTTTAAATTTAAATACACTACCCTCCAGCCACATTTGCCCACCCTACATGAAAATCGATAAAACTTTAAAGTTTTGTGGCTCAGTGAAAAATAGTCGTCATTGAAAAATTCCGACTGGGTTTTAAAAAGGGTTTAAAAACCTTTAATTTAAGCCAAGTTGAGCAAAAAAAATTTGAAAAATGCATGCCTTATGCGTAAAAAACTAACTAAAAAATATTCAATTTTTTTTGCCCCTATTCAAACGCCTGCCATTTTTGCGGAAATTATCGAATCATAGAAAAACAAAATGGAGGTAAAAGCTAAAGGAGTCACCTTCAAAATGAGCTATAGAAAGCTCATTTATGATCGATTTTACGGTAGTTATGGTCATTTTTTATGAAAAAAACGATTTTTTTTAATAGCTATTATCTCAAAAAATACGCATGATATAAAAAAATTTTTAATGAAAAAGTTGTTTATTTTTGAGTCAAAAAAATAAATATTTAGATTTAACTGAAATCCGGAAGGAAAAGTTTTTTTTTAAATTCATTAAAATATAAATATTGAATAAATGGGTTTTTTTCAATGGGATAAAAAATGAATAAAATCTTTTTTTTACTGATTCTCAGTTTAACCTGAATATTTATTTCTTTGACTCAAAAATAAACAACTTTTTCATTAAAAATTTTTTTATATCATGCGTATTTTTTGAGATAATAGCTATTAAAAAAAATCGTTTTTTTCATAAAAAATGACCATAACTACCGTAAAATTGATCATAAATGAGCTTTCTATAGCTCATTTTGAAGGTGACTCCTTTAGCTTTTACCTCCATTTTGTTTTTCTATGATTCGATAATTTCCGCAAAAATGGCAGGCATTTGAATAGGGGCAAAAAAAATTGAATATTTTTTAGTTAGTTTTTTACGCATAAGGCATCAGATTAAAAAAAATGAGGAGAAGCTGATATAATAATATGGGATAAAGCATCAATGATTCCAAAAAAGCATTAGAAATAGTTAATAATACATTAAAAGATGTTTGTAATAGTAATTTTCTTTTTGGTGGAAAATTAATTATTTTAGGTGGTGATTTTCGAAAAATTTTACCAGTTGTTAAACATGGAAATAAAAATTTAATTATAGAAGAAACAATAAAAAATTCATATTTATGGCAATTTTTTAGTATATTAAAATTAACAAAGAAATATTCGATCTAAAAATAAAAAATTTGCTTCATTTCTGTTACAAATTGGTGATGGCAAAATAAACCCTTTCATAATTCCAAACAAATTACAAACTAACGATATTTGTTCTAAAATTTATTCAAATATTAATAAAAATTGTTGCAAACAAAATGTTAAATAATTAATAAAAGCAGAGCACAATTTTTATTAAATGAAAAGTATTTATTTAATCAATACAAGAATAACTTAATTAAATGATCTCTCTATACAATAATGAAATACAAGCTCTGACTTTAACAGACGGACTTGAACTGAACTGAACGACGACGAGACGCAACTTGATTCTCTTCAACTGTCTACTAAAATATTCTCAATAGGTGGCGACACCTAGTATGAGTGTGTATATTTTCAACACTCCCTCCCACACTCATACATATTTTAATTAAAAGAGTTGTAAAATCTCTCTCGTTCTTATTGTTTCTGTTCTGATCGTTCATTTAGTTCCTGTAATATAGAGAAAAAGTTTGTTAATAACTTAACTAAAATACATATCAGAAATATAATCAGTCAATGTTATCAGTCGTTAAATATTTGTTTGGTCAGTCGTTCATGTAATTCAAATGACAAAGGTTTTGTGAATACATCAGTTATCTGACTTTTAGAGGAAATTCAACTGACATTAATTAAACCTCTAGTTACACATTCCTTTACATAATGTTCTTTTATTTCGGTCATATGTCTTAATTTGTTTTCACCTCCAGTCTTAACGCTTGCTTCTGCTGCCTTGTTATCTCACCATAATAGAATTGGAGCTAATTCTTGTTTTAACAATCTTTTTTTTTTTTAAATTTGATATAAGGATATCAATTCTTAAGCGCATTCGTTTATAGAAACATATTTCTGTCCGTGAGTTCTTCAGGATGTTGTGTCTTCGAAAAACTTGACCACAAAGCTACTGGTCGTAAGAGAATTTTTGCAGTCGTCAAAACTTGCATCTAAAAATCCTTGTAAACAGTCGTTCTGTCCTTTATATCTAAGTTCAAAGTCTTTTGTTTCTCTTCATTATTCAAATACTCTTTCAACCTTCTACCAGTCTTTTTCAGTAAAGTTGATTTGGTGTCTACATATAGTATTTACCTCATATGCAATTTCTGGCCTGCTTGCATTGGTTTCTCCTGTTTCTTCACGCTGTCTTCTCTTCCTATTGGCCACCTGATTGATTATCATAGGTGTTCGTTGGATGGGTGATTGATCCAAACTAAACTTCTTTAGCATTTTGTTTATTTATTGTTCTTGCTTAATGCTCAGTATTTTTTTTTTTTTTTTTTTCATTTTATTTCTGAGCCTAAAGAACTTTTAGTCTCGTCAGTTTCTGTCATTTAAAATTCTTTCTTTACATTTGTCTTCATTCTTTCAATCATCTTTACATTGTTACAAACTAGCAGAATGTCATCTGCATACTAAATCAAGATAAGAAATCCGTCTTTTTCTTGCTGAGTAAATAGACAAGGCTCATTGTTGAATGATCTGAGTCCACATTTCTTTACTGTGCTTTTAAATCTTTCATTCCAACATTTTAGACTGACTTTCAAATCGCATAAAGCATTTTCCAATATACACATCTTGTTTTGTTTGATCCTTTCATAAGCAGTCATCCCTTCAGGTATTTCCATATATATCTTACTGTTTCAATATCCATTTAGAAAAGCTGTCTTCACGTCCATCTGACATATTTCTGAATCCAGTTTGTTTGCCATTGCCAGTATAGATCTGATCAAATGTAATCATGAAACCGGTGCATATGTTTCTTGCATATCATACTCATTTCTGTCTTTAAAACTAAAAATTACTAGTCTGGCTTTATATCTTATTTTACTGTCTTCTTTCTTTTAAATACCCATTTTGAATGTATAATGTTTGATCTTTTTCTATCATTCATTACAATTGATCTGTCAACTTATTTTCATACATTATTCTTATACATACATTTTAATTCTTCAATAATAGTTTTGGTCCATTTTTTTTATTTTTATATCTTTTGACTTCATGGCTTCCAAGTGTATACTCAGGTCATTATTTATGTCTGCTAATAAAACATAAGTTTCTTCATTTATCTTATTTTCTGTACTTGTTTGTGTTTCCATTTATAATTCAATCTGTCGTTTTGTTTTCTCTCCCTCCGATTCTTGCACTTCATATTCACTATTTTTCTTAACTTTTGTCGATTGTCCTACTAATTTTTTTTTTTTTTTTTATTTTCTCTCCCTCCAATCTTTGTTACTTTTTATCAGTCTTATTATTTTCGTTTCTTGGTCGTCTAACTGGTCTTTTGACTTTCTCTCCCTCCGGTTTTTGTATTCGTGTTTCATTTTCTCTGTCTTCTAATACAAAATTCACAAACCATGAATCTTTTCATCAATTTGTTTCCAGTCTTGTATATCAGTTGTTGCATATCTGTCCTTGTAGACGAATTTTTCGTTGAATCGTACATCTCTGCTTTCGTATAGTTTACATAAAACCCATTATGTCTGAATTCATTATTTGCAAAGGTTCAATTGTTCTATGCTTGACTGTCTTAAATGGCAATTTGTTAAACTTTGCAATCATACACACTTCACAGTCTTTCAACGTATCATCAAATACAGCCTGTTTTAAAGTTTTGATATCAGGAAATTTTAATTGTAATTTTCTTAAATAATCAACTGATGAATGACCCATTCGAAAATGCCACAACATAGCGTAGTTGTTTGTATTTATTTTCTCCGTCGCTTTTGTATTTTCAATCTCACATTGAGATTCTTCACTGACTTTAATTTGATGTGATTTATAAATATTTCTGTCTGCAATCTAAATATTTTTCTTCTTTGACTGTCTGAGTTTTTTTTTTCTTTTTATTAAATTGATTATTTTCTTCAATATTCTGTTCTTCGTTCATTCTACTTGTCGTTACATATACTAGAACCTGTCTTTGTTTTAAATTATTTTCTGTCGCATCTCATTCAAATTCAATCAACCAATATTGCTGATTATATATTGGTAAGGATGAAAAATCTTCATTTAAGTCTTCCATGCAGATTACTCTGTCTAAAATAATAAATTTTCCATCAGTCGTATTTGTTTGCACGCTTCCTTCTCCCTTAGATTTAAGATTTGCGCTGCAGTCTTTATTTGCGCATTAGACTCCGTCCAGTTGTTTAATAAATGTCTTGAAATCAACTTTGAATTTGTCGAACGTTCTGTCGCACCATTGTCAGCACTCGGTTCATTAGTCTTTTTGTTTCTAGATTCTAATTGGTTTAAAACTGCCTCCTTTTTGATATTTTCCTCTGTTATATTTTACATAATTTTCTTGTCTCCTTTTATTGACAGATTTTGCTCGTATTTAATTGACATTTTTAATTAGATTAGCTATCTTACTTGTGAATGCTGTCCGACCTGTACTTTCTTTACTTTTATTATTATAACATTTTGATTCGTACCTTTTTCTGTCTGTCTGTCTCGAGTGTCCCTGACGCTTTGGACATGTTGAGGTCACATGATCACGGGTAAATATCTTACAAAAGAAACATTTCTTTATACTATTTCCTTGTCGTGGGCAGTCGCTGGCACAGTACCCATAACTGTCGCATTGAAAACATCGCACTTTCTGTATCGCCCTTGATTTGACCGTCATAGCTGTCGTTTGATGGCTTTCAACCTGTATAATAAGTAACTTTAGTTTATCATAAGATAACCCTTTCACCATAACAATTTCTGTCATAAAATTTATTCCTTCTACTTGATGTACTTTGCTTATGATAGCATTATAAAAGAAATCTCTTTCGTCTTCTTCAGGCAACGATTTAACTTTTGGCATGTTATTATAACTTCTTACTATTTCTTCAAATCTGTCTATAAAATTAACTGCCTTTTCTTTCGCTGGATTATACTGTATGTTGTATTTTTTTAATACTAGATGAAGTTACATTTACCTCGCTTCAATTTAATTATTTCGCTTTAATTTCTTTAATTCTGTTCAACAATTCAACTAAATCTTTAATTTTCATAACTCTAGCATGATAGTCTTTATCTATTCTATTTATTAAAATATCACGAACTTTCATTTGCTACAATAGTACTATCTACAACATACAATAAGTCCAGCGAACTTAATTCAGACATAAAATAATCCAAAGTTTTCAAATATGATTTGAGTCGTTAATTTATAATAGCGTTTTACTGGTCTATCTTTTCCAGTCAGTCCGGTTTTGATAATTTCTGTCAACTGTTTAAAAAATGTCTAAAATATTGTCGTTTTCTTTAATAAATCTTTTATCAACCTTTATTTGTATTAAACGCGATATTTCCAATTTATTTGACGGTCCTAAGTGTTCGTCCAAGACTGTCGAGTTCCCGAAACCTTCTGCATTAAGTGTATAATTTTCAAAATCATTGTTTACCTTATATGTCGTTTTGCTGTCTTTGGATTTATCTGTCCTTTCTGCCTCATTACCTGTAGTCATCCTCCTTCCCCTGTTCAAATTCCTCCCTAATCGCATCCAGAGCCTGGCCGCCAAAGACCCACATGGCGCTTCCCTCCTTCACCATCAAAGCCATCAAATCGTCATCACCTTTCTGCTCTATTTTTTTTTTTTTCTTTAATTTTTTTTTTTTCTTTGTCTCTCTTGCTCTTTGCCATTTCTGCCTTAACGGTATTGAGTTTATCCATTACCTTGTCCAGTTTATCAGATAGGTCAGCCAATTTTGCTTCAGTCATTTCATTCATTCTGTTTTCTGTCTTCGTCTTTATTTCTGCCGTTTCAGTCGTATTGTAATGCTTATCTGTCTCTTCTCTGTCTTTAGCTCCGTCTTCGTTCTTATTTTCATCTGTTTTTCTGTCGTATACATATTTTTCCAATACATCATTCAATTTTGCTGTCAAACCTTTGATTTGTTTTTGTCTTTCCTTAACTGTCGCTATTTGACCTCCTGCAGTTACTTTAACTACAGTTTTTCACAGAACCGTCTTCAAAACCGTCACTTTATTCTACTTTCTGTTCTGTCTCGTTATATAGCCCCTCCGTCTTCTCAGTCTCATTGCTGTCGTTAATTCTGTCTTTTCTCTCTTTCTTATCAGTCATAGTGTGGCCACCTGTCGTACAATAGGGCATATATAATCTGTCTTCACTCTGTCTTCATCTCTGTGACTGTCCTTATCACCAGGTCAAATTCTTTACTCATAACGTACTTGTCAACTATAAAGGAATAGTAAACCAATATAAATAAAATTCATATAATTTTGCCGAACACAAGCAAAACTAGAAAATTTACGTTAGAGTTAATTATATATATATATTATGAGCTTAGTAGACCGAACACAAGCCCTTCAAGCTCAATATATCTATCAAAATAAAGTGAATCAACCTAGTATGCCGAACACAAGCAATATTAGGTCATTCATATTTATGACAATTTAAGAGAATCAATCTAACATGCCGAACACAAGCAATGTTAAATCAATCAAATTTGCCAGTTATTTATGTATATTTTTATATTTATAATTATACATATGTGCTATTATTCCCATACACAATATACTGAACACAAGTATTATTATGTATGTGAAAGCAGCAACTATGATCGATCAATATTATTTTTAAAACCATGGATATATTTATTAAAAAAATATTTTTATATACGTACGTTCAAGCTTGATAAAATAAAATTTTTAATTTGAAATAGTCATTATTCATTATCTAATTTGTATTCAATCTGTCATAATTTTGAATACAATGCTGCCTTCAACAACTGTCATATACATATTCTCATGAGGATGTTTTGTGAAGTTGCAATAAACTTCTTTCCTCTGTATAATGATAATTTCAATTAATTAAACATTCTTAAATATATTTTTCTTAAAGTCGTTCTTTTCTGTCTTTTTTTTTTTTTTTAATCGGTCTTTTGTATACATTTACGTAAACTTTATTTTTGTCCGCTTTGATTTAGTTCGTTTCGCTTCACTAATTCTGTCTCTTTCTTAATCTGTCATTTTTATCGCGACGACGCGCACATTCCTATACATATACGATCACACTTATATGCTGTCTCTTTTCTTTATGCTATAACCATGTTATACGTACATATGTATATGTATATACCTGCGAGTTTATTCTCGCCTTTTATCAGTCACCGTCTTTCTGTCTTTTTCTAATTGCGCGCGCACGTCTTCACGATCTTTTTATTGTACACGGCGTCGATGTCTTTTCATCAACTCGACTTGGGCCTATGGCCGCCATGTTTGTGTGCATTATTCTCTTTCAGTTTGCAGAAGTCAGGCCAATGCCTTTCTTCCTTCAAGCAATCATACTTAGTATTTCAACATAAAAACGCGTCCGTTTTTACATTTATTTTTAATTATAGCGAAATCTAACCAAATCTAAGCGGCACTTTTTGCAAATATTAGTTTTTAACCGGTTCTCATTTATTTCCGTCTATACCGTCATAAATATGTTCAGACCCTTCGCGTGCATCCACTATACATACATATATACACACACACACACATATATATATATACACACACATAATACGTTCATACGTAAAAAACCTTCTTCACTTCGTGTTGTCGTTTATTTAGTCTATCAATTTTATTTTGTGTGTGCATGGTCTCTTCTCTCATTCTATATACATACACACACACACACACACACACACACACACACACACACACACACAAAGCATACAAAATTTTCTCATGCACGCATAAATCTGTCATACTGACACACATTGTGTCATTTCACCCAACATGGCGACTTATTTTATTTCTCTCTCACTCTCTCTCTATAGACTAGCGCACGACGCTATCTATTCTCTGTCCTTTTCTTTCTTTCTATAAGCGTGCATGCGACGCCATTACTGTCTTATAGAATTGAGAGAGAATAAAGTAAAATTCTTACCCGGAGTCAACTCCTTTTTCTCCCTCTGCTGTCCTTCGCCCTGTCTCTTTTTTTTTATTTGTTCCTTGACTCGCCATCTCTGACGCTTCCACCAGGAGATAAAGAACAATAAAACAATTCACCAAACAGACTGACGCACGCTCCAAACCACACAAACCTCTTTCTCAATTTTTATTAAATAAAACGCGCAGTTAAAAGCACTCTGGGCCCATAACCTGTTGAATAATTAATAAAAGCAGAGCACAATTTTAATTAATGAAAAGTATTTATTTAATCAATACAAGAATAACTTAATTAAATGATCTCTCTATACAATAATGAAATACAAGCTCTGACTTTAACAGACGGACTTGAACTGAACTGAACGACGACGAGACGCAACTTGATTCTCTTCAACTGTCTACTAAAATATTCTCAATAGGTGGCGACACCTAGTATGAGTGTGTATATTTTCAACAGAAAAAATTATATTAGCTCCTCATAATGAAGATATTGATAATTCAAATTAAAAAGTATTAAATTTATTAAATGGAAAAACTGAAACATATTATAGTATTGATTACGCTACGCATAAAGGTGTTGATGAAACTGATGATAACATTTATTTGAATTACCAAATAGAATTTTGAAATAAAATTAAAGAAGGTTTACCACCTCATAAATTAATTTAAAAGTTAATGCTATAGTAATGTTGTTAAGAAATTCAAGTATATCGGAAGGATTATGTAATGGTACACGATTGAAAATTATAAATTTAAATAAACATAATATTGAAGCTCAAAAAATGACAGGCGATAAAAGTAGAAATAAAGTTTTTATTCCAAAAATTACTTTAAATACAGGAAATAATTCTTCATTACCATTTATTCTTTACAGAAAAAAATTTCCAATTATATTAGCATTTGCAATAACTATAAATAAACCACAAGGTCAAAGTTTCGATAATGTAGGCTTATTTATAAGAAGACCATTGTTTTTACATGGTCAATTGTACATTGCTTTGTCAAGATGTAAAACTTTTAACAATATTTATATTCAAAATAATTTAGATGATAAATCAAAAATAGATAACATTGTTTGGACGGAAATTTTCAATAAATAATTTATTTAAATTTTTACCATTTTTATTAATTTATTTAATTTAATTTTAACGATTAATTCATTTTCAAATTTCATTTTGTTGTGTAAATTTGATTCACTTAAAGGGTATTTTATTTTTATTTCACTAAAATTAAAGATTTTTTTCTTTTGTAAAACTTGTTTTAAATTAAATTGAAAGCTAAAACAGTTTCTGCATAGCTGTCAGAAAGTAATTAGTCGAAAATATCGGAGTGGTAGCTGTTTCGTGAGCCGCGCTACTCATGATGCGATTTTTGTCGACAAAAGCTAACAAATTTTTCACTGTGAATATTAGTGCGTGCGTAGAGCAAGCGATCAGCAAAAGCCACTTCAGTGTCGGGTAGGCAGCTAAGTAAAGAGTTAGTAGACTCTTTCTCTTTCTCTCTCTTTCACATTAGATAATTGCAATCAATGACAATGTCAAATAAAGCAAAGGTGGACCCCTAAAAAGTCATTGATGTAAATTATTAAATGTGTTATGCTTATTATATTTTATTTTTTTTAAATATAATAGAAACAAAATAAAATTAAACTTAAATAAAATTATAAATCCCTATATATAAAATATAATTAAAATGTTTCCCAAGTTTTTTATAAAATTATTATTTAATAAAAATTAATGTTTAAACTTAAAATTAATAGGAAAAATGGATGTATTTCAATGCCCGTTTTGCAAAAATTCTTATTCTACATCTGAATTTTTAAAAATACATATAAATAGAATTCATATTAAAACTATAAGTTGTAGAACATGTGGCTTATTTATTAAAATTAAAAATATTAGAAGACATGAAAGAACTCACGTACAAAAAAAGGAATTATGTATTTATTGTAAGAAAAATTTTAGTACGAAATCTAATAGGAAACAAAAATTTACATGCTAAAAAATAATTTATTTTTATACAAAATATATGTATGAATTATGTATACATAAATAATATTACATATAAAAATTCCAAGAAGTATTTTCCAGAAATATTATTTTTTATTTATAAAAGTAAGTAAAAAATTATATAAAATTTTATAAAAAATTATATAAAATTTTATAAACAATTATATTAAATAATTTTACAATATTTACAAAAATTAGAACAAAAAGATGAAAAAAATTCTAAGTATATTGACAAAAAAAAGGATAATACATAAAAATTTTTTTAATTTGTTTTCAAAATTTTTAGTCATAATAACGTGAGGCCTCCTGGGGAAACCACTAAAAAAAACGCACCTACATATATACCTCGGTATTTAAAAATACTAGGTGGTGTGGAAAATATAGAAATATATTAATAATACAAACTTTATAAATTTAATAATTTAGGTAAAAAACAAAAATTTATTAATGCTACGGACATTTATAAGATATTAGTATTTATGAAAATTGGTTCTATATAAACAATAAAAACTTTTATTATATAACATCATATAAATAAGGAAAACAAAAATGGGTTTGTAATAAATATTTAAATATATTTTTGAGTATAACTTAATATATTTTAATAATTATATTTTTTACAGTTGATAAAAATAAAAAAATAAAGATAATGTAACCTAAATAACAAATAGGTGGTTGGCGAGCGGAGCGAGCAGGGGGGTACCCCCCCTAGTATATATATATATATATATATATCTCGATACTATTAAAAATATATCGCCGCTGTCGACGCTGTCGCCGTCTGAAATACGCCGCTCATTTTTGGCTCCTAAATTTAGCTGAAATTCAGTTAAAATTCAGCTAAAATCAGCGAAAAGTCAGCTAAAATTTTGATGAATTTAGTTATAATTTAGCTGAAAATCAGCTAAAAGTTGGCTAAAATTTAGATATATTTAGCTGTAATTTAGCTAGAAGCTAGCTATATCTCTCTATATTATAAACAGATTCCGCCGTCGCCATTGCCGCTGTGTGTAAGAATTCGATTTGTCCTTGGTTAGCTAGAATTTAGCTAGAATCTAACTGAAATTTCGCTAAAAGTTAGTTAAAAATTAGCTAAAAGGTAGCTAAAAGTTAGCTTAAAGTTAGCTGAAGTCAGATAAAATTAAATTAAAGTTAGCTACATTCAATCAAAAGCTAGCTACATTCAATCAAAAGTTAGCTGCATTCAATCAAAAGTTAGCTACATTCAATCAAAAGTTTGCTACATTCAATCAAAAGTTAGTTACATTAAATTAAAAGTTGGCTAAATTTAATGTTAAAATTAGCTAAATTTATACAAAATTTAGTTGGAAATTAGCTGAAATTTAGCTAACAGTTATCTAAAATTTATAGTAATTTTAGGTAATTTCAGGTAAATATAGATTTGTTTTTAACTGAATTTTAGCTGCATTTTAGATCTATTTATATTATACGTCTCTATATTATTGAAAGTATATCACCGCTGTTATCGCTGTTATCGTTAGAAATGTGCCCCTCATTTTTAGAACTATATTACAGCGTTAAATTTAGCTGGATTTAAGCATGTAATCAGCTAGGAAATAACTAAATTAAGCTATATTTGAGCTTTAAAATAACTGAAAATTAGCTGATTTCAAGCTTGTATTCAACTTGGTAATAGCTAATTTTAAGTTTTGTATATAACGATATATGATAACATATAAGTTTAAGATTTATAATAGATGAAAAATAGGTTACAATATATTTTTACAATTAGCTAACTATCCTGTAATCATCGTGAAGTTTAATCATATAAATAATTATCAATTTTACGATTTTATTTAAAATATAGGGTTGAAAATATCATTTTGAAAAAGCTAAATTGAATTTTAATAATCAAATGATAAGATTTAAATTTTGTTAAGTCAAAATCAATATCTAACACTTAAATATAGTCTTTATAAATTAAATTTAATTTTTATTTAATTTTGTAAAAAAACACCGACATTACAGCTTTCCAAATTTTTTATTCTTAATCCATAAATGTTTCAAATATCTATTACTGTCTTCCATTTTAGTTCATTATGAAACTGTCGAATATAAAACTATCATTATATTCAGTTCATTATAAAAGTATCAAATAAAATCTCTATGGTTGAATTATTATATCAAGTGTACTTATTCACTGTCTGCTTGTATCTACTTAACTGAATCATAGTAAGATTATTACAATTATATTTCTACATATTTCTTTCAAAATTGCAAATTCTTAGATATTTTTTTTAAATTATAAAAGCAAGATGGGAGTTGGCGCGCTTGCGCGCAGGAGGCATGCCCCCTAGTATATACATATACTTTCTTCGTGTATGAAGTTGAATATTACATATTACATAAAAGTAAAAATTATTTAAAATTATTTTCGTTTGCAACAATATTGCCGTGAAATAACAATATCAATAAAATATTGATTTTTTTGTTTTTGTAGAATAGTGACTGAAAAAATAATTCTTAGGGCATACAATATGATTTTTCTTGTAGGTATTCACCTACAGAATGAAAATTCTTAATAATCTCAAAACTGAAAATTTCAAAATTTTTGATCGATTTTTTGGGTAGACGGTATCCTTAAATAAATAAATAAATCTAATAAGTAAATTATATACAACAAAATAAGAAATTTAACAAATTAATTATAAACTAATTAATAAATATTAGGATAAAACACAGATTTCAATTAAGTCATCAATAAAAATTAGTTATTTATTTTGATTAACTAATACGTAAGATAAGCTATCAATTAAAAATTTACAATCAAAAAAATTTTTTCTATAAGGCTCTTTCTTTTTACAAAGTAATCGAATTAAGTTAGTAATTAATAATATTTACAATAATATATTAATAATAACTGATAATAGTTAAACAACTATTTGTAGTTAATAATAAAATTACTATTAATCAATAAATAATTCGGTGCTAGGTAAAAATCAAATCAAATGAATCATTTCTCTCTTTGGTAAAAATAAGCGTTAGAACTTAATAATTAATAAATATTTACTGAATACTAACAAGCGCTATTAACATTCTATTCAAAAACGTTAATAAATAATTGAGTATTATAAATTTTTTTTTTGTTTTGTTAAATAAAAAAAAATTAAGGGGGGAGTACAACTAATATTGTTGTAGAATTATTAAATTAAACCGTAACAAAATTTTTTTTTTCCGTAAATAAATATCAACCCACCGAATTTTTGTTTTGAATTACATGAGAAAACATATGAACTTAAAAGTCAGTAAGTCGAGTAATATATGCACCACGCTACCGCTATTCTTTCGTTCCTTCTTTCTCTCTCTCTTTCGATTACCATACTAGAATAACGTTTCTTTTTGTTTTTTTTTGCTTCATATATAAGCACCACAATATCAAGAGTATTCTTTCCCTTTTTTGTTGTCTTTTTCTTTAATATTTCTTTAAGCAAATTATCATAATTCTTATATACATATATTTATATACATACTATCATACAATCATACATACAAATAAATAACATATGAATAACATAAATTGATTAAACATACAAGAAAATTTATATAAGTGACGTTCCACTTCATCAAACCCCCCCCCCTTCCCCTGCCCAAAAATTGGAGAAACTTTGGACAGTGAATTTAGGTTTAAAATATTCGTATTATCTTAAACTTTTAAAAAAGTTGTGGCCTTCTGAAAAAACTTATAATTTTACAACCCTTTTAACACCCCTAGAGAAATAGGGTTACTTAGGATTTACTATTTTAGTTACAAATTCTTATTTATCATCAGATAAAAGTACAAACATTTGTTTTCCATGTATCTTTTACCGCTAAACACAAATCAGATGTAGAAAATATCAAAATCTTGAAAATACACCCCTAGAATGGGGTGAAAACTGTCCCTTTTCACGAGAAATTAATTTGTTCGATATGCAAGTGCGAATATACATTTCTAACAATTTTCCATGAAATGTAACATTGAAAACAGCATTAATATCAAAATAACCCTTATAATAAGGGTAAAAACTACCCTTGTAGACACAAAATTCAATTATTTCCTTTTTTACTATTTTTTGGGTCTTACATAAAGGGGTTAATTTTGATATTCTTGAGTTAACGCGCTGGAAATCTCTTTTCGGGGGTTTTCGGGGTCGCCGATCATGAATTTGAGGTCAGCTTTGCTACGTTTTGTACCTTTAGGCTGTGGGGTGCGATAAAAGCCCCATTAAGTTGCTTAGGTAATAATCTATGAGGACGCATTTTTTAAAATTAGTAATTAAGTAATCATATTTGATACAGAAAGCAATGTACTAACGCAGTGGTTTGTTTGTATTCAAATAGAGATATACGTCCCTAGCCTACTTTTAACAATCAATTTGAAGTTGATTTTCAAAATATAAGTAATGTAGAAACTTTGCCTGAATGATGTGAAAACCCTATTTTAGAAACTGAATATCAGTGTGTATTACCGATCATGAAATGTTGTTCTATAAAATTTTAAATGGAAATGATTACTTGGATCTAAATTTTTAAACATAACACTTTAAGTAAAACATCATAATTAGCAAAAAATAAATTTTTGATCTTTGTTATTTCATTATATTATGTTGCAACAATTATCGTAATGCAACGCCTCATTTCTTTGTAATATTTTTATTAACATCAAACATGTCGTCTGTTGCATTTAAAATTCAAGCAGATCGATGCTGTAATCCATTTGGTTTGGAAAACCATAAGGGAACAGGTTTAAGAGGAGGCCGTATCATTCTGTCCTTGTCTAATCTAAATTTTCGTTATTATAAATAAATAAAATATTTTCATAGAAAAGTAAGACAACCGCCCAATAGAGCAAAAGACAAGCAAACGATTCTTTTCTATGAAAAAATATGAAATTTTGATTATTTTTCGAGTGAAGTCTGAAACGGAAAAACAATGGAACTTGATTGAGTTGATTTGACTGTTTTTTCGTTTCAGACTTCACTCGAAAAATAATCAAAATTTCATATTTTTTCATAGAAAAGAATCGTTTGCTTGTCTTTTGCTCTATTGGGCGGTTGTCTTACTTTTTTATGAAAATGTTTTATTTATTTATAATAACGAAAATTTAGATTAGACAAGGACAGAATGATACGGCCGCCTCTTAAGGAAAATAACCAAAAAAATGCTGGTAATGTATTCTCAGCATACTGGCAATGCGAAAATATGTAATTCATGTAGAAAACATAAGTCTGTAAATCTTAATGAATCTACTTTATCTGAAGAAATGGATAGTAGTTTTGTAGATTCAGAAGATGAAGGTCAAGATGAACATGAATATCCTTCTTCAGATGAGAAACTTCCTTTCTCTAGAGAACAAGAGCTGAAAGAGATGTTAGATGGCTTCAAGAAACGTTTCTCAAGTTTGCCGGCCACGGATCCACTTCGTATAATGATCTTAACAATAGCACTCAATTGCTGGGGTGTCAAAAAACAGCAGCTGAGTTTAAAACTTCAACACGTACTGTTAGGAAAGCTAGAAAACTAAAAAAATTATCTGGAATATTATCGTGGCCTACTGCAAAATGTGGGAAAACTTTACCTGATGAAATTGTAAATGCAGTAAATAACTTTTATGAGGATGATGAAAATAGTCGAATGTTGCCAAATCAAAGAGATGTAATCATAGTAAAAATAAATGGTGAAAATGTAAAAAGACAAAAGCGGTTAATGCTTTCTGATGTTAAGAATCTATACTAACAATTTAAAGAAAAATTTTCTCATTATTTTATTGGTTTTTCCAAATTTGCTGAACTCCGATCGGAATGGTGTGTTTTAGCTGGTGCAAAAGGAACCCGTAGAGTCTGTGTGTGCACCATTCATCAAAATTTTAAGAATATGTTTGAGGCCTTAAATCTAAAAAAACTTTCCATGCAAACAGACACGCCTTTGAAATCTTACGCAGATTGTTTCCGATTTAGCTTATGTTCTGCTTCTAAATCATCATGTTATTTGCGAAAATGTGCAAATTGTCAAAATGAAAGTAAATTCTCCGATTTTTTGTTGAATTTGCTTGAAGACAATGGAATTTCTCAAGTAGTTTTTAGTGTATGGCAAACAACTGATGGGTGTACTTTAAAAAAAGAATGTTTATCAGCACAGGATTTCGTTGAAGAATTTAGCTCTAAGCTTGAAATACTTTTGCCTCATCATTTTTTTTCAAAAAATCAATCATCATATATAAGAAATATGTGAGAAAATTTACAGAAACATGAAGTATTGTTGCCTACCGATTTTTCAGAGAATTTTGCATTCGTTGTGCGAAATGCTGCACAAGTCTTTCATTACAACAACAATCAGTGCACTGTGCATCCAGTTTTATTTTATTACTAAAGTGATACAGAAATTTTGCACAAAAGTTTCATCCTTCTTTCAGATTATACAAGTCATGATGTTACTGCAGAAAAAAATTATTGAATAAATAAAAGAAACTGTGCCTGGGGTTGAAAAAATTGTTTATCTCAGTGATGGAGCAAAGCAACACTATAAAAATCGATCTCAAATATGCAATTTGGCACATCATATTGAAGATTTTGGCCTTTAAGCCGATTGGCATTTTTTTGCCACTGCACATGGCAAAGGAGCGTGTGATGGTTTAGGAGCAATTTTTAAACGTGAAGTGACGAGAGCTAGTCTTCAAGCCTCTGCAAATAATTCGATACTAACAGCACAATCTCTTTTCCAATGGGCAAAAAGTAAATTCGTAAATATAACGTTCTTATTTTATGATGAGAAAGAGTATAATCAGCTGAAGAAATCTTTAAATCAAAAGTTTTTACATGCACCAACAGTACCTAAAATTTCAACTTCTCATGCCTTTTTGACGGTTAGTAATAAAATATTAAATATTATGGAATACTCAGGAATCATGCAACCATCGTTAACAATGCAATATTAAAGAAAAAGATTAACAATATAACATAATTTTTATTTTACCAACAAAGTCTGCAAATACCATTTTGATAATTTTTTCAAAACATAGATACTTTTATTTCATTAGACAAAGCATATATTATTTTGTTCTTGGCGTAAGCTAATGATTTATTCAATTAATCGTATAGTTAAAAAAACGTTCATAACTTTCGTTCCTAGCGTAGGTGCCCCTGCTTAATGCAGGTAAGTCCTGTGATGGGTGATACCTCCACGTGGTACAGGATAGGTAATGCTAGAATCACTCAATATTTATAATTATGTTAAAAATAAGCTAGTGACGTATATCTCTACTTAAATACAAACAAACCACTGCATTAGTACATTACTTTCTGGGTCAAACATGATTACTTCATTACTAATTTTAAAAAATGCGTCCTCATAGATTATTACCTAAGCAATTTAATGGGGCTTTTATCGCACCCCACACCTAAAGGTCCAAAATGTTGCAAAACTGACCTCAAATACATGATCAGCGACCCCGAAAACCCCCGTAAAGAGATTTCCAGCGCGTTAACTCAAGAATATCAAAATTAACCCCTTTAAGGGGTGCTTCACCCTCTCCCCCGCGTAATACATGTGACCTGCATGAACACTTACCCCAAATTCGTGATCAGCGACCCCAAAAACCCTTAAGTGAGACCCAAAAAATCGTATAAAAGGAAATAATTAAATTTTGTGTCCACAAGGGTAGTTTTTACCCTTATTATAAGGGTTATTTTGATATTAATGCTGTTTTCAATGTTACATTTCATGGAAAATTGTTAGAAATGTATATTCGCACTTGCATATCGAACAAATTAATTTCTCGTGAAAAGGGACAGTTTTCACCCCATTCTAGGGGTGTATTTTCAAGATTTTGATATTTTCTACATCTGATTTGTGTTTAGCGGTAAAAGATACATGGAAAACAAATGTTTGTACTTTTATCTGATGATAAATAAGAATTTGTAACTAAAATAGTAAATCCTAAGTAACCCTATTTCTCTAGGGGTGTTAAAAGGGTTGTAAAATTATAAGTTTTTTCAGAAGGCCACAACTTTTTTAAAAGTTTAAGATAATACGAATATTTTAAACCTAAGTTCACTGTCCAAAGTTTCTCCAATTTTTGGGCAGGGGAAGGGGGGGAGTTTGATGAAGTGGAACGTCACATAAGTAAAAATTATTATATAATATTGTAAAGCTACATTATAGTATACGAATTCGATTAGATTAGATATTTATTCAGTATAATAATCTAATTATTTATAATATATTTGTTAATAGAAGTAACGAAAGTTATTTTCATTCCTATATTATACATATATAATGTTTTCCGATAGTTTTTTTATAATAATGATTGTTCATATAAAAACAATTTCGTTAACTCTGGATATAGTTATTGTAAATTTTATGTGTTGTGATTAATATTGTACAATAATACCATGATAAAAGATATCATATATTCCCAGTGCTTTACTAACAAAAATATATACATCATAAATAAACGAAGAACCCACACTCCCAAAATCACTATTAATTATTTTCTTTTTTTTATCACGTCGAACGCAGATAGGAGTATAGACCATCATATATATACATACACACATATAACCCTATACCAACAAACCCTTACGACAAGGTGACGCAGATAAAGATCTCCTTAACGGTAGGCCGGAGTAGAACCTGATACCGACCGAGTAACAATTGAGTTGTTTGTTATTTACTCAAGTTTTAATCAGTGTATCTTCAAATTAAAGGTCAAGCGCAATAGATATTATTAATATGAACATCTATGCACAAGAAAAAAAATATCTACCGGTTTGTTTTTGAGAAAAGTAAGTAACGCGAAAATATTATAAACATAAACTTTTACTTTGGCGTTACTTACTTTTCTCAAAAACAAACCGGTAGATATTTTTTTTCTTGTGTATAGATGTTCATAATAATAATATCTATTGCGCTCGACCTTTAATTTGAAGATACACCGATTAAAACTTGAGTAAATAACAAAAATGCCAATTAGACAAGGACAGCGAATCCGGCCTGCTCTTAAGCCCGATTACACGACGCACTAAGGCCTAACTGCGTACAGTACATAAGAACAACGAGTCTTCATAAAGAATCGACCTTATCGATAACGATAATTCGAAAATTTACGCGCAAAAATTCATTTTTTCTTCTATTGAAGGAAAAAAAAAGAAAAAAAATTTTTTTTCCTCTCTCTCTTTAAATGATTATACTGCTTCGAAATAGACCATAAAGTACTGACGCATTAGAGCCCTTGTCATAATTAACACTAACTTAAAAAAGAATCTCAGGATACTAACAAACGAAGTCGAGAACCAATACAATGATATTGAATACCTGTTAATTGCATCCGAATCTAATCGGCTACAAATCAAAAGCTCATCGTGGCACGCAAAATGGAAACACGGTAAACTATCAAAAAAGATAAATCAGCTTGAGGGAAATATTGATACGATTTCATCAAACAATCTAGTCCCGTCAAATACACGCCAAAATTTTTTCTTACTATCAAAAAGGGTCATATTTTTCACAATTTTTATCACCTATTTAGTAAAATTTTATAATTGTCGTAAAAAGAATCAACAGGTGACTTTTACACCTCTTTAACTACATAGAATTTTGTTTTTTTTATTTATCTTTTATTTACTTTCTCTTCGCAAACAGCAAACGCGTGAAAAATTTCAAAGATCACCACAATGGTGAATGACAATTCAGCAATGGCTGAAAATATAGCCAATCTAACACATCATCAGACCATTACTGATGCTTTTCTTAACACAATGGGAGAATTCATGGCAGTGCAACAAGCACTGCTACACATTTCCCTATACGACGGCAAGAATATGCCACTAAAAACCTTCCTACAAGATGTAGAAAATGGTTTCTACATATGCCCTGAAGGAATACGCAACGCATTTTTCAAAGGCGTAATTGCAAAACTACGTGATACTGCTAGGGATGCGGTAAGTGACACCGAAGCCCTTAAAAATGCTTTAAAGGAATATTTTTCACCTAAAAAAACATATTCTTACTACTGCGCTGAAATTCAAGGCATTAGGATGCGTAGGAATGAGACTGTAATAGAATATTACAGTCGCATCAAAAAAATCATAGAAGGAGCCACGGCTTCGCTTAAGGGAAAATTCCAAGCCGAACAGGTACCTCACATGACTTTAATGCTTGAAGGGATCGCATTTGAATCTTTTAAGAGAAGGCTTGCAGATGACTTACTGTATGGAGTAAGCGTCCAAGAACCCGAAACGCTAAATGCAGCATTGAAAATAGCTCAGTGCATCGAAAGAGACATGTTATCATCGAACGAAAGAAAAGGATCTCTTCATATCATAGAGGCAACAGATTGACCAGGAAAACAACACTCATCTCGACATGTTCATTTTCGAGATGAAACAACTACTAATTATAAACAACCTTGGAGGTCACAGTCACCCTCCAGAAATGAATATAACTCGCGTGCCCACCCTAGTGACGATAGGGGCAGATATGGACATGACTACTATGGAAGATTCAATTCGAGATCTCAAAGTCCCAGTAGCTACTCGACCAAGAGAAACTTTAATAGTTATACGCTTCCATGAGGTAGTACTTACTCTACCGACAGATATAACGACTATATACCAAGAGACCCTACAGAACATAAAAGAGACGCAAGAGGACATATGAGTGGAAACCTACATTCTAACTTTGATGCAAGAGCACGTACTCCATCTCCTTCTAAGTATGCATCCCTTATACAATACCCATTCATGAATCCTACGGCACCATTCCAGATGTAACACACCATTATGACGCATCAACAGACTGAACCGCAAGAAAATTTAAACTTTCTGCCTACTCATCAAACGGACGCAGTGATGAGCAAGGCTGTCTCAAAGCGTCCTTCAGCAGCCACATTCATGATGACGAACAACCCCTCCAAGGATTAAACAATATGAAGATAGGACCATCAGTTGTATTAAACGCACCTGAATTAAGACACGAAACTGAATTTTTAATCAATACCGGAACCAAAATTAATCTTGTACATGTAAAAGCACTTCAACCTAATGCTCTTATAGCAGTGCATGAAGCTATAATAATCAACGGAATGACAGGAGAACCATTTGACACTGCAGGATCGACCGAAATCACGTTCTCCCATGCTCCTGTTGAATTTCAAGTAATCGTAAAAGAACTACCTAATGGAGTAATAGGAATTTTAGGAAGCAACTTCCTAAGGATGGAATCAATAAAAATCTCATTTCATCACAATGCCTTAATTATTTATCCGGTGTTACGCATCCTATGTATTTCATTGACCACAAGTATGAGGGACCAAGGTCCACGCTCTGTATTCTTCGCGCTCAGCCGATAATAACTAAACACTTACCACAAGTTAAAACAACCAAGGAAATTGATATCAACGTCACAGTGATAAATAATAAGGATTATGTCACCGAAATAAGCTCATACCAAAATTATACTCAAATTTAAGTTTTGCATCAAGATTCATTGCCATGCGATGTACACGAAGAATATAACGATGATACAAGAAATTATTCATTAAACTCTATCAAGGATATCATACCTCAAGAAGTAATAACGTATTCAGATACTGAACCAGAATATAATCCTCTAAGTAACATCTACGAAAATTCTCAACTATCATATTCGAAGTTAAACGATATACTAGGACACCAAAAGGGATCATCAAACACTAATATAGAAACATTAAACTTCGAACAACACAATTATGTTCCTTCAAAGGAAAATATACCAAATGCAACCCCAAGAAATGAACCCGAAGAAGGACTGACAATAAGTATATCTGAACTAGGACGTCTTAATTAAAAATTGATGGTTTATTTAAAAACCTATCTCAAGAAATGACAATAACCTTACCTCTTATAAATACTCAAAAACCCTAAATAAAAATTCCAGGACCAATACCCAGATTACTATCAGTACAACCAGTAAATAAAGAAGTCACCATCACACAACCCTCAACACCTGCAAAGATCAAAACAGCTGATACTACAAATACATTTTGACCAAATGGACCATACATAGCATGGACCAAAAAAAAAATTAAATCTCATCGGTAATAATATGTGGCAAGAAACTTTTTGACATGAACTACCCAAGAACCAACAACACTAATTTAACATTTGATTTTCAAAATACAAACAAAAGAAAATGGACAACTGATTGCTCGGTCTATTTTAGTGAAACACGAAAGAAGCAATTTATGACTCCTTAATGAATATAGATAAACACATTACACAACACTCACACATATTCATACACGTTACACATACAAAAAAAAAATAAAATTAGTATACAGAGGCATCTTATCATGCAAACCCTCGAACCTCTGTTACTAATATAACCACAATCCATTTCAACAATCCTTTAATTAAAATCTCCAATTCTTCTCTTTTTCCGCAGATGCAAGTTTCGATTCCTCTCGTCTTGCTTATCCTCCCCTCAATCTATCCCGCAACCACAAACGATTTACCTTATTCCATATATAATACTATTAAACACCAACCAGGCCTTTACTTCGAAGAAATAGGAAAGGTTGCTTTTAAAAACTGGAGATTAGTCTTTGAATACAATAATAAACCTGGACGTTATCAATCCAGCGGAAAGGAACTTCAGAAGGGAAATCAAAGATTTCTTTGCTAACTGTCCGAAGATATTTAAGGGATGCTATATTATGATCAACAAAGCCGATCAATTCAACAACAGCATATCCGTAGCGAGCAGAATATTGAATGATATACACAACATCATACCTCAAACTACAAGTCAAGTATCTACACCATTTATCATCTCAAACCTACTTCAAGAAAGGGCGAAAAGACTAAACAAAACATTCAGACAACTAACACAAAACTATACTACATAAATATCCAAAGATCAACCAATAGGCGATCTCACGAAAATAGGAAACTGGTCCAAAACAGTGGAAAATAACATAAACCAATACGTAGAACTATCCTACAATATACTCAGTACTTTAAAGGCAATAATCAATGGGACCCTAGGAACATACCTTTTCAATCAAGAAACAATCGCCGAAATGATCGGAGAAAATAACAATGGATCAACAAAGTCTAGTTTTCCGCAAGTCGATCCTTTATCAACAGAAGTATAAGGTTAAGTTCAAACGCAACTCAAGAAGATAAACTCAACTGTATTCATCACCATAACCTTTTCTAAATATACCAAGGGAAGGTATAATTTGCACCAAATGCACCCATTTCCAGTACCTCAAGGACTAGGAATTTCAACATACACTACCCTCCAGCCACATTTGCCCACCCTACATGAGAATCGATAAAACTTTAAAGTTTTGTGGCTCAGTGAAAAATAGTCGTGATTAAAAAAATTCCGACGGGGTTTTCAAAAAGGTTTAAAAACATTTAATTTAGGCCAAATTGAGCAAAAAAAAATTAAAAAATGCATGCCTTATGCGTAAAAAACTAGCTATAAAATATTTAATTTTTTTGCCCCTATTCAAATGCCTGCAATTTTCGCGAAAATTATCGAATCATAGAAAAACAAAATGAAGGTAAAAGCTAAAGGAGTCACCTTTAAAATGAGCTATAGAAAGCTTATTTATGATCGATTTTACGGTAGTTATGGTCATTTTTTATGAAAAAAATGATTTTTTTGAATAGCTATTATCTCAAAAAATACGCATGATATAAAAAAATTTTTGATAAAAAAGTTGTTTATTTTTGAGTTGAAAAAATAAACAATTTTTTCAAAAATGGCAGGCATTTGAATAGGGGCAAAAAAAATTGAATATTTTTTAGTTACTTTTTTACGCATAAGACATGTATTTTTTAATTTTTTTTTGCTCAACTCGGCTTAAACTAAAGGTTTTAAAACCCCGTCAGAATTTTTTAATTACGACTATTTTTCACTGAGCCACAAAACTTTAAAGTTTTATCGATTTTCATGTAGGGTGGGCAAATGTGACTGGAGGGTAGTGTACGTAAAACCAAAATTTATGTACATTATAACTAAAGAAAGGACAATGACACATTCGTTCATGAACCCTAGTCATCTAAGAAAATGGACAGAAATACAAGAAATCTCCTGCCTTTAACCTCAGATACTTCACTGCCGTAGCTGTGAAATGTCCTTATTAACAAACTTAGAAAATAAAAATCTTGGAGACTGCAGATTACGCACAACTAGGCAAAACAACACAAGATGGATTCCGCTATCAAATGGTAACCAATGGATATTTTCTACCGTTCACCAAGAACTTATTACTATCTCATGCTGAAACAATCAACACGAGGTAACAGAATTATACGGTATAGGACATCTTACATTAAATCCAACATGTATAGGCAAAACCGACGATTATAATATTCAACCAAGGCCCAAAACAAAAGCAGGAATTTCATTATATGTCTTCGACTATGAACCTACTGGCTCAGCTTCAATAATAGCTGATCTCATCAAACTTATCACGATGCCACAAAACAAAGAGACTCTAATAAAAACGATATATGTACTAATCAGTGGATACCCAATTCTGATTATCTTATTTACCATTGCATTACTAGGTGCCGGGAAACGCAAAAAATCAGTACCCTTAAAACAAGACGTCGCGATGGAACTCTGCAATCAAGAATATTTAACCTTACCTAAATTGGAGTCTCATCACAATGCCTACTATGAAGAACCGCTGCCACCTCCTCCACACGTTGAAGATCTCACCACCAAATAAAAAAAAGAAATAATGATAATATTAAATATATATATATGTATACAAGTAGCAAATAATATAGTAACAAAAAAACCAAAAAAAAAAGAAGAAAAAAGAAACTTTAATAAACAACAACGAATAATCAAACTACTAACCGTAGTTAATAAGATCTCACCCTCATACTAACGACTATTGTACTCATGAACGACTTTTATTTCTTTCTTCCTATTTTAGATTTTCAATTATCTTTCCCTTCTTCACCTTACTTATCGTTTATACCTTATTTTTTCCTGCAGTTGACTCCCACAACAAATCAACAATCAAGCAGCATTATGCTCACAGGAATTTGCATCAGGCAACACCCTAAAGTAACGGCCATGTATTTCAACATAATCAGCCGAAGAGTACTGTGCAGTACATGCTTCCAAACAACCAATAGTGCCGAACATTACGAGAAACAAACTAAGTTCCACATATACTCTCACAAGGAACCATGGTACTATAAGTGCTACCGCTGTGCCAAACATCTATTGGAAGCACGAGCCGCACGTAAGTGCAGAGCTTGTACCAGGATGGCCCTTGGACACCCTGATAAAATTGAAACTGTAGAAGGCAAACAAGTCTTTGGACGTCAGAATAAAGTAAGGATAGATAAAACTCAGTCTCGCATCCATTGTCAAAAGACTCCCACACGAGAAATGTTATCAAACTCCCAAACAGAAATAGAACTGCAGAAAATTATCAAAGGGTCGTATTGCACAACCAACGACGTAAAAACACCAGTATACTACAGTGAGATCAGTCGTGAGGTCATTTGCGAAGAATGTTATTCAACAAAGGCAAAATACAAGGAGTGTTATGAATACTACGCTCAATTCCATCGTATTTGCTTGGCCAAAGCCCGACACCAACACTGCACTTACTGTAAGAAGATACTATTATACTACAAAAGGGCCGACATTTGCGCAAGCTGTAAGGGAACAGCACATCAACGGCATCTCTAGATTAAAGATAAAACCAGTGCATTTTCAAACTCTGCAGCTCAAGCTTAACTTCTCTCCCCTCCTTTTTTTCTCTTTCTTTCTTCCTCTTTTCCTTGTTTTCCTTTTCCTCTCATAGGTCTATATTTCTGTCATAACTATAGCAATATACTGCGATAGGTACCAAAATTTACCATATTTTTAGCACACATACTAAAATTGTAAAGGATATCCATTGTTCTAAGGCCTTTACTACACCGAGAGACGATGCTACAAATATCTTTATCGAAGTTGAAACCAGCTGAAACAACAGATTCGTTTTCTGCTTGTTACATCAACTCAATACTCATCTCACAAGAATGGAGTTGAGATATAAGGAGATCTTATGACACATGCCTCTGATGGTCAGCAAAATAATCGATACGTAATTAAGTCAAAGAGAAATAACCAAACATAAGATAAAAAGTGAATGCATGGATCACGAATGTCCTTCTTATGCTAAAATAAGATTCAAGATGACGAAAGAGCCTACATAGAATCAAAACCAGCTTCCCAACCACCTTTTCCTACTAATACCCTCCCCTCTCTATCTCTCTTCTTACTCGTCATCATCAAACCATACCTTTATAGAACCATTTTTTCTCCATACCTTTGTAAAACCATCATTTCATAATCCATTTTTTTTACTTATCTATAAACTAGCTCCAATTATCTTATATACTGGGTGTCCCATTTTAAAGAAACCACTGAGATATTTTCGACAGTTGGCGTTGTATAAAAAAATTGTTCAGACGAAAGTTATTCAGGACAATGGGTCTATCTTCCTATGAAATCAGTTTTGACCTTGAGATTTATTTTCAAGGTCATTTGAAGGTCAAAGTGATTTTTTGAATTGGAACCCTTATTTTTGATCCCAGATTCGGAAAAAGCAAGAAATTCTACGTTCAGATAAGGTATTATCTGTGGGGTATGGTTGACCTCTCCAAGGTCATGTAGGGGTTAAATTTATTATTTCGTTCATCTATGCACACGAATAATTGAGCAAGGGTGAGGTTAATAATAATAACAATAATCCAAAACCCCAATAACCCGATAACCCAAATAACCAAAATCCAATAACCCAAATAAATAAAAGTCCGTTCATCTGAACATTTGCTCATCATGTGTGTTGATACCACAATTAGGTACGTGAATCAATCTAACCAATCTAGGCAAAAAGGGAGGCAAGGTATTGATTACCCAGACAATTAAGGCAAGGTGGAAACGCCCAGCCGAACAAGGCAAGACGATGGCTACTCAGCCAATGAAGGCAAGGAATTGATAGCCCAGCCAATCAAAGAAAGACGATAGCTACCCAGCCAATTAAGGCAAGGTGGGAACGTCCAGCCGATTAAGGCAAGATGATGGCTACCCAGCCAATTAAGGCAAGGTGGAAATGCGAACACTTATCTCATAAGATGTTAAAAAATAGCCCCGTTTAAATTTATGCAATGTTAAATTCTACGTTCAAAGTTTTTAACTGTGGACAACAAAACGTGACGCGGAATAACTCTACAAGCTTGTGTGATGCGTTGCATCATATCTTACCGTGTTGTTGGTTGCTGTGTATAAACAATATTTTTCAAGTAGCCCCACAAAAAGAAATCTGGACTTGTCAGGTCTGGTGATATTGGACACCACTCACTAGGAGAGTGTCATACCTCCGGATCACATATTTTGCTTAAACTTCGGGATAAGTTTTCAGATGATAAAATATGGAAAAACGCTGAAGTTATGGTCACAAACACTCAATATTTCCCCAGTTACAGAAAATTAAAGAAAATCACTAAAAAAGTTACTAGATTTTTAAACGCATATAATTCTTTAGCATTGATAGCTATGAGCTTGAAACTTCTTTTAAATTAAAGCTGAGCTCAAATCCTTTCGAAACAGTAGTCATAGCATATCAAAATATTATTTTTTTCCAAAGTTGAAACGTAATAAAGATTAGACTTAATTTCAGCTTTTATTATTAATTAATGTTTTAAAAAAAAAATTCAGGTCCAATCCTTATTACGCTTCAACTTTGGGAAAAAATAATATTTTGATATGCTATGACTACTGTTTCGAAAGGATTTGAGCTCAGCTTTAATTTAAAAAAAGGTTTAAGCTCATAGCTATCAATGCTAAAGAATTATATGCGTTTAAAAATCTAGTAACTTTTTTAGTGATTTTCTTTAATTTCCTGTAACTAGAAAAATATTGAGTGTTTGTGACTATAAAATTAGCTTTTTCCATATTTTATCATCTGAAAACTTATCCCGAAGTTTAAGCAAAATATGTGATCCGGAGGTGTGACACTCTCCTAGTCAGTAATTTACTACCAATGCCTATCCATCGTCTTCGGTATCGTTGGTTCAAGATGTGACAAACCATTAGTGAGCGATGACACAGTGCACCATTATGTTGTAGCCATAATCGAAGTCTTGTTTTCAAGTCCACATCTTCCAATAATTCTGGTAACTCATTCTGCAGGAAATCAAGATATGCTACATCGTTGACATTTCCATCAAAAACATAATGTCCTACAAGATAACCATTTATTATACCGCACTAAACTACGAGGCTCCATCTATGCTGATTACCCACCCAGCATGTAGCTTCCTGGAAGCTTCCTGGAAGCTTCCCGGAAGATGTGGAAGAAAGGTTGGAAGCTTTCAGGAAGTTTCTAGTGCAAACTTCCCGGAAGATGGATATGTCCTCGATCAGGAGTCTTCCGTAAGTCTTTCATGGAATATTTCAGTGGAAGCTCACTGGAAGCCTCCGTAAGTCCTTCATGGAATATTTCAGTGGAAGCTTACTGGAAGCTTCCGTAAATCATTCATGAAATATTTCAGTGGAAGCTTACCGACAGCTTCCGTAAATTGTTCATGAAACATTTTAGTGAAAACTCACTGGAAGCCTCCGTAAATCTTTCATGGAATATTTCAGTGGAAGCTTACTCGCAGCTTTCTTACATCATTCCTGAAATATTTTTGTGGAAGCTTCCAAGAAGCTTCGTTAAGTTTTTCGTTGAATATTTCAGTGGAATATTACCGGAAGCTTTCTAGAAAAAAACGTGGAAAATTTAATTCACTGCAGAAAAAACATTGGAAGCTTCCAGAAAGATTACAGTGAAAAGTTTCCGAAGATGGATATGTCCTCGATCAGGAGTCTTCCGCAAGTCGTTCATGAAATATTTCAGCGGAAGTTTACCGGAAGCTTCCGTAAACTTTTCATGGAATATTTCAGTGGAAGCTTACTGGAAGCCTCCGTAAATTATTAATGAAATATTTCAGTGCAAGCTTACTGGAAGCCTCCGTAAATTATTAATGAAATATTTCAGTGCAAGCTTACTGGAAGCCTCCGTAGGTTTTTCATGAAATACTTCATTGTAAGGTTACCGGAAGCTTCCGTAAATTTTTCATAAAATATTGCAGTGGAAACGTACTGGAAGCTTCCTTAAATTATTTATGAAATATTTCAGTGAAATATTAAATAAGTAATGAACTAATTAATATTTCTTTGAAATATTTCTGTAATATTGCTGGAACTTTCATGTTTTATTTCAAAATATTTTTGAATCCGACACTGAAATATTCAAATAAGTTGTTACATTATTTCTTGAAAAGTTTCAAATAACTATTTCTCAAATCTTTCAAGAAACATGTCATGAAATATTTCTGTTATATTTGAAAAATATTTTATGAAGTATTTGAAAAAATGTTTGAACATAACACTGAAATATTGGAGAAATATTACTGCGCCATTTCTTAAAATATTTTAAATCAATAATGCGCAAATTTTTCAAGAAATATTTTATAAAATATTTCTGTAATAATCCAGGAATATTTCATGAAGTATTCCAAAAAATTTATGAATATAACAGTGAAATATTGGAGAAATATTGTCTTAATATTTGTAGTTATCTTGCGTGTGTAGCAATTCTTCCATCTTGCCAGCGGGTGGCTACTTGATTATATTTTCATATGATCGAAACTGCGGTTGACAAACTCGCAAGTGGTGGGACGTTCTCTCGTTTAGTATATAAGACCAAAAATTCTTGATACAAATAAATAAGCGCTCAAATTCTAAATAACAAATAAATGTATAGGTATTCACTATCGTTTGAGATGCAACTCTTACAGAATTAAAAATAATATCTGATAGAATCTTTCACCAATATTACAAATCAATATTTCATGTAAGATTTTAGAAATATTTCAGAGGCATTTCTTAAAAGATTCATAATCTTTTATGAATCCTTTAATAAAATATTTCTGCAATCTTTCAACAATATTACGAATCAATATTCCATGAAAGATTTTAGAAATATGTCAGAAACGTTTCTTGAAAGATTCATAATCTTCCATGAATCTTTCGATCAAATGTTGCTACAATCTTTCGACGATATTACAAATTAATATTCCACAAAATCATAAAAGAATGTTACAGAAACATTACATAAAATATTTCAAATCAATCTTCTAGGCAGACATATCAATATTTCAAAAACATTGCATATTAATATTTCTATTTTATTCCAGATCTTTCAATGAAATATTCCAGAAATATTTCAGAAATATTCCATGCCATGTGGGAAGTTATATGAAAAAGGACGTCATTGTTATTAAACATTGTTATTAAAAAATGACGTCATTTCTCGTTAACATTTAACATACTAAACGACGTCATTTTTTGTCCTAATCCCTAACATACTAAACGACGTCATTTTTTGTCCTAATCCCTAACATACTAAATGACGTTATTTAAAACGCCTTTTGGTGTGTCAAGTAATGTATTGAGAAAATATTGTCATTAGCTATAATAAAAAATTTGAATAGAAAAGGACTTGTTTTTCGTTATTGCAATAAAGTCATTTTCGTTAAAAAAATTACCTAATTTTTATAACAATTATCTCATTTTTATGAAAATGTCTTTTTGGTGTAGCTATAGCGTCATTATCATTGTTTTTTATTAACTTACAAACAAGGATAAGCCATATTTATGAGTGCTAGTATAGTGTCCGTTTTACATCTATTCAAAATAATAATTCTTGATTCATTAGTCTGCTGATGGAATCTTCCATGGAATGTTTACGAAAGCTTCCTGAAGCCTTCAGCCCGAATATTTCAGTCTAAAATTTCCAATATTTAGCTGCAAGGTAATTGCAGTCTTCCTTAGAGCTTCCTTGGGTCATTCCCTGCAATGATTCATCAATCTTCCAACAGAATCTTCCTTGCAAGGTGTACGAAAGCTTCCAGGATACTCGAACCGGAATATTTCAGTGAAAATCTTCAATAATTCGCTGAAGGGTAAACGGAGTCTTCCATTCAAGTTTCAATGAAATCTTTCGGTGCAATGATTCATCAATCTTCCAACGGATTCTTTCTTGGAAGGTTTACGGAAGCTTTCAGGAGCCTTCCGCTGGAATGTTTTAATGACGATTTTCAATATTTTGCTGAAAGGTAAACTAAGTCTTCCATTTAAGCTTTCATGAAATCTTTCGATGCAATGATTAAACAATCTTCTAAGGGAATCTTCCTTGGAAGGTTTACGGAAGCTTTCAGGAGCCTCCCACTGGAATGTTTCAATAACGATTTTCAATATTTTGCTGAAAGGTATACCAAGTCTTTCATTCAAGTTTTCATGAAATCATTCGATGCAATGATTCATCAATCTTCCAACGGAATCTTCCTTGCAAGGTTTACGGAAGCTTACACGATCTTCCACTGAAATATTTCAATGACGAGTTTCAATATTTCACTGAAAGGTAAACGGAGTCTTCCATTCAAGCTTCTATGAAATCTTTCGGTGCAATGATTTATCAATCTTCCAACGGATTCTTTCTTGGAAGGCTTACTGAAGCTTTCAGTAGCCTTCCACTGAAATTATTCAATGACAATTTCCAAAATTTCGCTAAAAGGTAAACAAAGACTTCCATTTAAGCTTCCATGAAATCTTTCGGTGCAATGATTAAACAATCTTTTAAGGGAATCTTCCTTGGAAGGTTTATGGAAGCTTTTAAGAGCCTTCCACTGGAATGTTTCAATGACGATTTTCAATATTTTGCTGAAAGGTATACGAAGTCTTCCATTCAAGTTTCCATAAAATCTTTCGGTGCAATGATTCATCAATCTTCCAACGGAATCTTCCTTGCAAGGTTTACGGAATCTTCCAGGAGACTTAAGTCGGAATATTCCAGTAGATATTCCCAACATTTCTCTGAAAGGTAAATGGAGTCTACCATAAAGCTTTTATGAAATCTTTTGGTGCAATGATTCATCAATCTTTCAACGAAATCTTCCTTGGAAGGTTTATGGAAGCTTTCAAGAGCCTTCCACTGGAATCTTTCAATGACGATTTTCAATATTTTGCTGAAAGGTATACGAAGTCTTTCATTCAAGTTTCCATAAAATCTTTCGGTGTAACGATTCATCAATCTTCCAACGGAATCTTCCTTGCAAGGTTTACGGAAGCTTACAGGATCTTCCACTGAAATATTTCAATGACGAGTTTCAATATTTCACTGAAAGGTAAACGGAGTCTTCCATTCAAGCTTCTATGAAATCTTTCAGTGCAATGATTCATCAATCTTCCAACGGATTCTTTCTTGGAAGGCTTACTGAAGCTTTCAGTAGCCTTCCACTGAAATTATTCAATGACAATTTCCAAAATTTCGCTAAAAGGTAAACAAAGACTTCCATTTAAGCTTCCATGAAATCTTTCGGTGCAATGATTAAACAATCTTTTAAGGGAATCTTCCTTGGAAGGTTTATGGAAGCTTTTAAGAGCCTTCCACTGGAATGTTTCAATGACGATTTTCAATATTTTGCTGAAAGGTATACGAAGTCTTCCATTCAAGTTTCCATAAAATCTTTCGGTGCAATGATTCATCAATCTTCCAACGGAATCTTCCTTGCAAGGTTTACGGAATCTTCCAGGAGACTTAAGTCGGAATATTCCAGTAGATATTCCCAACATTTCTCTGAAAGGTAAATGGAGTCTACCATAAAGCTTTTATGAAATCTTTTGGTGCAATGATTCATCAATCTTTCAACGAAATCTTCCTTGGAAGGTTTATGGAAGCTTTCAAGAGCCTTCCACTGGAATCTTTCAATGACGATTTTCAATATTTTGCTGAAAGGTATACGAAGTCTTTCATTCAAGTTTCCATAAAATCTTTCGGTGTAACGATTCATCAATCTTCCAACGGAATCTTCCTTGCAAGGTTTACGGAAGCTTACAGGATCTTCCACTGAAATATTTCAATGACGAGTTTCAATATTTCACTGAAAGGTAAACGGAGTCTTCCATTCAAGCTTCTATGAAATCTTTCAGTGCAATGATTCATCAATCTTCCAACGGATTCTTTCTTGGAAGGCTTACTGAAGCTTTCAGTAGCCTTCCACTGAAATTATTCAATGACAATTTCCAAAATTTCGCTAAAAGGTAAACAAAGACTTCCATTTGAGCTTCCATGAAATCTTTCGGTGCAATGATTAAGAAGGGGCCGAACTATCTGTCTCTGTCTAATAGCGTTTTTCATTATTTATATAAACACTATCCTTTATAACAAGAAAAAAATAGCAGCCCCCGCTAGATATTAGTATAATTAGTAAATTTTGTAATAACAATCAAATTTTTTACCGCATAGTTTTTGACTAATTAGAGACCTACTAGCAATCTAGAATATAACTTATCTTTTTTTGGTAGGTCTCTAATTATTCAAAAACTACGCAGTAAAAAAATTTGTTTGTTATTACAAAATTTACTTATTATACTAATATCTAGCGGGGGCTGCTATTTTTTTCTTGTTATACCGGATAGTGTTTACATAAATGATGAGAAACGCTATTAGACAAAGACAGATAGTTCGGCCCCTTCTTAAACAATCTTTTAAGGGAATCTTCCTTGGAAGGTTTATGGAAGCTTTTAAGAGCCTTCCACTGGAATGTTTCAGTGACGATTTTCAATATTTTGCTGAAAGGTATACGAAGTCTTCCATTCAAGTTTCCATAAAATCTTTCGGTGTAATGATTCATCAATCTTCTAACGGAATCTTCCTTGGACGGTTTTCGGAATCTTCTAGGAGACCTAAGTCGGAATATTTCAGTGAATATTCCCAACATTTCCCTGAAAGGAAAACGGAGTCTCCCATAAAGCTTCTATGAAATCTTTTGGTGTAATGATTCATCAATCTTCCAACGGAATCTTCCTTGGAAGGTTTACGGAGGCTTTCAGGGGTTCTGCGTTGAAAGTTTCTTTTGCAATATTCCAGGAATATTTCTGTTTTCTTCCAGAAAACTTCCATACATATTTTAATGAAATATTCCATAGGAATATTTCGGAATATTCCAATGATATTTTTTATGCTGTGTGGGTATCAACATGACGTACCCAATGAGGGTTCTGGATAGAACGATAATGACTATTATGGCGATTGAGTTGCTTATTACCATGAAATGTAGCTTCGTCCGAAAACATTACGTATCTAAAAAATTCAGGATCTTTACGGATACTTGCTTGTGCCCAATTGCAGAATTCGAGTCTGCGGCGGAGATCATCTGGCATCAAAGCTTGAGTCAAAGTTATGTGATACGGATAAAATCTGTGAAGCTGCAAAATTGGACCGGCTGTTGATTTTGAGATTCCAGTACGTCTCTCAATGTTACGCAAAGTGATATGATGACCCAAATTAACCATTGCCAAGACGACGAGAACTCGTGAATCATCGTTGTTCTGTATCATAATGCGATGACGATTTCTGCGTATTCTTGGTCGACGTCACTCTCTTTGCTCAATGATCCGGATTCTTACATGGTCCAGGTAGTAACGCCTCCCTTGGTAATTTTGGCGGTAATACCTTGCCGCAGCACGATATCGGCCTTGACATGCCTCGAGAGACAACAGAATGTCAACAATTCGTTTCTCAAAAGATCCGGCAAATTTGGTCCTTTTAAGTCGCTAGACACTAAAAAAATTTTCACGTGAACTATCCTGAGAAGGGCTGTTCACGAGTCACCTCTGTCATAAATAATACTGAAGAAGTGTTATTTAACGATTTAACTGAAATTTCGTAGGCTTTTTTAGAATCCGGGATCAAAAATAAGCGTTCCAATTCAAAAAATCACTTCGATCTTCAAATGACCTTGCAAATAAATCTCAAGGTCAAAACTAATTTCATAGAAAGATAGCCCCCATTGTCCCGAATAACTTTTGTCTGAACAATTTTTTTATACAACGCCAACTGTCAAAAATATCTCGGTGGTTTCTTAAAAATGGGACACCCTGTATATTTGTTTCGATTCAGATCTACAACTTCGTAGACAGAATCAATTTACTGCTAAGGCTTGGATTCAGGCCCAATATCAGACCTTGCCACCCGTATCAAGAATACGAAAACGCAAGGTGGTACATACATTGCACTATGAGTTACGATGAAAGACATAATATACGTCTTAACTTCCACACCGCCATCACAATTGTAATGATAACCGATCAGCAGGAAGATCGATCCAAAGAGGTCTTCACCGAAGAAGAAATGTATTACCTAAACCAGCACTATCTATCAAGGAGACCACGATTTCCATTTGGAGATAACGATGAATATCATTCCGAAACCGACAGCTAATTACCATCAATTTTAAATTCACACTTCGACCATATATGATGTAAAACAAAAGTTGAAGGTTTATATTACCTTAACCACAGCTCTACTTCATCAAGGACGAAGAACCTTCCCAACCTGGGAAAAGTAGCACCTTTAATTTCCCTTTCTACCTTACCTTTCTTTTAAATTCATAATTATTTCTTTGTTTTTACAATTATAAAAAAAAAATGAAAAAACAATCTATTTGATACATGATAATAAAAGTAACCACATATTTTAGGTTCAGGTTATCACCACCATACTAACTCTATTGTATTCTGACCCACCATTATAAGAATTTTTCTTTAACCTTGTAAGAGAAAAGCTAAAAGGTTTCGTTAATCACAGCCTTACTTCATCGAAGACGATGAACCTTCTTAACCTGGGAGGTGTAACGTCTTCGCTTATTAAACATTTTTTTACTATCAATAAATTTTAAATTTGGTTACAAAAAACATTTGTCTGAGATTTCCAAAAGTTTTAGCTATTCCGTTCAAGAGGTTATCGGAAAAAAATGAGTATTGGAATCATCTAATTATAATGAAAAAGCGTTACCTTTTTCTTAATTAGATAAAAACAATGAACGGTGACCTATACTAAAAAATAAGTCGCCAAGAGTTCAGAGGATTTTCCATCATGATTTTCGGTTTTCCCAAAAAAATATAAAAACCTCTAAACTAATCATAATGCATGTTATTCTACCACAGTTGTTCGTTTTACGTAGTACAGGTCAGTTGTATCTTCAGAAGCCAAAAAAGGCAATAGAGTTTTTATAAGTCATATCCTAAAAAAAAGTTAAAACTCAGTGTAATATTTTTATATTCTATTTTAAAGTGATTATTATATTACTTGTTGATTTTACATTTTATATTATATTTCAAAGTGATTATTATATTACTTGCAACGCTATATTACATATTGTACCAAGGAAGAACTGCAACGTACGGGTAAATTAAAATATTAAAAACAATAACTTTTATTCGGACGTTACAATACATTCAGACACAATAGCTATTATTAGTCCAAAATCCTATCCAAAAAGATACAAATATATTTCTGTATTTATTGATGACTATTTCAGACTGGCCATGGCTCACCCCTATGAAAACAAAAGATGAGACAGGAAAATGTCTAGAATCATTTATAAAAAGTGCCAGAAATTTGTTGCGTAAAGATGCTAACGTGTGCTATTTAAGAACAGATCAAGGCACTGAATACACCGGTGGATATACAAAAAAAGTTTTGGAAAAACTCGGAGCAGAAAATCAATTAGCTTGTCCAGATACGCCTCAGCATAATGGAGTTCCAGAGAGGTTCAACCAAACGATACAGAAGAAAGTCAGGGCACTCATGTATAATTCTGGTTCACCAGATAATATGTGGGACTTTGCACTGAATACAGCGGTATATATATACAATAGGACACCTTATGCAACTAATAACATGATATCACCAATACAGTTTAAAGAAAACTACAAGATAGATCTTAATCAGATAAAACGTTTTGGATGCTTTGCATATATGAAAGGGCAAAGAAAAGTTGGTCCAAAATTCAGATTTATTGCAGAACGAGTCATCTCAGTAGGATACACAGAAAATGGGTATGTCTTACTGAAATCAGAAGAAGGAAAACTCTATGAGAGCAGAGGGGTCAGATTCAACGAAAAACTAGTTTACAGAAACAGATATAACAAGACAGATATACTAAACTGGGAACACATAAACGAGGAAGTAAAGACAGACAAATGGTTTATAGAATTTTCTAATGAAGAAATACAAAATAATAAAGAAATGCAGTAAACGGAGGGAGAAAAAATAAAAAAGCCTGTAGGACGACCAAGAAAATAAAAACCAAACACAGAAAATACAACTGATAATGAAACTCATGCATTATTGGCTGAAATATGCATGAAACGGAGATCCAAGTTTATATGCTGAAGCAATGAAGTCAAAAGAACGACAAAAATGGACAGAAGCCATTAACGAAGAACTACTCTCTATGTAAAAAAATAATGTATGGAAACAAGTAGACAGATCCACTGTATTGAATAACGACAGAAAACCAAACCTTATTGATTTTAAATAAGTATTCAAACGAAAGACAGAATCAAATCGCGACGAAAAATACAAAGCAAGATTGGTAATACGTGGCTCTAAAGACAGAAACGTTTATGACTCACAAGAGACCTACGCACCAGTTTCAAGATTGCCTTCAATCAGATCAATATTAGCCATCGCTAATAAATTGGATCTAGAAATATGTCAAATGGATGTAAAGACAGCATTTTTAAATGGATATTTAAACTGTAAAGTATACATGGAAATACCAGAAGGAATAAAAAATATCAGAAGAAATCAAAAGAAATAAAATCTGCATGTTGAAAAAGGCACTATATGGTTTAAAGGTTAGTCCAAAGTGTTGGAATGAAAGATTCAAAGGGACAGTTGAAAAATTTGGATTAATCTATTTAATAATGAACCATGTTTATTTACTCTACGAGAAAAGGACGGCTTTTTGTTTTTTATTTTATATGTAGATGATATCTTGTTGATATGCAACAACATGAAAATGATGGAAAGAATAAAATCAAACTTAAAAAGTGAATTCGAAATGAAAGAAATTGGAGAACCTAAAAACTTCCAAGGCTTAGAATTCAAAAGAGATCGATAAAAAGGAATTTCAAGTATAAAACAAGAAAAATATATTAATAATATATTAGAAAAATTTGGATTTTATGAAGCAAATTCAAAACGGACTCCTATGATGACGAACCAAATGGCAAATCGAGAAAGAAGACAACGAGAAGAAATAGAAAAGACTTAAGAAAACTCAATGACAGAAAATTCAAACAATTTACCCTACCGAAAAGCAGTGGGCACTTTGATGTATCTGTCAAATGCAAGTAGACCAGATATCACATATGCAGTCATCGTACTTAGTAGACATCAAAACAATCCCACTGACAATGACTGGAAAATGGTAGATCAAGTTTTTAAATATTTGAAAGGTGCTAAAAATCTCGAATTGAAATATACTGGATAAACTGAAAGTCTACAAGGTTTTTTAGATGCAAGTTTTGGTGACTGCAAAGGTTCTCTAACCACTAGCGGTTATGTAATTAAATTGTTTGGAGATATTATAGCGTGGAAAACTCATCGACAGAGATATGTGGCTTTATCAACGTATCAAGCGGAATATGTTGCAATGAGCGAGTGTGCTTAGGAATCAGTTTCCTTGTATTTGATAATAAAAGAGTTATTACAACAAGAACTAGCTCCTATGTCATTATGGTGTGACAATAAAGCAGCAAAAGCAAGTGTTAAGGCAGGAGGTGGAACCAAACTAAGACATATGATCGAAATAAAAGAACATTATGTAAAAGAGTGTGTAGCCAGAGGTTTAATAAATATTAATTGGATTTCCTCTAAAAATCAAATAGCTTGATGTATTCACAAAACCTCTGTCATTTAAATTACATGAACGACTGACAAAACTAATACTTAATGACTGATAATACTCACTGACTATATTATTAATATATATTTTCTTTAAAATACTAACAATCTTTTTCTAAATTACAGGGACTAAATAAGAATATCCCAGAAACCAAAGAGAGCGACAAAGATGCAACTATTTTTTTTCATTACTTAAAGCGAGTATGAGTGTGGGAGGGAGTGATGAATATACGCACACTCATACTGGTGTCACCACCTGTTGGTCATATTTGGTGGCTTTATATAAAATCAAAGAGTCGCGTCTCATCTGTTTAGCGTCGTCAGTTGGATACCTTTTGTCACAGAGACAACATCTCATTTAATTCTGTCCTGTATCTTTGTCCAATTTAATTAAAAATAAAATCTTTTCTTTACTTTTATAAATAAAATGTGTAATGATTATTTAAGTGCACTTATTATAATAATAAAAACTTTAACACACACACACACACACACACACACACACACACACACACACACACACACACACACACACACACACACACACACACACACACACACACACACACACACACACACACACACACACACACACACACACACAAAAATATATATATATATATATATATATATATATATATATATATATATATATATATATATAAGTCTTTAAAAACTAAAGCAGGCTTCAAGTATATATTAATAATTATTTATTTAGAAATATAACAACTTATTTGCCTAAAAATAGATTATAAATTGATTAAATTATACGATATTTATACTTGTTAAAATGAATTAAATTATTTAAAATTGATAAGACTTGAATAAGAAAAATTTAGATAATTTATTTAATTTAATATGCTTTGAAAAAAAGGGTTCTTATACATTAATTACAATCTATTGAATCCTAAGAAATAATAAATAAAGTTTGAAACTTTAATGAATAATGTGCACAAAGCGCACTGTAAATTGATAGTGAAAAGAAAATGTATTTATAAGAAGAAAATGCCTAAGGAAAAAAAAGTAATCAATTAAATATTGGTAATTATAAAAAAGCAACATCTTTGAGCCCCAAGGTGTTACGTTATAAAAACGTACCCTTCTGTTAGCACTTATTCAATTTTTAAAAAAATATATACATATACATCTACAGTTCCTGATTAATTTCTAGATTTCAATCGTAATGTTTAATAATTGACCTATCTTTTATTTTTCGATTGCCTATCCTTCTGATATGCAATCTTCTGAGCTCCGTAGTGTTACGTCATAAACGTATCTTTTTTATTAACATTGGTAAATCAAAATTCCTCAGTTATTGAACAGTCGCATTATTTTATTATTAAGCGAAATTAAGTAGATCATAAGAAAAAATTCGAAACGTATATTTCGAAATTTCCAAATGAATCTTAAAACCATTACGAAATATATTATCAAAATTTAAGAAAATTTATAAATAAAAATTGATGTAAAAGAAAATAAATCTTATGAACAAATATAAGTATAAAAACCAAATTAAAATCATTAAAAATCGGACATTACCCCGGGTTTCTTATAGGTAACAAGTTTACGCTGCCAGTAAGTTCTTTTATTTCAAAAGCAATTGCTAATACTACATATACATATATCTATTCTTAAAATATATACGCGTATTAATATCTATTGTATTAAAAGTGTTGAAAAAGATATTAATAAAACTCGAGGAAATATATATATTTACATATCATGCCTATTCGTTTGCTGCCCGTACCCAGCATCAATCTACTTAAATGAGCACAATTACTTTAATAATTTAAATCTAAAAATTGCACCTGAAAAACTAACTACATCATTTTCACAAAATCATCATTTCCATCAATTAAAAATCACAATTTGAATTTTAACAATACCATGATATCCCCCTCTAAACAAATCAAATACCTAGGCCTCATATTAGACTATAACCTTACCTGGAACGACCACACCAACTACATTATTGGCAAAACAACCAAAACACTAAATATTTTAAAAACTTTAAGAGGCACCTAATGGGGAGGCCACCCACAAATCTTACTGAACATATATATTTCCCTAATAAGATCTCAAATGGAATATTGCATTTTTCTCACACACCCCTCAAAATCTACCCTCAGAGATAAATTAAATAAAATCCAAAATCAAGCTATTAGACTAGCCCTAGGTTACAGAACCTCAACCCCAATGAACATCTTACACGCTGAATCTAAAATCCCCTTCCTCTCTTATAGATCACAATTCTTATCAGATGCTTTCACACTCAAACTTGCTAGTCAAATGCATTCCCCTTTGCTAACTAAAATAGATAAACTTAATAAATTAACATGCGAACGAGACCCTTTCAACCTCCAATCTAACTTCCTTATCCTTAAATCTTACAAAAAAAATTCTCAGTCAACCCAAGACAAACTGCAGTTAAATTCAGTCCCAATACCTTTCAACTACGAATACAAAACTACATTATTTAGACCTAATATTGACCTAGAATCTGGCAAAATAATAAAATTCTCTTCACATCCCAATGAAGAGTTCAAAAATATCTTCAAACCCCCCTCTAATGTTTCCAAATTCCTTTTCACAGATGCTTCCAAATCCCAAACCTCTGAGCAGGTTGGCATCTCAATTTATGATCCAGAAAATAATAAATCCATCTTATTTAAAACTCTCAAAGATACATCCATATTCACTGCAGAAGCTCTGGCTATCTTGCTGGCCATTCAACACATTAAAGAAAAAAACTGCTCAGACTCTACCATTTTTACAGACTCTCTCAGTGTTTTACAAGCCATAGAAAATTTCTCATCGGTCAAATAAAAAAATATTACACCTCGTCCTTGACATCAAATCTCTTTTATTTCAGACCTCTTCCAACAATATTAATATCAACCTTATCTGGATCCCTGCACACACTAACATCACATTTAATGAAAAAGCCGATGCTCTGGCCAAAGAAGCCACACAAAATGGTACAAATCTAATAACTCTCCTCCCTTTCACAGACTTTTTTGAACAAATTAAAATACAAAATAACACTCAAATTCAACTATTACTGAAATCACAAGGAATGACTAAAGGAACACACTATTTTGATTTATACTACAATCCCAATGAAGCTAAACCATGGTTTGCTAAAGTAATGTACCCAAGATCCCATATAACTACAATTAATCGCATCAGAGCTAACCATTACTCCCTCGCTGCCAGCTTATACCGTAAAAACTTCTCCTAAATGCTCATGTAGAAATCCTTATCAAGATGTTAATCTCATCACTTGGCACTGTCTATTATATGATAGAGAGAGATTTTCTCTCTTAAATAAACTAGACAGACTCTTTAATAGAAGGAAAAAAATTTATTCTCAATCAATAGAAAAACTTTTTAAAAAACCTTCAGATGTTCCAGCTAAATTAATATCAGAATTTCTAATAAACAAATGTAAGTTATTCATATAACATTAAATTCTCCCATATATAGCATCAAAATAAAAAGAGAGAAACAATATAATATTAATCTAACAATCTTATTTATAACTGCTTCAAAATAATATTCTGGAGCAGCTTCAGATTTACTCCATCTTTAACAACCCTATAGCTTCCACACACCTATCATACACACACACCCCTAACAAGATACATACAATAACCTACGCACCAATTGTAAACTTGCCTTAACTAATAAAAGATTCAACCTTCTACATTAATTTTCAACAAATCTACGCCTGCATTGTGGCATACCGGTTGACACAACTCCTCGTGTCCCATAGCCATCCAATAAAGTAAAGTAAAATAAAGTAAAGGAGCACTAAAAGGTAGGAATAAATTATAATATATATATATATATATATATATATATATATATATATATATATATATATTATATTCAAATCATTAAATTATCTTTAATAATTGTCCAATAGTGAGAGCGATCCCTCTCAAATATTGGTGGAGCTTTCTCCACCACTAGATTACATACATCTTCTTATTATACTTATGTCATTTAAATTTTTACTACCTTGATATTAACTTAAATATTTTAAAATAAATTAAATTCATTCAATCAAACGTACTTAGTTTAAATATTCAATTCAATTGATACAAATCTACATTATTCAATCTGTCTATAAAATATCAATTAATTCAATATATACATTTACTAAATCATTCATTTTATTTAGTTCTGGTGAAAGCCAGGACCTTACAATTTTAAAATATTATATTAATATTAACTAATTATCATATTAATAATAACACTGAAATCATTACTTTTGAAAAAATAGAAAGTTTCATAGCTGCTCACAGAGACATTTTCTCACATAGGGAAAAATTTCAGTCAAAGGTTCATATATAATGCCACCTATTAATGCCAAATAAGTGAAATGAACCTGGATGTACTCGAGTAATTTAAAATTATATGCAAATATATAATGGACCAATCAGAAGATAGCAACTATACTTCCGGAAACGGAGCACCTAGAGACATTAAAAAAAATTAAAGGTTTAAAAGTATAGTTTTATATTTATTTTATTGCTTGGATATGCTTAAAGATTAAACATTTATGATCTTGAAAAATCATAAAATTAGCATGATTTTGTAAGCTTTTTAGAAATTTCTTAAGCTAAATTTTTTTGTATATAACTTGATACGTTATAATATTTTAAAAAAAAAGTAATTAATGTAAATACTGATAATTTATGAAAGAAACGGGCGTTGAAAATTTTTTTTATTAGTTAATAGTAGGCAGAGATCTAAAAAATATAAAAAAAAAACGAAAAAAAATCAATTTTTTGAGTACTGGAAGGGTTAAATATCCATTCCAAAAAGATCTTTGAATGGTTTTCTTAGTTTTTAGTGTTAAGAAATCGATATAAGATTTGGGAGTAACGTTTCAAGCAATTCGGTAAATAACGACGACCCTAATCTATATATATATATATATAGGAAATTTTATGCCAACTTGCATGGTCAAAAAATAAAAAACGTTAAAAGTTTGAGTATTTTTTCTATTTAATACCCAAAAGATACAAAAAACATTTTAGAGCTCCAGGTTAAAGGGGTCCAAAGTTAAACGTAATGAAATTATTCAAATTTTTCGAATTTTTTGCTGAATAAATTTTTTAATGGAGAAATGTTATTTCCAACAGAAAGTATTTTACTAAGTTCTAGATAGTTCTTGAGGGAAAAGTTCATTAAAGAATATAAATTGCAAAAGTTATAGCCGGTTTAAGTTAATACAATTTTTATAATATATATATACATCTATATTATATAGTTGTAAGGAAAATGTTTACGATAAAGCTCCTCCTTTTCTCTTCTTATTACCATATTTTGATCCTTATTTTTTTCCGTTTTTTTACGTTATTTTTGTCTCTTTTTTTTCATTTCTTTCTCTCTTCCTTTTCTCTTTATTTTCTTCTCCTCACCTCTTCATTTCCTCCTCTCTCACTCCTCCTTAAAAAATCCTCAATTTTTTTCCGTTATTTTAAAGTTATTTTTACGTTATTTCATGTACTTTTAACTCCTCCTCAGGTAATCCATCAGCAATCCTCAAATTTTTCCCTGTTTTTTAAACATTATTTTACGTTATTTAAGCTCTTCCTTGGCTCATCCTCCTTATTCCTTAAATCATATGTAGAGACGATTAATTAAGTAACATATTAACTTATATCACGACATTTGATTAAATCGAGACTAACATTTTCACTAAATTAAAAAAACTATAAACTGTTCATTTACTAATAAACTTTTATAGATAAACGATATTGTCTAAGCTACTGAAGCTAAAGGGTGATCATATAGAATTTAATTAGAATAAAAATTCAATTAATATTGAAACATTCAATAATTTTTTTAATAAAAAACAATTAATTATCAGTTTATGTATTTAAAAAAAAATATATCATCAGTTTATTTATTAACTTTTGTAGATAAATGCTATTGCTTAAGGTGACGAAACATACATCGTTTATCTGATAATTACATTTTCAAAACACTTTATCTCTTTAATAAAACGATGAATTCACGTGAATCTTGTTGGAAAATGTTTATTATTAGTTCCTTTATATATGTTTAAATTTTCAATTACAATTTGAATGTAGCTTATGAGATATTGCGATTAACAGCTACGAAATGTAAAAATTTCAATATATATAGATATACTTCCAATGTAATTTGTAAAACTTTGAACATCGATTAATCAAAAACGAAACGATGAAATGTTCTGAAATTTAATATGATATTCACATTGCCTTAATTGAACTATACCTACAATTTCAAGAATATCTTGAAAAAACACGTTAGTCGCGTCAACCACCTTAAGCTATTGAAACTAAAGGGTAATCATATAAATTTCAATTGAAATAAAAATTTAATTTATATTATAATATAACATTAAATAATTTTGTTTTATAAATAATTAAGTAATGCATAAATGACTTGCATATTTCAATTTATAATATTCATCCCTTGCAATGTAATATATTTTTATCCTATCTCTATTTTATCCTTTAGAGAAAAAATACATAAATTTACAATAAAAAAATAAATATAATTATATATTTATTTGTAATAATAGTGTATTTATATATTTATTTAAATATATCTTATAGTTACTAATCTATGTTATTAGGAATCATTTATATGTCATACCGTGCACCAATATGCAATGATGTGAAGGCAAGGAATTGTCTTTATTTTTATTAAAATCAATCTTTTAACAATATACTTTTCTATTTGTTTACACTTAAATGATTTAAATGTTTATAAAGTTATTTATTAATAAAAGTATTAAGATTTCTATTAAAATTAAAATTTAATTAGAGTAAAATTATTAATATTAAATATGGTAAATTACTGGATTAACTGATAAAAGAGACTTGATTTTAATATTCTACGAGCTTAATTTACCTCGCTCCTAACGTCACTCGGTTAGATTTTCATATATTATATGAATATGTATAAATTAGCCAATTTGAAAGTCAAAAAAATTGCCTAAATTTATAAATTTTTATATTGCATATATATTTAAAATTTAGTTTTTATATACTTGATAAAAAAGAATTAATCAAAGTTTCAATATGCATAAAAATTGTTTAAATACAAATCATATCATCATGATAAATAAAAAATTTGTTTTCCTTAATTCCATTTAAATTAATGAAAAAATATGATAGGAATTCATTCTTTTTAATCATGTGTTTCAGACAGAGGGACGGAAATAAAGAAACAGAGACGTAGGAACGGAGACGGAGACAAAGACACGGAGACAAAGAGAAGAAGACAGAGAGACGGAAACAGAAAGACATAGATGGAAAGACGAAGACGAAGAGACATAGACAGAAGGACGAAGAGACGAAAAGGGAGAAATAAAGACGAAGAGACATAGACAGAAGGACGAAAAAACAACAACAGAGAGACGAAGACGAAGAGACATAGACAGGGGGAGGAAGAGACGAAAATGGAGAGACATAGACGAAGAAACGTAGCCGTAGGAACAGAGACGGAGAGACATGGATGGAGAGACGGAGACGGAGAGACAGGGACGGAAAAGCAGAGATAGAAAGACAGAGAGAGAGAGGCAGAGACGGAGACATAGACATAGGAACGGAGATAGAGAGACAGAAAGATGGAGACAGAGAAACGGAGACAACAAGACGAAGACAAAGAAACAGACGGAGTGACGGAGATGGAGAGACGAGAAGACGGAGATGGAGAGGCGAATGTTGTGTATGTGTATGTGTATATGTGTATTTGTATATGTGTATGTGTTTATGCGCATAAGTGTATGTGTATCTGGGTATGTGTTTATGTGTATGAGTGTAAGTGTTTATGTGCATGAGTGTAAGTGTTTATGTGTACTTGTGTATGTGACATGTATATGTGAAAATGCACATGGGAATATATATATATATATATATATATATATATATATATATATATATATATATATATGGATGTGTGTATGTGTGTATATGTATGTCCGTGCACGCGCGCGCGCGCGTGTGTGTGTGTGTAAATGTGCGCATGTGAATGTGCGTATATGTATGTGTATGTATGTATATGTGTAGGTGCATGTGTGTGTATGTATATATGACAATTATGCAAAAGATATTCTTGGAAGAAGAAAGTTTTAATTCTTTACTTTTATATAATTGTAATCACGGAGAGACGGAGAAACGGAGACGGAGAGATGGAGAAACGGAGATGGAAAGACGGAGACAGACAGACGATGACGGAGAGACAAAGACAGAGAGATAGAGATGGAGAGACGGAGACGGAGGGACGGATACGGAGAGACGATGACGGAGACGGAACCAGGATAACAGATATTGTGTATGTGTGTATGTATATAAGAGTAAGTGTATATGTATGGATATTTGTATATGTGTGTATGTGTATGGATATGTGTATATGTGCATGTGTGTATGTGTATGTATGTATGGATGTGACAATAATGCAAAAGATATTCACATAAGAAAAAAAAAAGTCTCAATTATTTACTTTAATATAATGAAATAATAATACTCATATAAGTAGTAATGTAATTACGGAGAAACGGAGACGGGGAAACGGCAACGGTGAAATGGAGACTGAGGGACGGAGACAGAGAAACGGAGATGGAGAGACGGAGAGACTGAGACAGACAGACGGAAACAGAGAAATGGATACGGAATGATGGTGATGGAGAGACGAAGATACGGAAACGGAAAGACGGAGAAACGGAGACAAAGAGAAGGAGACATGGAGTTGGAGAGACGGCGACGCAGAAACGATGACGGAGACGGAGTGACGGATATTGTGTATGTGTGCATGTGTATGTATATGTGTGTGTGTGTGTGTGTGTGTGTATGTGTGTGTGTGTGTGTGTGTGCGTATGCGTATGTGTATATATGTATGTGACAATTAATGCAAAAGATATTCCGGTAAGAAAAAAAAAGTCTTAATTTATTACTTTAATATAATAAATATAATAATATATAAAAGTAGTGATGTAATTACTGAGAGACGGAAACGAAGATACGGAGACGGAGAAATGGAGACAAAGACACAGAAATGGAGAGAAGAGAACAGAGACGGAAACAGAAAAAATTTGACGGAAAGACGAAGACGAAGAGACATAGACAGAAGGACGAAGAGACGACAACAGAGAGACGAAGATGAACAGACATAAACAGAGGGAGGAAGAGACGAAAAGCGAGAGACGAAGACGAAAAAACGGAGTCGTAGGAACAGAGACGGAGAGACATGGATGGAGCGACGGAGACGGAGAGGCAGAGACAGAAAGACAGAGACAAAGAGGCAGAGACGGAAACATAGCAACAGGAACGGAGATAGAGAGACAGAAAGATGGAGACGAAAAGACGGAGATAGAGAAACGGAGACAAAGAAACAGAGACATGGTGACGGAGATGGAGAGACGAGAAGACGGAGAGGAGACAAAAAGACGGAGATGGAGTAGCGAATGTTGTGCATGTGTATATGTGTATGCGTATTTGTAAGTGTGTATGTGTTTATGCGCATGAGCTTATGTGTATAAGTGTAAGTGTTTATGTGTACTTGTGTATGTGCCATATCTATGTGAAAATGTACATGGAAATATATATATATGTGGATGAGTGTATGTGTGTATATGTACGTGCGCGCGTGCGTGCGTGCGTGTGTGTGTGTGTGTGCGTGTGTGTGTATGTGTGTGTGTGTGTGCATGTGTAAATGTACGTATATGTATGTGTATGTATGTATATGTGTAGGTGCATGTGTGTGTATATATATGTGTGTGTGTATATATATACTAGAGGGGGTTCCCCCTGCTCGCGCTGCTCGCCAACCCCCGTTTATATTTACATTATGTCAGCCAGTAATGAAATTTGTACTGACCAAAAGTATTAAAAAAATTAATATTAATTATATATTTGCTCAGACAGATTTCCACACCACCCGAAGAGGTACTGTCAATAATACCTTACAATTAATAATTTATAATATAAATTGAATAATAAAAAATGTATGGTATTATGGTGCGTTGGTTTTTTTTTGTTTTATTTTTAATAATTATATAAAATTAATTATAATAATTTTAAGTTATTTTAAGTCATGTTAAAATTAATTAAAATTATTCCTTTTTCTTTATAAAATTATTCGAAATAAAACCATGGTTACCTTCGCCGATAGCCCTACACAACCATGAGAGTCTATATTCCTTTCTCCTTATACTATAGACTCTATTTACAATCCATCCTCCACCATCAGTATAACATATTTAAACAAAGTTTTAAAATCATTTTATAATTCGTACAATTTGTTATTATATTATTGTTATATAACAATTGTTCAATTAATATTTATCTCTTTTAAATCTTTGTTTAAGTATGTTTATTAGAATAATTATTATAACTTGATATTTTTCAATTAAATATTATTGTAACATGTCTTACAATAATATAGAAAAGAAATTTTTTTTATTATAATTATTCTGAATTTAAAATATAATACCTGATTGAATTCTATGTTTTTTAACATTATTATTATTATAAATTTTCCAATTATTTCTTATATTTGAATATTAATTATTATTATTTTTTCTTATAACATTTAGTATCTTTAATTCATATACTCGGAATTAATATATTTCTTTTTTTTTCAATATTAGTTTTATTCAAAGTATATATTTTACAATAAATTTCAATATCATTATGATAATCATAATATTATTAATTAATATATTTCATAAATAAAACGATAAAATTAAATAATATAATTTTTCCTTATTTATTAATTATTTTAATTTTATTTTTAATATATCTTAATTTCATTTTTAAGTCTTTTCGATGTATAAAATCTATATCTATATTGTTTTCTAATATCCTTGACTTTTTTGCTAGTATTAAAAAAGATATATTAAAATAATTTTTACAAAATTAATAGAATGTATTTTCATGTTTGTTTTTTTTCAAATTATCGATTATTTATTTATTAATAAATAATTTTCAATATTATTCATTAATTAAAAAAATCAATATAATATAATACATAATGATATGAATTTTATTAATTTTTTTTTTGTTTCATAAAATAATTTTTTATTTATTCTTTAAACATTTTATTATATTTAAATTCAATTAAAAATGTTTAAGTTATAATAGGATTTTATTTGATTTATTTAACGTTTAATGCCTGTATCATAATTATAATAATATTAATACAATTAATTACTAATCCATGTACGTCATAAATAAAATTATAAAGTGAGTATTTTATTGAATTTTATTTATTTTTTTAAAATATATTTTAATGCAATTAAGTCTTTTTGATGTATGAAATATATTTTAAATTACTGTTTTAATATAAAAAAATTATATTAGCAATACGTAATAAATACTTATAATATATTGTATTATGAGTTGTGATATATTTCATTATTGAGTCACGTATTTCTAACTTATATTGAATAATTTTATTTGTCATATATTTATAATAATATGTTACGTTGTTCCAATTTTCAAAATAAAGTTTTTCATTTTCGATTCCGATATAGTTATTAATTGCATTATTTGATCTAGATAAATCTGTATTTTCATTCAAATTTTCCATATATTCTTCGTACTGCTCTTGAAACCGTTCAGATTCGTTTATTTGGTTATTTAAATCATCTAATTCTTCTTGATGTTGTAAGTTTTCTACAACAATGTATACTTTTGAAACTGGATCCCATTCCATTTTATAATGATTCAATTATTATTAGTATTAATTAAATTATATTTTAAATAACTTATATTATTACGTTATTATTTTTTTTTATAAAATATTTGAAGTTTGTTTTTATTTTCTTTATTATTTTAAATTAATTTTTTTATATAGAAAATTTAAAGTATGTTTTTATTTTTTGTTTTATTACGTTATATCTGAAAAAAACAAATGTTTTATTAGTATGTAAGAAATATAAATATATTTTTAATATTAAAAAAATTAAAGTTTTTTTTTTGTTATTTTTCTAGTACTTCTTTCCATACTATATTGGTTAATTCATTTTTATTTTCTAATTCATTTTGAATATGTATTTTAGAAGGATTTTTACTTCTTGAAAGAGCAACATATAATTGTCCATGTGAAAATGAAGGTTTTTTATGAATAATCCTACGTTTTCAAAACTTTGACCTTGTGATTTATTTATAGTTATAACAAAAGCTAATACAATGGGGAATTGTTTTCTAAATAAAATAAATGGTAAAGACGATGATTCATTTGTGCTTAATGTAATACGCGGTATAAAAACTTTATTTCCTTCATTTTCGCCTGTAATTACTTCAGCTTCTATATTGTATTTAAATAATCTCGTTATCTTTAATCGTGTTCCATTGCATAATCCATCTTTTATACTTAAATTTCTAATTAGCATTATTATGGCATTTATTTTTAAATTAAGTTCATGTGGAGGTAATCTTTCTCTTATATTATTTAACATTTCTATTGGATAATTTAAATGAATATTATCATCTGTTTGATCAACACCCTGATATGTTGCATAATCAATACTATAATATGTCATTGTTTCATTAATAATTAAATTCAATATTTTATTATTTAAAATATTCACATCTTCATTATGCGTACTTAAAATAACATTTTTCGAAAAACAATAATTATTGTTAATGTTTTGATAAATTCTATTGCAAACATTATTAGTTTTCCATTTTTCTGGTATAATAAATGTATCAACTTTTCCTTCTCCGATATCTAATAGAAATGATGAAAAATTTTCATCATTAGATCTTATATTTTTTTTTTATTTAAAAATATAAAACATGGGCCATAGGGTTGAATATTTTATAGTTTGTTCTATAATTGTATTTTCATTTCCATGTTTTAATACAGGTAAAATTTGACGAAAATCTCCACCTAAAATAATAATTTTTCCTTCAAAAATTTTATTATTATGACAGACATCTTTTAATGTTTTGTCAACTATTTCTAAAGGTTTTTCAGGAATCATTGATGCTTGGTCCCATATAATTACATTTGCTTCTCTTAATTTTTTCTTATCTGAATCAAATTTTAAAAATGCACTTTCAATATTGTTTAAGTCAAACGGTAATCTAACAGTTCGGTGACTGGTTAAACCTTTTGGTAATAAAATTGAAGCAATACCTGTCCAAGTCATTGATAAGAATATTTTTTATTGTTATGAAATAATATATTAATGTTTAATATAAAAATGTTTTTCCAGAACCTCCTGGTCCATCTATGAAAAAAATTTAATGATTATTATTTATTATTTGTTCAAAAATATGTTTTTGATCGTTATTCAATTGTTTATACATTTTATCAAATTTTTTTTCACTAAAAATTATAATTTCATCATTAATTTCTTCGTTTTCCTTGATAAAGTTTTCATTTGGTTTGGGTCAAACAAAATTTTCACATGACATTTGTTCTGAATTTAATATTTGAATAATATGGGATGGAGCTTTGTTTTCTTTATTTTCTTTAAAATCTTCAATAAAAAATTTTTTATATTTTTCCCAAATAATGTTACTTTGAATATTTTCACATAATAAAAAACATGCGAAAAATTCACGTAATTGTACTGGTAACATAACATGGCATGCTTCTTCAAAAATATAATAAATTTGTTTTTCGTGTTCTATTAAATTCATTGCAAGAGCAGTTTCTTTATAAGTATTATAAGTTACATTTTCATAAGTTCTTGAATCTTTAAAATTTTAGATAAGTATATTTTTTTATTATATTATGATTAGTTTATATTAAGTTTATTTTTTAATATTATATTTTAAAATAATATATAATTAAAATTTAAAATACTTTTAATTTAATATTTCTTTATAAATTAATTAATTATGATATATTTTATTTTAGATTGATTTAAATATATATTAAAAACAATAAAATAGGTAAGAAAATCATAATAACTAGAGTTATAATTTTAAAATAAATATATTGAAAATATATTATAAATTTATATAAAATCGTTTTTTAAAGAATTAAATTTAATTAAATTGTTTATTTAAATATTAAAAAATTAATATCACACTCTTTATATAAAAAATTTATAATTTGTTATATAATTTATAATATAACTGTTAAAATATAAACAAACGAAAAGGATATAAATATATTCCTTGAAATATTGAAAATATTAGAGAAAAATAAAATAAAAATTATATAACTTTATTTATTTGTACGAAGAGTATAAAAGATAAAATTTTACATTAACAATATAATTTTTATTTTTACCTTTTTATAAATAAATGAATTAATAATTATTATAATTTTTATCTTTTTAATTAATAAAAAACTTACAATAACTTTTTTACTTTTGACATTTAAAGAAATGTGAAAAAATTTTTTTAATTTATATTATTTTAAAAGTGCTTATGCTTATGTAGGGCTACTGGCGATGGGTACCACTCTTATTGTTTAATTTTTCCTTATAAACAAGAAAAAAACCCAACGCGCCATTGACAATACCTCGTTAAACTGATAAAAAAAATAAAAACTCCTACTTAAAACTTTCACAAGATAAACTCAAGACAACAAGAAAACAAATTTAAGCTAACCTGAAAGAAGAATCTTTTAGATGTAGAAAATTTTTTAATAAGTTTTTCTGACCAAGACAATCAAGACAAAGTAAAATGTGCTTTACTTTTAGGCAAATACAGCTTGGGCCCAAAAAAAAGTAAGCTTAAATGTTGAAAATAGAAGTTTTTTATTTTTTTTTGTGTCAGTATGGGTGGTGTGTAAAGTTGTCTAACGAACGTAGTTATTATTTGATAGTTAAAAAATAATTATATCAATAATCTATAATATTATTAACTATGTATTAAATATATATTCCATTATGTAGCCTTAAGCAAGTATTTCATACATATAATATTAAAAAACTTTTTTCTTAATAGTTTACATTTAAAATAAATAATTGACGTTTAAAAATAAAATAAAGAATCAATATATTTAAGATAATTTAATACCAATATTTTTCATAACCAAATTTGGTCTCGAAAGTATTGGAGTCATCAAACAAGGTTTTTAAAAAAAATATTGGTAAAATTTAAATATTCAATTAACGATATAAAAATAAACACTAAATGATTATGAATAGTGTATTAGGGACATGAGGGGTAGTGAGGGGGTGATTTGTGGACTGAGGGGTAGACTTGGGTAGGAGAGGGGAGACTGGGGTAGAGGGGGACATCTTTTTTTTTTTTTCTTAAAAAGACATTTAGAGAGACATTTTTACGTTATTTTGAGGGGTGACTTTTGATTTTTTTGGAGGAGAAAAAAAATGAGGGGTAGGAGTGATGGGGTAGTAGTGAAAAGAGTGATAGTAGTGGTATAGAGAATGAGTAACAAATACATTGATAAAATAATGTAAATTTAGCTAAATTATCTGAGGGGGGTCGAGTGACGTACGAGGGGTAGCAAGAGGGGTGACTTGGGTAGTAGAGGGGTGTCTTTTTTTTTCTCAAAAAAGATCATCTTTATACAGATTTTTACGTTATTTTGAGGGGTGGATTGTGATGTTTTAAGCATACAAAAGAGGGGGAGGAAAAATGAGAGGTAGATGAGAAGGTTTTTTTTTTATATAACTATATAATATAGGGAGATATATATATATATATATATATATATATATATATGAGACAATTATGCAAAAGATATTCTTGAAAGAATAAAGTTTTAATTTTTCACTTTTATATAATTGTAATTACGGAGAGACGGAGAAACGGAGACAAAGAGACGGAGACGAAGAGACGGAGGCGAAGAAACGAAGACGGAAAAACGGAAACGTAGAAACGAAAACAGAGAAACGGAGACCAAGAGACGGAGACAGAGAACGGAGAGACGGAGTTGGAGGGACGGTGACGGATGGACGGTGATAGAGAGACAAATTTAAAGAGACGGAGACGAAGAGACAGATTCAAAGAGACGAAGAAGGAGAGACGGAGTCGGAGAAACGGAGATACGGAGACGGAAAAACGAAGAAATGGAGACATGGAGTTAAAGATACGAGGACGGAGACGGAGTGACGGATATTGTGTATGTGTATGGGTGCATGTGTATGTGTGTATGTGTATGAGTGTGTATGTGTATGTGTGTATGTTTATGTTAAAGGTGCACGTGTGTATATGTAGGTATGTATGTGACAATAATGCAAAAGATATTTACGTAAAAAAAGTCTTAATTCTTTATTTCAATATAATGAAATAATATATATATATATATATATATATATATATATATATATATATATATATATATATATATATATATAGGACGTTTTGACAATTTTTCCCATGTATATTAATATTTATTAAGAAAGTTTTGAAATCAATCAAGCAATCGTCGAATACTTTTGTATTCAATTCATTCTTTTTAAAATAATATTAAATTCATAAAAATATCATTACACTATCTTTCAATTTTCGAATGTAATAAAATTTCTTCAAAGCTTTTGAATATTATGTCTTTTATTTTTTGTTTTAATTTATTATCCAAATTGATGAATACTATTTAATTATGTTATTATTACTTTTAAAAAAGTATATTTTAGGCGAGTTTAGGTATTAAACAGTATAGTATTCTTTAGAACATTTTTTCTAAATATTTCTTTTTTTTAATACATACATCATATTTTGTTTTTAATTTCAGCTCTTGAGAGTACTGAAATGAATTGAGTAATTATTATTAAGTTTATACCTTTTACTAGATTTATCTATAGTTTTTGCTTAAGAAAGTTTTGAAATCAATCAAGCAATCATCGAGTACTTCTGTATTCAATTCATTCTTTTTAATAATATAAAATTCATAAAATGTTCAATTTATATTGTCTTTGATAGACGAATGTTCGGAAAAACTTTGCCAAATAATTTATCAAAAAAAGGGATTATTGAGATGAAGATAGCGATGATAGTACACATCGAAATTGGAAAAAAAAATGATATATCAGATCAACTTATTATTTCATTTATGAGTGAATATTACTACTTAAACATTGATGAACTATACTTGATCTTACTAGGAGAGGCCCAGGCCTCCGGATCACGGATTTCGCTCAAACTTTGGGATAAGTTTCTACATGTCAAAATATGGAGATAACCTGAATTTTAGACCCTAACGCCTAAAATTTCCCTAGTTATAGGCAATTAGAGAAAATCACTAAAAAAGTTACTAGATTTTCAAACGCTTATAGTTCTTTAGCATTAACAACTAGACACTTGTAATTGTTTTTAAATAAAAGCTGAGCTTAAACCCTTTCGAAATAGCACCTACAGCATATCAAAATATTATTTGTTCCCATAGCTACAGTGTTATAAAAATTGTACTACATTTTAGCATTTATTATTAATTAATGTTTTTGAAAGGAAATTCACGTCAAAATCTTATAACGCTGTAACGTTGGGAAAAAATAATATTTTGATATGCTACAAGCACTATTTTGAAAGGATTTGAGGTCAGCTTTCATTCGAAAATGGTTTTAAGCTTCTAACTGTTAATGCTAAAGAGCTATAAGCGTTTGGAAATCTAGTAACTTTTTCAGTGATTTTTTTTAATTACCTATAACTAGAGAAATTTTTAGCGTTAGGGTCTAAAATTCTGGTTTTCTTCATATTTTGACATCTAGAAACTTTTCCCAAAGTTTGAGCAAAATCCGTGATCCGGAGGCCTGGGCCTCTCCTAGTTAGTGATATCTATTTTATTTTATTCCTGATGAAAGACTTACTTAATAAACAATTTCCGAAACGATTAACTTCAAAGTTTCGAAATAATTTTCTATTTACTATGCTACAGTTAAAGACCAAAATTGTGTAATTTTATTTCTAAAAACTTGGCAGAAGAGCCATTAGCTTCTAACAACTTATATTTGAGAATTTGCTCCCATCAACTTGTATTTAAGAATTTGCTCCCATCAACTTCAAAATTATTTATGCCTTTTTAAAACTTTCAGGGAAGATACCCATTTTAATTGTAATACTTTTAATAAAATAAAATTATGCATTCTCTATCTCATCACACTGTCTTTTTATTTTCAAGTGCTGTAAAATATATAAAATTTTACTAAATATCTACAAAAGAACTTGCCAGGCCCGTGGTTTAATATTTTGTTGGTGAAATGCTCAATGTATGTGAGTACTGCCTCATAATTGAATTGTTAGTTAATTCAAGTATGTTGAATAATAAGTGAAAATATGAATCTATAAACCAATTGTGTACATGTATAATTTTTATCTGTCACAATATATTGTCCACGTGAAAGAGTAAAATAATTTAGTCTTGTAGAATATGCTTTTCCAATTTTCTATGTTCTGACTTTTTTAAATAAAAGAGGATAAATACTAACTTGTATATAGTAAAGCTCAAACCTTAAAGAATCAATCCTTATTTATTATTATGTTATGGTTAACATGATCTACTAATTTTTATATTTTCCATATATATATATATATATATATATATATATATATATATATATATATATATATATATATATCCTTTCAATGATTATTTACATCCGATGGATAGTAGTTTCCCATATTCAAAGAATATTATTAAGAACATTAACATTCCGCTCAAACTATTGTACAATATATTTTTACATCACGGTGCGTGTGATTTTTTTCTGTATTATATTGATAGAAAATATTTTATTTAATATTCAACGATAAAAAACAAAGATACATCCTAATACAATGAACAAAATTCTATTTTGACCTCGAAAATTATTTTTTGTAATGCATGCGATGTAATACGAAAAAATATTCTTAGTTTTCTTTCACTTATCTTTACTACATAAACCTTACAATTTTTAACTTCACCATAAAATATTAAACTACGGGCCTGGCAAGTTATTTTGTAGATATTCAGTAAAATTTAATATATTTTACAGCACATGAAAATAAAAAGATAGTATGATGAGATAGAGAATGCATAATTTTATTTTATTAAAAGTATTACAATTAAAATGGGTATCTTCCCTGAAAGTTTTAAAAAGTCATAAATAATTTTGAAGTTGATGGGAGCAAATTCTCAAATATAAGTTGTTAGAAGCTAATGACTCTTCTGCCAAATTTTTAGAAATAAAATTGCACAATTTTGGTCTTTAACCGTAGCATATTAAATAGAAAATTATTCCGAAACTTTATAGTTAATCGTTTCGGAAATAGTTTATTAAGTAAGTCTTTCATCAGGAATAAAATAAAATAGATATCACTAAGATCAAGTATAGTTCATCAATGTTTGAGTAGTAATATTCACTCATGAATAAAATAATAAGTTGATCTGATATATCATTTTTTTTAAATTTTGATGTGCACTATCATCGCTATCTTCATCTCAATAATCCCTTTTTTTGATAAATTATTTGGCAAAGTTTTTCCAAACATTCGTCTATCAAAAAAAAATATAAATTGAACATTTTATGAATTTTATATTATTAAAAAGTAAGAATTGAATACAGGAGTACTCGACGATTGCTTCATTGATTTCAAAACTTTTTTTAGCCAAAACTGTAGATAAATCTAGTAAAAGGTATAAACTTTTATTCCAGTACTCTCAAGAGCTGAAATTGAAAACAAAATATGATGTATGTAGTAAAAAAAAGAAATATTTATAAAAAATGTTCTAAAGAATACTATACTGTTTAATACCTAAACTCGCCTACAATATACTTTTTTAAAACTAATAATAACATAATAAAATAGTATTCATCAGTTTGAATAATGACTTAAAACAAAAAATAACAGACATAATATTCAAAAGCTTTGAAAGAATTTTATTATATTCGAAAATTAAAAGATAGTGTAATGATATTTTTATGAATTCAATATTATTTTAAAAAGAATGAATTGAATACAGAAGTATTCAACGATTGCTTGATTGATTTCAAAACTTTCTTAATAAATATTAATATACATGGGAAAAATTGTCAAAACGTCTTATAGATATATATATATATATATACACGGTGATTCTAAACTACTGTATTTCCCTTGACGAGGTGATAGAGGACATCATTCTGAACAAACTTTATATTGTAATTTTTTTTCTATCTCGTATAGTTTTTAAGCTACGGCACTTTAAAGTTACGCTTTTTCAGCCAATCAGAGAGCGTCATTCTAAACGTTCGAAAACAGCAACAAGTGTGTGCCCATTTTGCCCCGGTAGCAACGAGCTCATTGATCGCTTGCATAGTTACCAAATAAACATTTGTTTGTTATTGTCCCTGACATATAACCCAAAAATAAAAATTTGAGTATTCTAATGTTTATAATCGAAGTACGTAATGTTGAATAATAGATGGCAATGCTATTCTTATAATGAAGATTCAATTTGTTGTTTTATTTTATTTTATAATTAAATAAATGATATTTAATAAAAACGATAATTTAATATTCTAAAAATATCAAATTACTAATTGAATAAATTATTGTTTAAACGTAAATATTCAACAAAATTATGATTGATTATTAAATAATTATAATAATTACTAATGAATTATAAAGAATAATTTATTTTTGAAATATCATTAAAAGTAAGATTTTGATTAATATCATTATCGTAAAAAAGATGATATATTATAAAAATATTTAAATAACTACTCGTCAATTGATATTAGTGAAAATTTAATTTTAAAATAGTTCTATTTGAACAGTATTGTTGGAAGTATGATAATTCTTTAAGTAGCAGGCAAAGAAGTAACCATAATTATTAAATATTCATTTCTTTCAACTATTTAATAAGATATACTTTGTCTTCTAATAACTTAATAAAATCAGGTAACTTTATGATAAAATTGTTGTTTTGTGAAGCAAAAATATTTTTTGTATGGTTATTCTTATTTTAAAATTGGGCGCTATCAGATAATTCTATTTAACAAAACATATTTCAATATGCTTAAACTTGGCAACGTTATAATAAATTAATTTTTTTTATAATTAGAGTTTCGAAAGGTGATATAAAACGGACGCTTCACCAGTACTTTGGAATTTTTTTATTTTACTCCGAAATTTCAGAAAAAGAAATACATTAGTTAGTAGTAAATATAGTGATTATTATTGAAATTAATTTCGAAGTAAATTCATTTATCATTTATTAAATATTTTGGGTTCCAATAATCATTGTTATTTTCATAACCTTGAATATTAAAATCAAAAATTCTCAATAATTAATCAATCACTTTACTTAATTTAATTGAACAATTCCCATGATACATACTAGAAGCTAATGTATCTCGTTTTTTAAAACTTTGCAATCGAACAAGAAAACGGTAAATATTTCTGAGTGCAGGTGTAGAGTCTATTTTACATCACCTTAAGCTTCAGAAATATTCATTTTTAGAAAGAATATTTTTTATCAGTAATAATCTATAAATTTTTAAATTAACGTGCTTATAATATACTACAAATACTAGGATTCATGCAATTTAAAACCACATTCTACAATTGATAGTTCACAAGACTTTTTAAGATTGATTTTTCTACGCTTTTACTTATGCAATAATTTTTGTTTTTAAAATAATAATAGTTATAATTGAGACATATAGAGTATATTCATTTATAAAAATTTGCAATAATACAAATATTACCCAAGGATCCAAAACATGATACGGTCCTAGGCGGATGAGCGACCTTAATATTAAACAATCTATATCTAAAAAGTTATTCCAACGTTGCATTTAAAATTGCAGTGTGAGGTAGACGTGCTATTCCTATACGATTAATATTGAACAACAGTTACATATGTTTAATAAACTGGTACAGTATTGGGAACATAGGGAGAATGAGTATTGATAAAAGGCTAGGCTAGGAAATGTCATATTTAAAAGTGGTTTTATTGTAATATATTATGTAATCATTAAGTAAAGTTGCGATTTGTATTGGTTCGGTTGTGGGCACCCTTGCAAAATTGTTGGTGTTAATTTATTGATTGCAACCTATATTGCATTACAAAATAGGAATAATTTCATACTAAATAAATGTGCATTACATTCACCTTCATTGATAAATTTTTATTTGTAATATTATTGATAAAGTATAAATAAGTACAAATGAATATTTGTTTTTTTTTACACAAAAAAATTAATTGGCTTATAGCAAAAGCAGAGACATGTTTTTTCGCTTTGATATTTGGCATAACGATACAAAAATGATATTTGTCAGAAAAACATCATCTGCTTTCTGTCAATAGAAACGCTGGGGTCTCCACAACCAAACCATTGCCCACAGCCGAACCCTTTCCTATACATTTCTTGAAATTAATTTAATTTTATATATTTTTTCGATATATTTTATTCTATTATCTCAATGATATATTATTGTATAACGAATTGCTAAACTTTTTATATTTCAATACTTCTTATCTTATACTTATATCAAATAACACAGGGTTTAATTATTACTATATTATGATACAAATATTTTTAATAGCGTTTTCAGGCTCGTCGTAGTTAGCGAATGAGCGAAATGAAAGTTTTTTCGTCCCGAATAAGCATACATAGTAAGCAGATTTCAGACACGCAGTGCTTAAATCTTTCTATAATATTAAATAATTATAACAATAACAATAATATTAATGATTTATCATTAATAATTACAAAATATTATTGGTGATATTTTATAATAAGGTAAATACAAAAATTTTTATACTTTTTTTCTTCTTTACCGTCGCTATATTTATGCTACTTGTGATGTTAATCAGCAACGGAGCTTGTAAGTGTGTTTGTAAACAAAGCACATGTAACGTTAAATGGTGCCTCTATCAATTGGTTGCCGAGAGCGAGATTCGAACACAGAACCCCGAGATTACGAATCCAACGCTCTACCGACTGAGCCACTAACCGGCTCTATTTCTATGGTATACTAATATTAAAAAATGATCGGCTCTTTTCGAAATCACTCGCTTAACGTTCGCCTTTAAATGACAATGTAATATTATCAAATAAGATTAGTTTGTTTATGATTTTATTGATCCACGCCAACATCCATCTTTTTATCCTTTTTCTTATATTTTTTATCTCTCTTCTTTTTAAATATATTAACAGAAAGAAATACGAGAAAGTCATTATTTACTATCTAATCATCATTTCAACCATTATATTTTAACACAAATAAATTTGAAAATTTACAAATTTTATTATTCAAAATTTTATATTATTCATGAATTATGTTATAATTTTAACTTCGTAAATTACAGAAAAAAAATTTGTAAATTTTAACACAAAAATTTGTGGTTCATCTGTAACACTTATGTGTGTTAAAATTAAAAATTTTTTTCCACTTTGTACATGAGTGAAAATATTTTTAAAATAAAATTTAAGAATCTGTTGATTGGTAATATATTATTTATACGATTAAATATTTACTATTTTGATAGTATTTTCATTTCCAAAAAGTATAAATTCAAGAAGTCATTTAAATGTAAAAATAGACATTCTTAGTGTATTTATTAGAAATTATAATATTCTTAATATCAGAATAATTTTTTTGCCATTCTAACCCCAAAATCGCAACTTCGTTGCTCTTTCTTGGCTCTCATGGTAAAAAATACGGTTTGCAACTGGTATGAAAAGGCTTTTTTACGAAACTCGTTACGACCCTTGCCTTCGGCTCGGGACGTAAAATTCTCGTTTCGTAAATAAAGCCTTTTCATACCCGTTACAAAATGTACTAATAATTAATTATGAGTCTAAAAAAAGAAAGCAGACCACGCTAGATTCTACATCAGGTTTTTTAATAACTTTTTATGATATTGTTTTCAAACTTTTTAACCTTCTTGTTTGTCTGATTATTTGCTACATTAGTTACCATTTTATTTGACGAATTCTTATTTTTTCTAGCTTTACGAATTGTAATTTATTATAATATTATAAGCTCGACAAACCTAACCACAAAATATGATACATTGAAATTTTGTATTATAAAATTTTATGTATAGTATTATAAAGGATTTTTGAGTTTTCCGCACTACTCTTAATATTTTATTGTAACGACAAAACTATTAACTAGCATCTCAGACAGATATTTTGTTATACTTTTAGCCATGATTGTAGCAAGACTTTTTTCCAGAATCCTAGCAAGATATTTCACCGAGGTTTTTGCCAGATTTATCGCCAAATTTTTCGCTAGACCTATTCTCAAACGTTTCGACTGACTTTTAGCAACACTTTTCACCAGAATTTAAAAAAAAACTTTTTGTCAGACTTTACGCAAGACTTTCTGTCAGACTATTCGCAAGACGTTCTGCTAGACTTTTTGCAAGACATTTTGCCAGGCTTTCTGCAAGACTTTCGATCAGACTTTTAGCTAGACTTTTCGCAAGACTTTTTCCTAGACTCACCGCTAGATCTTTTGCTAAATGTTTTGAGAAACTTTTCGCAACACTTGTCACCAGACTTTTTTAAAAACTTTTAGCCAGACTTTACGCAAGACTTTTTGCCAGACTATTCGCAAGACGTTCTGCTGGACATTTTGCAAGACTTTTTGCCAGACTTTCTCGCCGGACTTTTTCCTAGACTCATCGCAAGACCTTTTCCCAGACGTTTCAACAGACTTTTCGCAACACTTTTCACCAGAATTTTTGAAAAACTTCTTGCCAGACTTTACGCAAGACTTTTTGCCAGACTATTCGCAAGACGTTCTGCTACACTTTTTGCAAGACTCTTTGCCAGACTTTCTGCAAGACTTTTTACCAGACTGTTTGCTAGACTTTTCGCTAGACTTTTTCCCAGAATAATCGCAAGACCTTTTGCCAGACATTTCAGCAGACTTTTCGCAACACTATTCACCAGACTTTTTGAAAAACTTTTTGCCAAACTTTACGCAAGACTTTTTGCCAGACTCATTGCAAGACCTTTTGCTAGACGTTTCTGCAGACTTTTAGCAACACTTTCCACCAAACTTTAGGCGGGACTTTTTGCGGGACTATTCGCAAGACGTTCTGCTAGACGTTTTGCAAGACTTTTTGCCAGACTTCCTGCAAGACTTTAGACCAGACTTTTTGCGAGACCTTTTGCCAGACTTTTCGTCAGACTTTTCGCAACACTTTTAGCCAGACTTTATAAAAATTTTTTTTCCAGACTTAACGCAAGACTTTTTGCCAGTCTATTTGTAAGACGTTTTGCTAGACTTTTTGCAAGACGTTTTGCCAGACTTCCTGCAAGACTTTCTACCAGACTTTTTGCTAGACTTTTCGCAACACTTTTGACCAGACTTTTTGAAAAACTTTTTGCCAAACTTTACGCAAGACTTTTTGCCAGACTCATTGCAAGACCTTTTGCCAGACTTTTCGTCAGACTTTTCGCAACACTTTTAGCCAGACTTTATAAAAATTTTTTTTCCAGACTTAACGCGAGACTTTTTGCCAGTCTATTTGTAAGACGTTTTGCTAGACTTTTTGCAAGACGTTTTGCCAGACTTCCTGCAAGACTTCCTACCAGACTTTTTGCTAAACTTTTCGCAACACTTTTGACCAGACTTTTTAAAAAACTTTTCGCCAGAGTTTACGCACGACTTTTTGCCAGACTATTTGCAAGACTTCCTGCAAGACTTCTTACCAGACTTTTTGCTAGACTTTTTGCCAGACTTCCTCTCCAGACTGTTTCCTAGACTCATCGCGAGACCTTTTGCCAGACGTTTCGATAACTTTTTGCAACACTTTAAACTAGACTTTTTGACAAACTGTTTGCCAAACTTTACGCAAGACTCTTTGCCAGACTATTCGTAAGACGTTCAGCTAGACTTTATACAAGACATTTTGCCAGACTTCCTGCAAGACTTTCTACGAAACTTTTTGCTAGACTTTTCGCCAAACTTTTTCCTAGACTCATCGCCAGACATTTTGCCAGACGTTTCGACAGTTTTTTCCCAATACTTTTCGCCAGACGTTTTACCAGACTTCTTGCCAGACTTTCTACCAGACTTTTTGCTAGACTTTTTGCAACAGTTTTTACCAGACTTTTAAAAAAACTTTTCGCCAGACCTAACGCAAGACTTTTTGCCAGACTATTCGTAAGACGTTCTGCTAGACTTTTTGCAAGACTCTTTGCCAGACCTCCTGCAAGACTTTCGGCCAGACTTTTTGCTAGACTTTTTGCCAGACTTTTTCCTAGACTCATCCCAAGACATTTTGCCAGACGTTTCGACAGACTTTTCGCAACCCTTTAACTAGACTTTTAGACACACTTTTTGCCAAACTTTTCGCAAGACTTTTTGCCAGACTATTCGTAAGATGTTTTGCCAGACTTCCTGCAAGACTTCCTACCAGACTTTTTGCTAGACTTTACGCAACACTTTTTACCAGACTTTTTAAAAAATTTATTGCCAGACTTTACGCAAGACTTTCTGCCAGACTATTTGCAAGACGTTCTGCTAGACTTTTTGCAAGACTTTTGGCCAGACTTCCTGCAAGACTTTCGGCTAGACTTTTTGTTAGAATATTCGCTATACTTTTTCCTAGATTCATCGCTAGATTTTATGCTAGACCTTCCGCCAGAATTTTTCCCAGACTAATCGCAAGACCTTTTGTTAGACGTCTCGACAGACTTTTCGCGACACTTCCCACCAGACTTTTAAAAAAACTTCTCGCCAGATTCAACACAATCCTTTTTGCCAGACGATTCGTAAGACGTTCTGCTAGACTTTTTGCAAGACTATTTGCCCGACTTTCTGCAATACTTTTTGCCAGACTGTTTGCTAGACTTTTCGCCAGACTTTTTCCCAGACTAATCGCAAGACCTTTTGCCAGACGTTTCGGCAGACTTTTCGCAATACTCTTCACAAGACTTTTTGAAAAACTTTTTGCCAGACTAAATGCAAGACTTTTTGCCAGACTATATGCAAGACTTTCTGCTAGACTTTCTGCAAGACGTTTTGCCAGACTTCCTGCAAGACTTTTTACCAGACTTTTTGCTAGGCTTTTTGCCAGACTTTTTCCTAGACTCATCGCAAGACATTTTGCCAGACTTTTCGACAGACTTTTCGCAACCCTTTAACTAGACTTTTTGACACACATTTTGCCAAACTTTTCGCAAGACTTTTTGCCAGACTATTCGTAAGACGTTTTGCCAGACTTCCTGCAAGACTTCCTACCAGACTTCTTGCTAGACTTTACGCAACACTTTTTACCAGACTTTTTAAAAAACTTACTGCCAGACTTTACGCAAGACTTTCTGCCAGACTATTTGCAAGACGTTCTGCTAGACTTTTTGCAAGACTTTTTTCCAGACTTCCTGCAAGACATTAGACCAGACTTGCTAGACTTTTCGCCAGACTTTTTCGCAGACTAATCGTAAGACCTTTTGCCAGACGTTTCGGCAAACTTTTCGCAACACTTTCCACCAGACTTTTTAAAAAACTTTTTGCCAGACTATACGCAAGACGTTCTGTTAGACTTTTTGCAAGGCTTTTGGCCAAACTTCCTGCAAGACTTTCTGCTAGACTTTCTGCAAGACTTTTTTCCAGACCTCCTGCAAGACTTTCGGTCAGACTTTTTACTAGACTTTTTGCCAGACTTTTTCCTAGACTCAACGCAAGACATTTTGCCAGACTTTTCGACAGACTTTTCGCAATCCTTTAACTAGACTTTTTGACACACTTTTTGCCAAACTTTTTGCAAGATTTTTTGCCAGACTTCCTGCAAGACTTCCTACCAGACTTTTTGCTAGACTTTACGCAACACTTTTGACCAGACTTTTTAAAAAACTTATTGCCAGTCTTTACGCAAGACTTTCTGCCAGACTATTTTCAAGACGTTCTGCTAGACTTTTAGCAAGACTTTTTTCCAGACTTCCTGCAAGACATTAGACCAGACTTGCTAGACTTTTCGCCAGACTTTTTCGCAGACTAATCGCAAGACCTTTTACCAGACGCTATGGCAAACTTTTCGCAATACTTTCTACCAGACTTTTTGAAAAACTTTTTGACACACTATACGCAAGACGTTCTGCTAGACTTTTTGCAAGGCTTTTGGCCAGACTTCCTGCATGACTTCCGGCCAGACTTTTTGTTAGAATATTCGCTAGACTTTATCCTAGACTCATCGCTAGATCTTTTGCTAGACTTTCCGCCAGAATTTTTCCCAGACTAATCGCAAGACCTTTCGCCAGACGTCTCGACAGACTTTTCGCGACACTTCCCATCAGACTTTTAAAATAACTTTTTGTCGGACTTTACACAAGACTTTCTGCCAGACTCTATGCAAGACTTTCTGCTAGACTTTTTGTTAGAATATTCGCTAGACTTTTTCCTAGACTCATCGCAAGACATTTAGCCAAACGTTTCGACAGACTTTTCGCAATACTTTCCACCAGACTTTTTGAAAAACTTTTTGCTAGACTATACGCAAGACGTTCTGCTAGACTTTTTGCAAGACTTTTGGCCAGACTTCCTGCAAGACTTTCTGCCAGACTTTTTGTTAGAATACTCGCTAGACTTTTTCCTAGACTCATCGCTAGATCTTATGCTAGACTTTCCACCAGAATTTTTCCCAGACTAATCGCAAGACCTTTCGCCTGACGTCTCGACAGACTTTTCGCGACACATCCCACCAGACTTTATAAAAAACTTTTTGTCGGACTTCACACAAGACACTCTGCCAGACTATATGCAAGACTTTCTGCTAGACTTTCTGCTAGACTTTTTGCCAGACTTCCTGCAAGACTTTCGGCCAGACTTTTTGCTAGACTTTTTGCCAGACTTTTTCCTAGACTCATCGCAAGACATTTAGCCAGACGTTTCGACAGACTTTTCGCAACCCTTTAACTAGATTTTTTGACACACTTTTTGCCAAACTTTCCGCAAGACTTTTTGCCAGACTATCCGTAAGACGTTTTGCCAGACTTCCTGCAAGACTTCCTACCAGACTTTTTGCTAGACTTTACGCAACACTTTTTATCAGACTTTTTAAAAAACTTATTGCTAAACTTTACGCAGGAGTTTCTGTCAGACTATTTGCAAGACGTTCTGGTAGACTTTTTGCAAGACTTTTTCCCAGACTCCTTGCAAGACTTAAGACCAGACTTTTAGCTAGACTTTTCGCCAGACTTGTTCGTGGACTAATCGCAAGACCTTTTGCCAGACATTTCGGCAAACTTTTCGCAATACTTTCTACCAGACTTTTTGAAAAACTTTTTGACACACTATACGCAAGACGTTCTGCTAGACTTTTTGCAAGGCTTTTGGCCAGACTTCCTGCATGACTTCCGGCCAGACTTTTTGTTAGAATATTCGCTAGACTTTTTTCTAAACTCATCGCTAGATCTTTTGCTAGACTTTCCGCCAGAATTTTTCCCAGACTAATCGCAAGACCTTTCGCCAGACGTCTCGACCAACTTTTCGCGACACTTCCCACCAGACTTTTAAAAAACCTTTTTGTCGGACTTTACACAAGACTTTCTGCCAGACTATTCGCAAGACGTTCTGCTAGACTTTTTACCAGACTTTTTGCTAGACTTTTTGCAACACTTTTAACTATACTTTTTGAAAAACTTTTGGACAGACTTCATGCGAGACACTTTGCCAGACTATTCGCAAGACGTTCTGCTAGAATTTTTGCAAGACGTTTTGCTGGACTTTTTGCAAGACGTTTTGCCAGACTTTTTCGCAGACTAATCGCAAGACCTTTTGCCAGACGTTTCAGCAAACTTTTCGCAATACTTTTTAACAGACTTTTTGAAAAATTTTTTGCCAGACTATTTGCAAGACGTTCTGCTAGACATTTTGCAAGACTTTTTGCCAGACTTTTTGCAAGACTTTAGGCCAGACTTTTTGTTAAAATATTCGCTAGACTTTTTCTTAGACTCGTCGCTAGATCTTTTGCTAGACTTTCCGCCAGAATTTTTTCCAGACTAATCACAAGACCTTTTGCCAGACGACCGACTTTTCGCGACACTTCTCACCAGACTTTTTAAAAAACTTTTTGCCAGACTTTACGCAAGACTTTTTGCCAGACTATTCGCAAGACGTTTAGCTAGACTTTTTGCAAGACTTAGACTAAACTTAGCCCTTACTTGCCTCATTGAGGTTAATCGTACACCGACTTTTTTGTATAAATATTTTTTTTTGTATTGGCACAAGCTTAAATTAATATTTGTCATTTGTAACCAAGCTTAAAGATAAACTCAAAGGGTTTCTAGTTTTAGCCAATCATAGACAATATTATCCTTGGCTTTAGTAAAAAATAGCGCTTGCTATGTCTGGCATCAGCTAAAACTAATAAGTTTTATTGCATTAGTCACTACAGCTTTGCATGGCTCATAAGATTAGTTATTTTTTACGAAGAGTGAAGCATCTTTTTTTTTAACTTTAGCCAGATCTAAAGCATACCAGTCTTGGTTTCTGCCAAGACCAGTAAATTCTATTTTTGTCTCTAGCTAAAACTACTTTTTATAATTCATAACTTCAGCCAAGACTAATATACTGAAGTTTAAAACCTAGTTAAATATCTGTCAAAAAATCTAGGGAAAAGTTCGGCATAAAGTCTGACAAAAAACCTAGCCATAATCATATGATATCTGTGAAATGAATATTAAAATTAACTATTATTAGCGATTCTGTAAGAATGATTATAATCGAAAGAAATATTAATTAAAATATTATAATTATAACCATAACGAACAGAAATTAGCAGGAAGTGTTAGGTATTATAATAACTTATTATTATTATAGAGCATTACGGAAAAAACATTGTTAGCCATTTGTAGAAATATCTGCAAATGATTTATAGCTTGTCTGTAGTAACATCTGTAGAAATTTTCTCATTTTCCTGGCGAGTTTTAGGACACTTGAAGGTTTTCCACAGAGTTCATTGGGTCTTCTGTTTATTATATTTTGTAAAATAGAAATAATAAAAAAAAAAAATAAATAAAAATTAAAAAAATATTTCCAAGATAAAATTGGAACCTAGAACCCTTGGCTCCCTCGTCTTTCTCACTATCATCTGAGCTATTGTTTTGTTAAAAACGATAAAGACAAAGAAAAAAGGAAAAGAGGAAAATAGTAACACATGTTAAGATAATACGGTGATGGATGTGGCTACTATTCTTGACTCGTATAGTGGGGATGCTCACTAAGAAACTTCCTCTTCTACAACCCCGTCTTACCTATTATTTTAAGCTTATACTGTAAGTTTTTCTCACTAGCATGTGATAAAAAGCATGATTAAATATTTGCGATTATTTAGACCTCTTAGTTATAACCGAATTATTATCAAGTCAGTATAGCGAAACAATAGCTCAGATGATAGTGACAGAGGCCAGAGCAAAGAGTACTGTGTTAAAATCACGTCTCGATAATTTCATTTATACAAATTTATTAATATTTTCAAAATTATAATAATAAGAAAATCTAAAAAACTTTATAATATACCTGCAGGCTGCCACGAATCCTACAGAGAAATAAATATTAATTCGACGATGAAAATCAACGTTCGATACCTTGTCATCGAAAACCCTTTATATCATTGTGCTAGTTAATAAATAAATTATTTATAATACTAAAAACTTAACTTTGACTCAAAAAAATTCACAAATATCTATATTTAATCTTGGAGCTTTTCATAAGTAATATTTTATTATAAAAATTGCTAACATCGAACTTCCGATGATGACGTATCGTATTACATACAAAAAAATATTTAGTGTGTTTCAACATTAAAAAGTTTTGTAAACCATTATTTGTAGAATGTGGCTTTAAATTTCATGAATCCTAGTATTTGTTGTATTTTATTAGCACATTAATTTAAAAATTTATAGATATATTACTGATAAAAAATATTCTTTATAAAAATGAAAATTTGTGAAACTTAAGGTAGCTCCCTTGGGTCATACACGTGATGCAGAGCATAATTAGAAAATTATTTTTAATTAGCTTTTTCATAAACATTATGCATTGAACGTACAATTACCTAAGAAAGAGATACTTTAGGGTGCATGAAAAAATTATTTCATAACAATTGCAACTCAAGTCGCGAAAATATTAATAATTCAAAAGAGATACAAAATATTTTCTAAAAACACAAGAAACTTTATTTTTCATGTGATTGGGACGTAATAAAGCTCATTTTGGGCATTAAAAAATTTCAAAAGGAGTCACCCATGGAATTCCAGTGATAGTGCTTACAGTTTCAACGTAAATTACAATTGTTTGAAAAAATTATAAAGTGTATCAATAAACAATTGTAATTTACGTTTAAACTGTAAGAACTATCACTGAAATTACGTGGGTAACTCTCTCTGATATTTTTAAGGCACAAAATGAGCTTTATTGCGTTCCAATCACTTTAAAAATGAAAAAGTTACCTGTGTTTTTAGAACATTTTTTGTATCTTTTTTTGAATTATTAATATCTCCACGACTAGGGTTGCAATTGTTATGAAATACTTTTTATTTGCACCCCAAAGTATCTCTTTCTTAGATAATTGTACGTTCAATGCATAAAATTTATGAAAAAGCTAATTAAAAATAATTTTCTAATTATGTTCTGCATGATGTGTATAACCCAAGGGAGCTACCTTAAGAAACTGTAATTATAAACAAAAATTCTTTATAACGCTGTCAAGCTTAAGCATATTGAAACATGTTCTGTTAAATAAAATTATCTGATTGTACCCATTTTTAGAATAAGAGTAATCATAAAAAAATTATTTTGCACAAAACAACGATATTATCATGAAGTTACTTAACTTTTTTAAGTAATTAGAAGAAAAAGTATATCTTATTAAATATTCGAAAAAAATGAATATTTAATTATTATCGTTACTTCTACGCCTGCTATTTTAAGAATTATCATATTTGCAACACGCTTACGAAAAAAAAATCAAACATCGGTGTTATTTCGTACACCGAACGAATTTTTCGTACGAATGGAAGTATCGTAGTAGTCAAAAATACGGTTCAATATACGAAATAACACCGGAGTTGAATGTTTTTTTCTTTAGGGCAATTTTGTTCAAAAGACTATTTTCACAGAAACATTTCGAAATTAAATTCTTCATTATAGTCCATTAGTAATTATAATAATTATTTATCAATAATTAATCATTATCATCAATAATTTATTTAATTAGTAATTTGATATTTTTGCAATTTCAAATTATTATTTTTATTAAATTTATTAGTTTTAAAATAAATTAATTTATTTAGTTATAAAATAAAATAAAACAACAAATTGTATCTTTATTATAAGACTAGCATTGCCATCTATTATTCAACATTACGTACTTCGATTATAAACATTAGAATACTCAAATTTTTATTTTTGGGTTATATGTCAGGGACAGTAACAAACAAATGTTTATTTATTTGGTAACTACGCAAGCGATTAATGAGCTCGTTGCTACCGGGGCAGAATGGGCACACACTTGTTGCTGTTTTCGAACGTTCAGAATGACGCTCTCTGATTGGCTGAAAAAGCGTAACTTTAAAGTGCCGTAGTTTAAAAACTATACGAGATAGAAAAAAAATTACAATATAAAGTTTGTTCAGAATGATGTCCTCTATCACCCTGTCAAGGGAAATACAGTAGTTTAGAATCACCGTGTATATATATATATATACCTGTGTGTGTGCGCGCATGTTGATTGACATAAAATATCCCATGTATATGTATATACATATATTCATAAGCCCATGTGCGTGCGTGCATGCGCCTTAACAGGAACAGTCCCATGTATATATATATAAAGAAAAATATATATAAACTTAAGTACGTGTGTCATGCATGTTAATTGACATGAAATGTCCCGTACATATAAACCTGTGTGTGTGCGCGCGCATGTGAATCAACATTAAATATCCCATGGGAATTGACAGAACGGTCCCATATATAAAAATACAAATCTCAAGTACATGTTTAGATGTATTTGCGCGTTTGAGTTGACAAGAAGTGTCAAATATATGAAAACCGGTGCGTGCGTGTTGACATGATACGTCCCATATATGTAAACCTAAGGGCACTCTGATAGGTGTGTTAGAGTTGTCATGAAATATCCCATATATATAAACCTGTATGGGCGGGGTTATAATTGACGTGCAAAATCCTACGTATATTAACGTGTGTGCATGCATGCGAATCGATATGAAATGTCCAATATATATAAACCTGTGTGTTTGTATGTGTTTGAATTAACATTAAAAATCCCATGTATATTAGCGTGTGTGTGCATGCATGCGCAACGACACGGACTGTCGCATATATATATAAACCTGTGTGTGCGTTCGTGCCCATTGGCATGAACTATCCCATATATATAAAGCTGTATGTGCGTGCGTTCCAATTGACGTGAAAAATTTCATGTTTAATAAAGTCTGTGCGCATGCATTCGAATTGACATGAAATGTCCCATATATATATATATATATATATATAAACCTGTGTGTGTGCGTTCGAATTGACGTGAAAAATCCTATTTATATTAATCCTATTTATATTATCCTATTTATATAGAAAAGCCTGTGATTATGAGTACGTACGAGTTGACATGAAATGTCCCATATATATATCTCCCTATATTATATAGTTATATAAAAAAAAAAACCTCCACATCTACCCCTCATTTTTTCTCCCCCTCTTTTGTATGCTTGAAACATCACATTCCACCTCTCAAAATAACGTAAAAATCTGTCTAGAAATGATCTTTTTTGAGAAAAAAAAAGACACCCCTATACTACCCAAGTCACCCCTCTTGCTACCCCTCGTACGTCACTCACCCCCCCCCCCCCTCAGATAATTTAGCTAAATTAACCTTATTTTATCAATGTATTTGTTACTCATTCTCTATACCACTACTATCACTCTTTCCACTACTACCCCATCACTCCTACCCCTTATTTTTTTTTCTCCTCCAAAAAAATCAAAAGTCACACCTCAAAATAACGTAAAAATGTCTCTTGAAATGTCTTTTTTTTAAAAAAAAAAAAAAAAGATTTCCCCCTCTACCCCAGACACCCCTCTCCTACCCAAGTCTACCCCTCAGTCACTCCCTCACTACCCAAGTCACCTCTCTTGCTACTCCTCATGTCCCTAATACACTATTCATAATCATTTAGTGTTTATTTTTATATCGTTAATTGAACATTTAAATTTTACCAATATTTTTTCAAAAAACCTTCTTGTTTGATGACTCCAATACTTTAGAGACCAAATTTGGTTATGAAAAATATTGGTATTTAATTATCTTAAATATATTGATTCTTTATTTTATTTTTAAACGTCAATTATTTATTTTAAATGTAAACTATTAAGAAAAAAGTTTTTTAATATTATATTTATGAAATACTTGCTTAATAGCATGACGAAGCTGTCCGCCTTCTAATAATATTTCCAATCCTAACTTATGAATAAACGGTGCGTTTAATCGAGTTTCTTTGCTACAAAGAAAAAATTTGTAACATTAAACTCTAGTGCAAGCAGCTCAAGAAATCCACCAAAATATTATACATACAAAGTTATAATAAAAACTTTCAATATATCGTATTTTAAGGTTACGTTTGTCAAGTTTGATATCTAATTTCCAATGCAAGCTCATAAAAAAATAACAAGTCCAAATAATTTTTTATTTTAACAAAAATTATTGTATTAATATAACTTTAGTGCGGACAAGTCATTATATTTGTTTAATTTAAGAATTTAAAAAAGATATTGATAAAATAAAAAAAGCAAAACTCGATTGCTGCAGCTCCGACATGCCGTTAAGGCTATATAATGGAATATATATTTAATACATAGTTAATAATATTATAGATTATTGATATAATTATTTTTTAACTATCAAATAATAACTACGTTCGTTAGACAACTTTCCACACCACCCATACTGAGACAAAAAAAAATAAAAAACTTCTATTTTCAACATTTAAGCTTACTTTTTTTTGGGTCCAAGCTGTATTTGCCTAAAAGTAAAGCACATTTTACTTTGTCTTGATTGTCTTGGTCAGAAAAACTTATTAAAAAATTTTCTACATCTAAAAGATTCTTCTTTCAGGTTAGCTTAAATTTGTTTTCTTGTTGTCTTGAGTTTATCTTGTGAAAGTTTTAAGTAGAAGTTTTTATTTTTTTTATCAGTTTAACGAGGTATTGTCAATGGCGCGTTGGGTTTTTTTTCTTGTTTATAAAGAAAAATTAAACAATAAAAGTGGTACCCTTCGCCAGTAGCCCTACATAACCACTTTTAAAATAATATAAATTAAAAAAATTTTTTCACATTTCTTTAAATGTCAAAAGTAAAAATGTTATTGTAAGTTTTTTATTAATTAAAAAGATAAAAATTATAATAATTATTAATTCATTTATTTATAAAAAAGTGAAAATAAAAATTATATTCTTAATGTAAAATTTTATCTTTCATACTCTTTATACAAATAAATGAAGTTATATAATTTTTATTTTATTTTTCTCTAATATTTTCAATATTTTAAGGAATATATTTATATCCTTTTCGTTCGTTTATATTTAAACAGTTATATTATAAATTATATAACAAATTATAAATTTTTTATATAAAGAGTGTGATATTAATTTTTTAATATTTAAATAAACAATTTAATTAAATTTAATTCTTTAAAAAACGATTTTATATAAATTTATAATATATTTTCAATATATTTATTTTAAAATTATAACTCTAGTTATTATGATTTTCTTACCTATTTTATTGTTTTTAATACATATTTAAATCAATCTAAAATAAAATAAATCATAATTAATTAATTTATAAAGAAATATTGAATTATAAGTATTTTAAATTTCAATTATATATTATTTTAAAATATAATATTAAAAAATAAACTTAATATAAACTAATTATGATATAATAAAAAAATATACTTAGCTAAAATTTTAAAGATTCAAGAACTTATGAAAATGTAACTTATAATACTTATAAAGAAACTGCTCTTGCATAGAATTTAATAGAACACGAAAAACAAATTTATTATATTTTTGAAGAAGCATGCCATGTTATGTTACCAGTACAATTACGTAAATTTTTTGCATGTATTTTATTATGTGAAAATATTCAAGGTAACATTATTTGAGAAAAATATAAAAAAATTTTTATTGCAGATTGTAAAGAAAATAAAGAAAACAAAGCTCCATCCCGTATTAATCAAATATTAAATTCAGAACAAATGTCATGTGAAAATTTTGTTTTACCCGAACCAAATGAAAACTATATCGAGGAAAACGGAGTAATTAATGATGAAATTATAATTTTTAGTGAAAAAAAATTTAATAAAATGTATAAACAATTGAATAACGATCAAAAACATATTTTTGAACAAATAATAAATAATAATCATAAAATTTTTTTCATAGATGGACCAGGAGGTTCTGGAAAAACATTTTTATATAAAACATTAATATATTATTTTATAACAATAAAAAAAAAGTTCTTATCAATGGCTTGGACAAGTATTGCTTCAATTTTACTACCAAAAGGTTTAACCAGTCACCGAACTTTTAGATTACCGTTAGACTTAAACAATATTGAAAGTGCATTTTTAAAATTTGATTCAGATAAGAAAAAATTAAGAGATGCAAATGTAATTATATGGGACAAAGCATCAATGATTCCTGAAAAACCTTTAGAAATAGTTGACAAAACATTAAAAGATGTCTGTCATAATAATGAAATTTTTGAAGGAAAAATTATTATTTTAGGTGGAGATTTTCGTCAAATTTTACCTGTATCAAAACATGGAAATAAAAATACAATTATAGAACAAACTATAAAATATTCAACCCTATGGCCCATGTTTTATATTTTTGAATTAAAAAAAAATATAAGATCTAATGATGAAAATTTTTCATCATTTTTATTAGATATCGGAGAAGGAAAAGTTGATACATTTATTATAACAGAAAAATGGAAAACTAATAATGTTTGCAATAAAATTTATCAAAACATTAACAATAATTATTGTTTTTCGAAAAATGTTATTTTAAGTACGCATAATGAAGATGTGAATATTTTAAATAATAAAATATTGAATTTAATTAATAATGAAACAATGACATATTATAGTATTGATTATGCAACATATAAGGGTGTTGATCAAACAGATGATAATATTCATTTAAATTATCCAATAGAAATGTTAAATAATATAAGAGAAAGATTACCTCTACATGAACTTAATTTAAAATTAAATGCCATAATAATGATAATTAGAAATTTAAGTATAAAAGATGAATTATGCAATGGAACACGATTAAAGATAACAAGATTATCTAAATACAATATAGAAGCTGAAGTAATTACAGGCGAAAATAAAGGAAATAAAGTTTTCATACCGCGTATTACATTAAGCACAAATGAATCATCGTCTTTACCATTTATTTTATATAGAAAACAATTCCCCATTGTATTAGCTTTTGTTATAACTATAAATAAATCACAAGGTCAAAGTTTTGAAAACGTAGGAATATTCATAAAAAAACCTTTATTTTCACATGGACAATTATATTTTGCTCTTTCAAGAAGTAAAAATCCTTCTAAAATACATATTCAAAATGAATTAGAAAATAAAAATGAATTAACCAATATAGTATGGAAAGAAGTACTAGAAAAATAACAAAAAAATAACTTTAATTTTTTTAATATTAAAAATATATTTATATTTCTTACATACTAATAAAACATTTGTTTTTTTCAGATATAACGTAATAAAACAAAAAATAAAAACATACTTTAAATTTTCTATATAAAAAAATTAATTTAAAATAATAAACAAAATAAAAACAAACTTCAAATATTTTATAAAAAAAAATAATAACGTAATAATATAAGTTATTTAAAATATAATTTAATTAATACTAATAATAATTGAATCATTATAAAATGGAATGGGATCCAGTTTCAAAAGAATACATTGTTGTAGGAAACTTACAACATCAAGAAGAATTAGATGATTTAAATAACCAAATAAACGAATCTGAACGGTTTCAAGAGCAGTACGAAGAATATATGGAAAATTTGAATGAAAATACAGATTTATCTAGATCAAATAATGCAATTAATAACTATATCGTAATTGAAAATGAAAAACTTCATTTTGAAAATTGGAACAACGTAACATATTATTATAAATATATGACAAATAAAATTATTCAATATAAGTTAGAAATGCGTGATCCAATAATGGAATATTATATCACAACTCATAATACAATATATTATAAATATTTATTACGTATTGCTAATACAATTTTTTTTATATTATAAAATATAATATAAAATATATTTCAGGAATAAATCAATAAAAATAATAAATATATCTTTTATAATAACAAAAAATTAATCAAATATATTAAAACAGTAATTTAAAATATATTTCATACATCAAAAAGACCTAATTGCATTAAGATATATTTTAAAAAAATAAATAAAATTCAATAAAATACTCACTTTATAATTTTATTTATGACGTACATGGATTAGTAATTAATTGTATTAATATTATTATAATTATGATACAGGCATTAAACGTTAAATAAATCAAATAAAATCCTATTATAACTTAAACATTTTTAATTGAATTTAAATATAATAAAATGTTTAAAGAATAAATAATAAATTATTTTATGAAACAAAAAAAAATTAATAAAATTCATATTAGTATGTATTATATTATATTGATTTTTTTAATTAATAAATGATATTGAAAATTATTTATTAATAAATAAATAATCGATAATTTAAAAACAAAAACAAACATGAAAATACATTCTATTAATTTTGTAAAAATTATTTTCATATATCTTTTTTAATACTAGCAAAAAAGTCAAGGATATTAGAAAACAATATAGATATATATTTTATACATCCAAAAGACTTAAAAATGAAATTAAGATATGTGTGGGTGAGAATGAGAGTGGCATAAGTCACATTTTCAAAAAAATTTAGTTAGTGGTATATTTCATATCTTTAATACTAAAACAACTTATTTTAAAAAATAGAGTGGCTGTTTTGGTCATTTTTCTTTAATATTATAAGTACTGTAAATATGGCACTCAATAGAAATGTATATTAATTTAAAACTTTAACATCAAAAATTTCGAAATTAGAAGTATGTGACTTATGCCACTCTTATTCTAACCCACACATATATTAAAAATAAAATTAAAATAATTAATAAATATGGAAAAATTATATTATTTAATTTTATCGTTTTATTTATGAAATATATTAATTAATAATATTATGATTATCATAATGATATTGAAATTTATTGTAAAATATATACTTTGAATAAAACTAATATTTAAAAAAAAAGAAATTTATTAATTTCGAGTATATGAATTAAAGATACTAAATGTTTTAAAAAAACATAGAATTCAATCAAGTATTAAATTTTAAATTTAGAATAATTATAATAAAAAAAATTTCTGTTCTATATTGTTGTAAGAAATGTTACAATAATATTTAATTGAAAAATATCAAGTTATAATAATCATTCTAATAAACATACTCAAACAAAGATTTAAAAGAGATAAATATTAATTGAACAATTGTTATATAACAATAATATAATAACAAATTAAACAAATTATAAAATGATTTCAAAACTTTGTTTAAATATGTAATACTGATGGTGGAGGATGGATTGTAAATAGAGTCTATGGTATAAGGAGGAAGGAATATAGACTCTCATGGTTGTGTAGGGCTATCGGCGAAGGTAACTATGGTTTTATTTTGAATAATTTTATAAAGAAAAAGGAATAATTATAATTAATTTTAACTTGTCTTAAAATAACTTAAAATTATTATAATTGATTTTATATAATTATTAAAAATAAAACAAAAAAAAAAACCAACGCGCCATAATACCATACCTTTTTTATTATTTAATTTATATTATAAATTATTAATTGTAAGGTATTATTGACAGTACCTCTCCGGGTAGTGTGGAAATCTGTCTGAGCAAATATATAATTAATATTAATTTTTTTAATACTTTTGGTCAGTACAAATTTCATTACTGGCTGACAAAATGTAAATATAAACGGGGGTTGGCGAGCAGCGCGAGCAGGGGGAACCCCCTCTAGTATATATATACACACACACATATATATACACACACATGCATCGGCATGAAATATCCCATATATATAAACCTGTATGTGCGTGTGTTCCAATTTACGTGAAAAATCCCATGTTTATTAAAGTCTGTCTGCATGCATGCGAATAGACATGAAATGTCCCATATATATATATATATATATATATATATATATATCTCCCTATATAATAAAGATATATCGCCTACGCTGCCGCCACCGCCGCCGCCACCGTGTATAAGAATTTTATATGTTCTCAGTTAGCTGAAATTTAGCTAAAATTTAGCTGAAAGTTAGCTAAAAGTTAGCTGAAATTCAGATAAAATTTAGCTGAAAGTTAGCTGAGAGATAGCTGAAATTCAGATAAAATTTAGCTGAAAGTTAGCTCAAAGTTGGCTGAAATTCAGATAAAATTTAGCTGAAAGTTAGCTGAGAGATAGCTGAAAGGTAGTTAATTGTTAGCTAATTTAATTAATTGTTATCAAAGAATGAACGAAATTAGGAAGAGAAAAGAACATTGGGCTGAGCTCGAGATAAATACGTTGAATGGTTGTGCTCCTATCGTAAAGCGATTGAATATTATTATAGATATCTTCAACATATTTACAGTATTAAACTATCATAAAACGTTTTATTATACTTAACTTCATATACCTTAATAAGTGTTTTTAACTTTTAATAAATACTAATCTTTATGACCAAGAAACAAAAAAAAAAAAAAAATAATAATTTTAAATTAATATAAATTTAAAAATTATATTTATAAAAGTTTATATTTGTAGAAGGTGATGCAATGGGGGGTTGGCGAGCGAAGCGAGCAGGGGGAACCCCCCCTAGTATATGTATAAACCTGTGTGTGTGCGTTTGAATTGACGTAAAAAATCCTATGTTTATTAACGTGCGTGTGCATGCATGCGAATCGACATGAAATGTCCCATATATTTAAACCTAAGGGTACTCGGATGGGTGTGTGTGTGTTGTCATGTAATGTACCACATATATAGAAAACCTGTACTTATGAGTACGTGCTAGCCGACATGAAATGTCCCATGTATGTATGTATGTATATATATAATTATATATAAACCAAAAAATATACGGGTTAACGGGTGGAAGTTGACATGGAACGGACCATGTATGTATATATATATATTATATATATACATAATAAATGTATCAATGCGCATATATCATGAACATTAAAATATATTATAAAGCATCTATATTCGTTGATACTGCGCATTTCCGGTTGCGCAGTTTATGCTGGCTGAAAAAGATGAAAAAGAAAAAAAATAATGAGAATACGACATTTCGAAATTTCAAACTGCATTTTCTAGTGATTGAGTAAACCGATTGTAATCAAATTTTTTTTAAATTAAAGGTTATGAATATCTTTAAATATTATTAATTGTATGTATGTGTATATATCGATGCATTTTTATAGGGTTCGATTTTGAAATTTTCGAAACTCTATTTTAAAGTATAAGAGGAACGCCTTAACTCGCTGTCGAGGCGCTACCGCGCCTCTTGATATGATAAGAGAATAGTATAAAACTGGAAGTTCGGAGAATTGCAACTCCGAGCTTCCAAGCTTAAAGTCGCACGGTGTACGAAGTGCTGAATTGGCACTTCGTCGCGGGCAACTTACATCGTCATTTTAGACAACGACGAGCATTAGACCATCGCCGAACGTGCTAGAGTAAAATCATAAGTAGTCTTACTCTTATATTGTATTGCTTCATAAGAAACGTCAAGTCTAATTTATATCATCTCTCTTCAATTATTTTGCACCCTCACACTCCCCATAGGAGTGCGTATCATTTAAATCTCACGTAACAATATTAAGTTTCGGGTTAAAAAAAAAAAAAATTTTTTTTCTACGTATCTGATCTTACAAATTTTACTATGTGTCATAGTAATTTTTATTATAATGCAGAAATGTTTCATTCTTCTTACGCTGAAAAAAAAACCCGAATCCAGCGTTGCGAAGTTAATCGTATTAGCTGGATTCGAACAACATTCAAAGCATAAGAATACATAAAATCGTAGTACACTCGACATTCCCTTAAATAGCGAAATTCATTTCGGCAAACGTTCCCTTTAGTAGCGAAAACGAGTGGATTTGGAAGTCAACTTCCTTTAGTAGCGGCTCACGCAGTGCAGTAAGTAGTGGCTCTATTTTCAAAAATTAAAGTATTCATAAATAAACATGAACAACATTAGTAAAAAAAAGGTTAGTTATTCAAATAATAATGTATTTGCGAAATAAACAATACAAAATTTTCTGAAAACGTCTTATTTCTTTTGTGTATACACAGTAAAAAATCGGATGTTGAATTTACAGTTAAATGAGTGTTAAATATGAGACGGATGTTTTAATCTGAGTATAAAACAAGTTTTTTTTTTAATTTTTACTAATTAATTTATACGTAATGGAAACTATTATTCAAATATTCTCTTATATTTTCCAGAATTATATTCGAAATATCCGTTTTCCAAAACTTATAAATTCAGATGTTAGTATTTTTTATCTTTATTTAGATATTTATACGTTTTTAGTTTTTAACAGCTACATTCTGTTTTTCAATTTAAATAATGTTAAAATTATTTTATAAATAACATTAAAATTACTTGCGGTCTATCCAATTATCAAAATGTACGTATATTAGAAACCGATAATTCTTATATGATTATTAAAATTTTCTAAATCTTATTCTTTTAATATAATTAATTTTATATTTCAAGAATGAAATATTATTTTTATTATAAATTATTATTTATTATATTTTTTAGTATAAATTATTAAAAATTAAGTTTGAAATATCTCTACCATTAATTTGAAATGTATTTATAAATTGTTTAGAATTCAAATTAATTTAAAAATTTTTGAAATAGTTTGTAGAATTGTGTATTATAATAATTTACTTTTAAGGACTTTTTATTTAAATGTTAATTTAATTATGTATTCAACTCTTAATTTGTTACTGTGCATAGATGATTTATTTACTCTTCCGATTAATAAATAATATGAGTGGGGAATCATTATTGCGTTGCCGTAATTTCAAATGTATTCATTATCTGATCATAAAAATCTGATTTTAAAATAGATTTATTACTAGAAAACTATTTATCATATGCTATATGCAATCATATTAAAATATTGCATATGTTTTTAGAACATTTGAGTTTCGCTATTGTTTTATTTTCTACTTTTTTCTTATTGACATAAAACATAAATGGAAATAAAAATCATTCAAATAATAAGTTTATAACCGTATTTGTTTTAACCGCATTCTTTTTTTTATAAATATTTCTGTTTTTTTTTTTTAATATTTTTTATTAAACTTTAAATATCAACTCTCAAATTAACGCTATAATCGATAATATCAAAGCTTATTGTAGGAATGTGTATCATTATAAGAAATTAATCTACTAATGTATTTATTATATGTTACAGAGCAATCGTTTTCGGAATCGATTGAATTTGCAACAAAAACTCTTCATTCTTGAGGAGTTCACGAAAAATAATATGAAAAACAAAGACATCTCCAAAAAATATCAACTTCATCACGCAACCATCATCAAAATTCTTGCAAGTAAAGGCGAGATCCTTCAGCAGACTGAAAACGTGAAGAAACATTGCGGAGACTTATCGAAAGTTAAACGGTACTCCCAAATTTTGGATAAAATATTCGAGAAGTCCGTTTATTGTTGGTTTGTTAAAAAGCGAAGTCTTGGTCAGCCAGTACCGTCGAGTTTACTGCGATTTAAAGCAAAGAAATTCCATGAAAGAATGCACGACCCACCAAAATTTTTGGCTAGTGATGGTTGGCTACAGAAATTTAAGCCACGACATGGATTGAGAACAATAACTGAGGAAGGCGAAATACTTTCTGCTAACCCCAACGATGCGAAAGCCTTTCGAATCCTTCGAGCATATACTACTGGAGGAAGCCTCCGAATGGCAGCAAGCGTTACAAGGCGAAGAGAGAGAAAGCCTCTATTTTGGTATGTGCTGTCTCTCTCTCTAGTCTGATTTTATTGGCTGCTTCTGTTCCTCACTAAGAAAGTGAGAGAGAGATAGCACGTACCAAAATAGAGGCTTTTTCTCTCTTCGCCTTGTAACGCAGTTCATAGCTGTCAGGCTTCCTTCAGTAGTATATGCTCGAAGTTCGAATCGCACTAAATCGATTCATTTCAGAGCAAGGTTACGATCTGGATAACGTATACAATGCCGACGAGACGGCTCTGTACTGAAAATTACTTCCAAATAAAACTTTGGCCGCAAAGTTTGAAAAAGAGGTCCACGGAAGGAAAACCCCAAAAGATCGTGTCACTCTTCATGTTTCAGCAAATGCAACGGGAACCCATAAAATCCCCTTGACGATGATTGGAAAAGCTAAGGTTCCGTTATGTTTCCGATCAGTTGGATTAGAAAATTTGCCCCTCATTTACAAGTCTGGATGAATCGGAATATCTTCATCGATTGGTACAAGACAGTCTTTCTTCCATGTGTGAAAGAAAGAAAGCCAGATCCCAATGCAAGGTATTTTTTTCTATTAAGAAAATAAATAATTTTATTAATGATGAATAAGCTACAATTTTTTTTCACATTTTCAGGTTCATTTTTGGATTACACTTTAATACTTCGAGATTGGACTTACAAAGATCCAAAAATTAGTTCAAGGGGATGTTTCATTCTGGATAAAATTAAGAATCGTCTTACAGATCTGCGAAATGAAGAGAATCAACCTTCATAATGTGATAATTATTCACTAACAGTACGAATTGTTGACTTTGCGAATAATAGTATTGATATTATCCTTTAAGATATTAATAAATGATAGCTAAATATTGCAAATATTCATATTTCTGACTTCTTATGAAAACTGCTGATGTTTATTGTAAAATTCGACAATTTATGTCCATAAATTATTTTCATAATTTATATATATATTTAGTAGTTATATATAAATAATATATATATATATATATATATTTATGCCGTCGTAGGCCGTATTCGGTGGAATACCTATAGACCACGCTAAATTTGTATAGGCATTGCATACGTTCATGCTAATATCTCGACGATATTCTCTCTGTCAATACTCCCTTAGGGAGTATTGACAGCTCTATACTCCCTAAGGGAATATTGACAGATCGAGATATCGCACAGCATGGCCGTATATGACGCGAGTGACATCGATTCGTAGGTTAGTGAAAACAAAAGAATGTCGTTAGATATGTCAATGCTCATACAAATTCATATGAAATCTTAACTTTACAGAATGTTTTGTTTAAACAAATTTTCAAAGTTAAACAGTTAATAAGTAAACAGTTAATAAGTAAAATAAATGAGTAAATAATGACATTATTTACTTTTTTTTAATAAAACATATATCATTAATTTTAAAAAATCATTTTTATAGTTCCTCATACGGCCTACCAACGACATAAACTTATCTACGTAACTTGGGAGTACGAAGGATTCTGAATCCAGGCTCGACTAAAGTGCTTGTCGCTTAGTTACGTATATAACTAATATATATATTTAATAGTAGATAGTTTACTATAAAATTCGACAGTTGATGTTTATAAATTATTTTTCTACAGAAACATAATACCGAAAATAGATTACGTTAAGAATATATATGAAAATGTACGTTTTTATTTCATTATATAAATAATAAATGATATTGCTACTTTATTCAAGTTTTTAATAATTCCTTAGTAATCAAAAATTTTATATCGCCGGTACAAACGAACAAGATGCACCAGTAAAAATTCAAGGCAAGAAAAGATTATTTCTACGATTTACGGCTGAAAAAGATATTTTCTACAGTTTACGATGAGAAAAGATGCGCTTTAACATTTTACCTATAATGTAACAATTGTGCAGCCCGTATTTTTTGCTGTTAATTGTTATAGCGCGTCTTTTTTTGTAGAAAATTTCTACCAAGCCCTTATTTGTATCAGTTTGCCAGCTCTCTTTTGTTCGTATCCGCCAACGATATATTTTACTTTATAAAGCTAACTTTAAACATTAACTTTATATTAATTCAAAGTTTCTCACATTTTATACTGTCAACTTTAAAACAATTTTTGAAAGTATGCATATTATATAAAAACATCTTTATAAAGTTTATATTTTTTATACACTTTATAAAGTATATCTATTCTATAAAGTTCACGTTATGAAATACATCAATATTAGAAAATTCAAATATAAAAAAAGCAACTCTATAAAATTTCTATAGATCCGACTTTATAAAATACTGAGTCTTTTATAAAGTACTTTCACCAATCAAGTAAGCTAAAAAATGTACATATTGTAATTTTCAAAAATTCAATTACATTCTATATGTTATTTATAAGAAAAATGGTTCTGTTAAATTTTTACTTAGGTATGATAGTTTTGAATAAAAATATTCGTTAAAACATTAATTTAAAAAAAGATTTGAAACTAGAGCTCTAATTTTTATTTTTTCTATTTTTGGATCAAATTAGAAATTATTCCCTCAATTTTATCAATTTTTATTTTTTAACTGTGTCAGTTAATATGAAATATCTCATATACATACATACAAGTATATTATTTTATTAAAAATTCATTAAATATAATAAAATAATATTTGAATAAAATTTATTTTAATAGAATTCAAAGATTTAAAGATAAATCTTTAAACGTTCTGAATTCGTATGTAACTTTTTTGAAACAATTTTCAAATATTTACCATTTTTTCACATTAAAAAATAAACAACTGTGTTTGCGAATAAATTGTCCGTTTCGAAAATTATAAACAAAAATCATTTTTTTTAAAGCTATATTGTACAGTACCTTCAAAATTTCATGAAGAGTATCAAATTTTTAAGAGAAATAATGGTTTTTATGTAAAAATATTTTGTAATTATGATAGCTTTCAAATAAATAACATTAAATGATTTTTCATTCGATGTCATAAATGTGCTAGTGGATAACAAATTTATGAATTTTTATTTTTGTTTTGAATCATACTTTATAAAATTATCTAAGATTTCTTTTCTAATTCCAAACAAATATTTTATAAAAACTTTATTTTATGAATTCAATTATAAATTTATATTTTAAAATTTAAGGGGATGTAAAACGAACACTACACCTGAACCCATGAATCTGTCCCATCTTTTCATTTTATTGCAAAACTTGAGGAAAAGAAATGCTTTAGCTTTGTAGTATTTACTATAAAGATCGTTTAGTTAAATTTTCAAATTAATTTATTCATTAGTTTTTCAGAATTTCGGGTTCCAATATTTTATATTAAAATTTTTAGATTTGTATAAGAAATCTAAAATTTTGAAAAACTAATGGATGGATTTATTTGAAAATTCAACTGAATGATCTTCATGGTAAATACTACAAGCTAATGCATTTCTTGTGTTAAAATTTTGCAATAAAATAAAGTTAGTATAGGTGTAATATCCGTTTACATCTCTTTAAGGTAGCAACGATTTCAAATTAAAACTTATGTCTCTAGATTAATGATATTTTATTAAAAATTATTAATAAATTATATTTTTCAAATGAAATAAATACTTAGCACTGTATAATAACCTATATTTTTAATTCAATGTTCAGTGTAATTCATATAACAACACAGTAATTTATAAGTCTCTTTAACTTGGTTACATGACAATATAATTCATCTCATATACTCGTGTATAGATTTAATTTTTAAATAAACTTACTAGGAGAGTATCACATCTTTGAATTACAGATTTTGCTCACACTTTGTAATAAGTTTGAAGAAAACGAAATATAGAAAAAGCTAAATTTTCACAAACGCTCAATATTTCATTAATACCTAAAATTTTAAAATATAAATTTGTAATTTCATTCATGAAATAAAGCTTCAACAAAATATTTGTTTGAAATTAAAAAAGAAATCTTACATAATTTTATAAAGTATGATTCAAAACAAAAATAAAAATTCATAAATTTGTTATCCATTAGCATATTTATGATATCGAATTAAAAATTTGATGTTATTGATTTGAAAGCTTTCATAATTATAAAATATTTCTGCATAAAAACCGTTATTTTTCTTAAAAATTTGATACTCTTTATAAAATTTTGAAGGTACTGTACAATATAGTTTAAAAAAAATGATTTTTGTTTATTATTTTCGAAACGGACAATTTATTGGCAAACACAGTTGTGTATTTTTTAATGTGAGAAAATGGTAACTATTTAAAATTGTTTCAAAAAAGTTACATATAAAGTCAGAACGTTCAAAGATTGATCTTTAAGAGCAGGCCGAATTCGCTGTCCTTGTCTAATTTAGATTTTTGTTATTTACTCAAGTATTAATCGGTGTATCTGCAAATTGAAGGTTAAGCGCAATAGCTAGTATTATGACAAATATGTATGTACAAGAAAAAAAAATCTACCGCTTTGTTTTTGAGAAAAGTAAGGAACGCGAAAATATTATAAACCTAAACTTTTACTTCGGCGTTCCTTACTTTTTTTAAAAACAAGACGGTAGAATTTTTTTTTCTTGTGCATAGATGTTTATAATAATAATATCTATTGCGCTTGACCTTTAATTTGAAGATACACCGATTATTGCTTGAGTAAATAACAGAAAACTTAATTGTAACTCGGTCGGTATCAGATTCTACTCCGGTCTGGTCTTAAGAGGCGGTCGGGACTATTTGCCTATGAGGGTGCCTTAGAGCATATACTACTAGAGGAAGCACGCCTGAACAAAAAGTGTAGACGATATTGAGAGAGAGGGCAATAGTTTGGGTAATCGTTTTCTCTTAGGAAGAAGAGGCGTCAACCAATCATGTGCCTGCACGAGAGAGAAAGGTAGTACCCAAACTGTCTTTCTTTCCCTTGCTCGTTCGTCTGCACTCTTTCCATAAACGTGCTTCTTTCAGTAGTATATGCTCTAAGGAGGGTGCTGCGGTCAGGTGAGAGAAAAATGTAAAATAATTATTACACAGTGATTTACAATTTACTGAAACAATAATATACCTCTAATGTTGTCAATAACTTTAGCCATATATATGTAGAATAATTATTGATGCTAATCTTGTTTAAAAAGTCTAAAATATTGTTGTAAAGCGAAAAATGCAGCGTGAGATAGAGCCGACGTGAGCATATGTATTCATCATTCTTTATTTAGTATTACTTTCTCTGTCGCACTAAAGAAAAATACACATGTTTACATCGGTTCTATTACGCGCATCATTTTTCGCTTTACAAAAATATTTTAGACTTTTGAAATAAGATTAACATCGATAATTATTCTACATATATATGGCAAGAGTTATTGACAACATTAGAAGTATATTATTGTCTTCATAAATTGTAAATCCGTGTATAAAAAATATTTTACATTCTTCTCTAAGGATCCTTTAGAAAGGGACTGCAAACCTCGTTCTGTGTTTTCTATTGGCTGTTACAAACAAGAGATCTAAACTGGAAATACATAAAAAAGTAATATATTAGAAAGAGACAGTAAATATTCCCCACGAAGACGACCCGTGATGTTTCCTATAAGCACTTTATCCGTTCTTCTCCGGTTTAGATCAGTATGGCGGCAACATTTTCTTGTCCCTTGCGGGAAATGGTTCCAACCTTCTCTTAAATCTTCGAATTCTATTAAAATAAATTTTATTCAAATATTATTTTATTATATTTAATAAAATAATACACTTGTATGTATGTATATGAGATATTTCATATTCACTGACAGAATTAAAAAATAAAAATTGATAAAATTGAAGAAATAAGTTCCAATTGGATCCAAAAGTAAAAAAAATAAAATTTAAAGCTCTAGTTTCAAATCTTTTTTTTAATTAATGTTTTAATAAATATTTTTATTCAAAACTATCAAACCTAAGTAAAAATTTAATAGAACCATTTTTCTTATAAATAACATAGAATGTAATTGAATTTTTGAAAATTACAATATATACATTTTTTAGCTTACCTGATTGGTGAAAGGTTACTATTCAATATAGAAAAAAACTTAATAGGAAACTTGCCTGATTAATTTTATTATTTTCAACGGGGAAATAACTCAAAACTTCTTAATTTGCAAAAGAGTCAGAAAAATATTCAATAATAATATAATCGTTCATATGATCTTTTTTCTCTCCTTAATTTTGAAGAAAACATATGAATACATTTTGTATCCGATATTTAGATAGATTATTATTCATTAGATTATATTAACTGATTGAGACGATTGAGTAAATATTTTCATATAAAATATTGATCAACTTCATTTTATTTTAAATAACACAGGCCCACAATTCTGGGATGGCGACTATACTTTTCTTTTGTATTTTTTTCCGCTAAATCTAAATCTGGCGTCAAAAGTCGGGGGTCGACCACATATTTTGAACATAACCTCAAAAAACTGTCAAAAAACCGTGTTTCTGTGGAAAAACATGAGAAGAAAAAATGAAAATTGTTTCCAGCACATCAAAAATACTTTATTTTTATGCATTTTGGTCTGCTAAATCCAAATTTGTTATGGAAAAAGAGAGTCGGCTGCCTAATTTTGAACATAACCTCAAAAAACTGTTTAAGAAGCAGTGTTTTTGTAGAAAAGCGTAAGAAGAACAAAACACATTGTTTCCAGCACATCAAAATCGCTTTATTTTTATGTATTTTGGCCTGTGAATCTAAATTTGTTATAAAAAAAGAGATTAGACCGATTAATTTTGAAGATAACCTCAAAAAACTACTCAAAAGTCAATTTGTACAAGAGCTAAATTGACTTACGCTTGCGTATACGCTTGTATTCAAACGACCTATACAAAGGATTCCTACGCCTCTTTTTCTTATTGAGTTTAACTTCTCTTTTTAGCATCCAGCAATAGTCCACTATCATGTTTACGCTACATTTTTCTTGTAGTCTACGTTCAAATTCCTTCATATCCTGATTAAATCTTTCACCATGCTCTTAACTGTAGTCACCGAGGACTGGTGGAAATTCATCAATGTGCGAATCGAGACAGTGGAGTTTCAAATTCATTAAATAACCTAATTTTTTGAAATTTTGTATCATAGTTTTCACAATGCTCTAATAAATAGTTCTCATCTTTATTATTACCAAGAAATTTTGTTGCAACATCTTTAAAACTCAACCAGGCTGCCTTCTCGGTATCATTCATACTTTTGACGAATTCTTCGTTCCTGAACATTATGCGAATTTGAGGTCCATCAAAGATACTTTTTCTTCAATTTAACCTGAGTTTTCGTGAAGATGGTTTCGAAGTATTTAAAGCATCGCCCTTCTTTATCGAGAGCTTTAACACATTGTTTTATTAGCCCTAATTTAATATGTAAAGGCGATAAAAGGATTACGCTAGGATCGACAAAAGGACGATTGATGACATTGCTGGAACCTGGAGTAAGTGATGGTCTCGCTGGCCACATTTTTGTATTATAGTGTTTTGCTCTATCTCGACTGTCAAACATGCATAAATAGCATGGGTACTTGGTAAAACCTGATTGTTAGCCTAGTATCATGGACAATATTTTCAGGTCTCCGCAAATTAACCATTTACGCTCACTATACTTTATCTCTCTATATTATTAAAAACATATCGCCTCTGTCGTTGTCAGAAATAAGCCCTTTATTTATGGACCTCCATTTTTTGACTCCCCCTCAATCCCCCTCTTTTTTAAGCTGAAAATTAGCTAAATTTAACTTAATGTTAGCTGAAAGTTAGCTAAATTTACATTGATATTAGCTGAAATTTAGATAAATTTAACTTAATTTTAGCTAAGATTAATGTAAATTTAGTCAACTTTTAGTTAAAATTGAGTTGAATATTGCTAACTTTCAGCTAAAATTAAGTTAAATTTAGTTAAATTTCAGCTAAATTATTCTTTATCTCTCTATATTATTATTACTATATCTCTCTATATATCGCCGCTATCGATGTCAGAAACAAGCCCCTTATTTATGGACCTTCATTTTTGGATCCTTATTTAGTTAAATTCAGCTAATTTTATTCTTGAAATGTCTTGTTTTATATACATTTTTATCAAAACTTATATAATAATTATAGAATAAATATACAAGCTAAATATAAATTATTTGTTTTTTGAATAAAAAAATTTTTTATTATGAATTAAATGTTTTTATTACAATCATGTCTTTTGAAATTGAATATTCTTTTTAATTTTTTTCCACAAATTTTACATAAAAATGTAATTTTATTATTATGTTCTTGTACATGTCTTAAAAAATGTTTTCGATGTTTAAAAATTTTGTGACATAATTTACATGTTTTCATTTCATTTTTATTTTTATGACATTTTTGGGTAAGTTGATGTCTTTGTAAATTGGAAAATCTTACAAATTTTCTATTACATATAAAAGCTATGCATAGTAGCTATGTATAAATCATACACCCTATTAAATTCCCTTAAATAATGTTTTCGATGTTTGAAAATTTTATGACATAATTACATATATTTTTAATTTTGTTATAGGAACAATTAATATTTATATGTTTATCTAAAGACAAACAAATTTAATACTATTTACATTGAAACATCTACAATGAAAAAAAATCTTTAAATGAAAAACAATAAAACATCGATAAAAAAACAAGAAAAACCATGTTCGATTGATAGATTTATATACTAATTTAACTATTCTTTAAATCATTATGTTACAGTCAACGTAGGTATTCTTTTTATTTAATAGTCTACGTATAGAAATAATACTTATTTTTTCTGCAGATACATTTTTAGAAATTTGATTAGATTCATTAAAAGATCATTAAAGATTTACCTGAAAATTTTTGAATAATTTAAATTAGTATATTATATAAAAGTTATGAAAAAAATTGCAAATTCTTGGATATTTTTTTAAAGTTATGAAAGCAAGATAGGGGTTGGCGTGCTTGCGCGCAGGGGGCTTGCCCCTAGTTTTATTTAAAACCTTTTCGATGTTACAGTATTCTTCTTTGAGTATAGTTGAATGAGCCAATGATAACGGAGCATACTCGTTCGTATTGTGAAGAAGAACTGCCTTCAAGCTTCGCTTAGATGAATCGATAAATAATCTCCACTCTTCTGGCTTGTATAAATTTGGTTTAAACTCATTAATAAATCCTCGTACATCGGTGCAATACACTAGATCAGATTCGCTAGTGAAATATGATCAAAACGCTTCTTCTCGGTTTCGATATAATTGAACGTTTACGTCCTTTTCTAATACATTGAAAGACTTTAATTAAGAAGCCATTAATTCAGCTGCATCTTTTGCTAATCCAGCATTCCTAAACATGTCATTAAGTTGAGCTTGAGAGATCTTTTTTTTGTTTTTATCTTTACCAATGGGAACATATTTTTCATCACTGTCCGAGGACTTCTACGTCTTTTTTTGTACCACAATCAACTAGCATACTATCCATTCCTTGTATAAAGCTGTCTCCTGAAGCCTCGTCTATCGAACTTTCGACTATTGCTTCTGCGGACGAACGACACTAGAAACTGTCGCATACAATATTTTATCTGGTCGCACTTTATTCACCCCAGTTACATTTATCATGCAAGTGTAGCAGTCACTTTTACCTAATGTTTTTTTTCCAAATGATCCAAATGTGAGATATTAGTTTGATATTCAAAAATTTTCTTGAATAATTCTGTAACTTTAATTATCTGGTTTGCGAGATTGGAAATAAAAAATGTAATATAAAAAATACTATTATACTTTATATACTTAGTTATTTTAATATTTTAAATTCTTTAATGAAATAGAAATAATTTATCATTAATTCAATTTATATGAAATGAGCAGCAAGAATAGAACTTCGGATAATTTTTACCAATCTTGCCTTCTTCTCCGCGTAGTTGCTCTATTCATCGACTTTACAAAAAAATTTAAACAATTATCCAAAAAACTAACTTTTGACACCCTTAAGACGTTTAGAAAAATATAGTGAGGACTGCTGAGACGAGAATGATTCTAGCTCCTCTCGCTACTCGAGCCGGCACCTTCTGATTCTCTTTTCGTCGATTATTATCTATATTATCTATATTAGTGCAGGCGCCAAGAAGGTTCCCGTAGCCTTTTCAATTCTAATGGATACACTCAAGTTCTTCTAAAGTATTTTTGCCCGCTAAATCCGAATTTCGATGGTGGATCGCCGACAAATTGGCAGATAATTAATAACAAATTTCAATAACAAAAAGAAATTTTCATTTTTTCGATCCGGAAAAAATTTTTTCATATTTTTTAGCATATTTAGAAGGGAAAATATTCTTATGAATTTATTCGTACGCTGGATATTTTTCGAGATAAAAATTATTAAAGTTTTAAAAAACACCATTTTTCGCATTTTCAAGGCCTTGCCATGAGCTAAATAATGACGTTTTTCGTTTTTTTTCCGTACCAAACGTTAAAATTTTCTTCAATTATACCACTACCAATATCCAATTAGTCACATGCATTTAAATTCAATCAAATCACATATTTCCATGTGTCTTTTAGAGCGTTTTGTGAGTAGCGCATGGTGTATGCACACCAGGTATGTTTTTAACGTTCCATTCGACGGGCCATATTAAAGGTTTTTAAATGTATTCTTTCTACTTAATTTGAATTTCGATAGTGGATTATGTAAAAAATGGTTATTGATTGCTAATTTGTTAATAAATTTTAACAACAATTAAACTTTTTTAGCTTTTTTTACCGAAACTATTTTTTTAACAGCTTTTTATATCTATATAATAATAAGTAATCAATTATTTAATTATTACTGGCGTATTTATATTGAAAATAACGTTTAAAATATTAAAAAAATTATGTTTTATGGGACTAGTAATTGTGTATTCATACCTTGTTTGTACCTTCAATCTTTCCAATTATCTTCATAGCTACATCTCTTTATAAACTTATGTAACAAATAATTAGCGAAATAATTTATTAAATGCAATAAATACAAAAATAATAAATATCTAACAACAAACAAAAATTACTTTTGGTGAGTCTCAACGATATCTATTTGCTTTCATATTCCACATTTATTTTCAAATTTATTTTTACACATTTTGTGTTTAGAGCAGAAACAAAATGAACAACAAGGTATTTCTGCTGCAACACAAATACAAGTTTTTCTGGAACACGTTTTGCAATTGCAATTTGGTATTAAGAAGGGGCCGAACTATCCGTCTTTGTCTAATAGCGTTTTTCATCATTCATGTAAACACTATCCGGTATAACGAGAAAAAAATAGCAGCCCCCGCTAGATATTAGTATAATAAGTAAATTTTGTAATAACAACCAAATTTTTTCACTGCGTAGTTTTTGAATAATTAGAGACCTACCAAAAAAAGATAGGTTATATTCTAGATTGCTAGTAGGTCTCTAATTAGTCAAAAACCATGCGGTAAAAAATTTGATTGTTATTACAAAATTTACTAATTATACTAATATCTAGCGGGGGCTGCTATTTTTTTCTTGTTGTACCGGATAGTGTTTACATAAATGATGAAAAACGCTATTAGACAAAGACAGATAGTTCGGCCCCTTCTTAAGTCGTCGACTGGTGGCAATAATATTTTTACTTTTTTAGGTAATAGGAGATCATCCTGTTTAATAAAACCAAAATGTATCGCTTGTAATTTAGGAACAACTGGATTCAAGCACATTATCTGATTATAAACAACATAATATGCTCTTAAGATGTGTAATTTTATACTTTCAGACGTTGGTGGTAGTTCTTCTATTTAAGCATTTTCAGAATAATGATATGCCTACGATCTCAATTCATCGAAAGTTTTACATTTAGCTGACTTATTTACCACATTTACTAAAAACTGCTCTGCATTTTCTATAACGTCTTGAATTTTTGATTCAGAAGACTCTATAATAATATATCATTAAATTATTAAAAGATCAGTTTGACATAATAAGTCGCGTTATTAACCCGTTAAATCCGAGACTATAAAAAAAGTGGGAATTTTATTCAAATTACTTGGGAAACATGTTTTGGCTTTCAAATAAGGGATATCTGCAATTTAATTTTTTCTTTTTTTTCCTTTCTCTCATCTGTTAATGCATTGAAACTGTTTTAAGCCTACAGAATGAGATCTAAATAGTCGGCTTTAATATGACTAGCATATTTATTGTTATATTTCGTTTAGATCATGTGAAAAATAGATTTAAAAAAATTGATAGGCGGTCATAAGTTACATACGTAAGTAATGGGTTAAAAGTAAAAATGAATTAATTTCGCAGGGTGGCGTAAAAAATCTACATTATTTAATCCCATTTACAGGTTTATCTCAAATTACATATATTAATTTTAATCAATACGAATGCTATCACGTGGAAAGTAATTTTTAATATTTTATACAATAAAATGACTCTTTACCTTGACCAAAATGTAGTAAGTAGTTCTCAGGATTTTCTTGTAATGCTTCGAGTTTCGTTCCAACTTTACTGGTATAATCAGCCCCAGTTAGATGGTGCAGTGCAGGTAAAACGGGACATAATTCTCTATTATTCAAAGCGATTAAATGGATAGGTATATCTCTTAGAGTATTCCCGGTTCCTGATCTGATCCAAAGAGTCTATAAAGCACATTTCAAATAACAAAACTATAAACACATAAATTTAATTTAATCTTAAAGCAAAATTAATGCATACCTGCAATCCTTTCTCTTTAAAAGTTTGAAAAAAATAAAGCATCAATACTATCACATCTGTATCAGAAGAAATCAAATATATATTAGTAAATCCTTTCTTTACTGCATGATACGTGAACTACTATTTTTACATTCGTTTCTTCAATATTTGAACATTCCATATCTAAATAAGAATCAGCTAAATGATGTTTATTTGAAGAAACTAATAAGTCGTTCATTGAACTGAAAATTTCTTCATAATTCATAAAAATTATATCATTTCGTACACATTGTTGCGGAAATCTCTGTAATAAAATTTTGTTCTCTGATGATCCCCAAAAAGTGTCCTCTTGTTTAGGTAATGTGATACATTCATTTATGTCATTATAAATTATGCTACTTGATTTAAACCGTCTTTGGTGTTCAGACGATTTAATTGATTTTTCGAAATACGAATCAAATACCAAATCAATCCTTTTAGTTCTCATTAAAGTAGCTTTTTGAGTTATTATACCGCAGAAATAATCGATTAAATCTTTAAATGTGTTTTTAGATTTCCATGTGATTTTTCGTAAAACTAACATAACGTCTACAACTAAGCATGTGTCAACATCAGTGTTTATATTTTGCACTATTTGATTTTTTTTTTCAAATAAACGAATCAATTGACTCTTGTTTTGCTCTTTTTTTAACAAACCGTCTTCGTCAAATAATTGATTTTTACATGTTAATTCGTACGTCAAAAGTTTTTGTGATGGATAATTTCGTTCATTTGATATCGCTACTATTCTTAGACTTTCGCTTGCTGTAAACTTTTTTTTTTAGTTGTCATTTTCGGGTTTTCTGATTTCGGTATAGTTTTAAAATTTGGAAAATTATTTCTTGAAATAGATGCAGGTAATGATTTTGTTTTGTGAATAAATCGTTCCTCTTTAAATTTTGTGTAAGCTTCCAGTCCATTTTCAAAAATATTTAAAAGTTCTTCTCGTACACTTTGATGCATGATTTCTTTCGTTACAATATTTTCAAGTAAGTGATTTCCGTTCTTGAAAGGATTAATTTTTCTTTTTGAAGAAAAATTTAAAATTCTTTCAACAGCTTCTTCGGAATTGGCAGTCGTTGAATATGAGAATTCTCTATGAATATGTAGTTCATCACCGTCGTTGTTAAAATGCGTAATTTAAAAAAAAAAAATTATTTAGAGCTAAAAATTTGTGGAATGTGAGATCCCATATTGCAACAGATATTTTTTTTAGTGGACCCTATTATACCACCTGAACTTTTTGATGTCCTATTGATAGTTTGCTCAAGTGCTTGATCTGTCGCAACAGATGAAAATGGAACGTTTGTTCTTTTAACAGTAAATCGCCCTTTTAAAAATTGTTGATAAACATCTGGTGCATTTTTTTCCATTTGATACATGGGTAATTCTTTCATACTTTTAAAAATCATGTTACTGCGTCATTTCTCCTAAATATGAGATAGCACATCTTGTTAGCAAATGTTCACTGATTTATTGAGTTATTAGAAACTAATTTTGTTATATTTTTAATGATAATTAGACGTGTCATTTTATGGCGGATGGGGAAAAGAGGTTTTTTTTTTGAAATTTAAATGTTACCAGGCCATGTAAAATGATAAATTACCGCTATAAAAAAAATGACTACTGCTTTTTTTATTTGAAATTCACACCAAAGCTTTATCTATACACATACTTTTGGAAAATCAAGAGCATGGGTGTGTGCCTGTTAACAACAGTACTTTCTGAAAGGTTATTAAAATGTTACCAAAAATTTATATATTTTACTTTTTTCTGGAAAATACGATGCTGTAAAAAAGACTATTCAGCGGTGACATTTTAAACTACATCAAAAGGTAATATTTAGAATCACAAAGAGAAATTTTTTTATTAGGAACGTGTGCCTAGTGTAGATAAAGTTCTTTGTTCGTTTGAAATTATACTTAAAAAACGTGACTCACTTTTGAAAATAGGTTTTTATCCACTAATATGAAAACCTAAGCTTTGATTCATCTTTTCTCTGTTGTGAACTTTGTAATTTACTATTTTATAATACTCAATGTAATCTTTAAGTTGCTTTTGAAGTATTATTTCGAGTATTCTGGAAATCATTGAATTTTTCCCGGCTATTAAATTTTCCAAATTTACATCGATTACCTAGTTTCTATCAATGTTTTAATTCTAAAGAGTTTAAACTTTAAAAAGCTCAGTTTTAGTATGTATTTAATAGCTTACACCTAGAACGTTGAGTTGAATCATCACTGAAATTTCTAGATTTTAAATTTAAAATTTTTAGATTTAATGTTTATTAAATAAACTAAAATATTTGGTTAAAAGGAATATAAGTATTTTTATTCGAAAACATAAACTACACAAATCTATGTCAAATTTCATACCCTAAGATTGACAGTTTTAGCAAAAATAAATTGATATTCCACTCACTTATGATTTGTAATCAGGAATCCCAAAAGCCATTGGGTAACTAATATCACTCAATTTTAATACCCGAATCGCCAAAAATGAATTTTCCAAAAAAATTGCCATTTCTGGCATATTTTATTTATTACAAAAAATTTTGTAATTATTAATGTAAATTGCGTATTTAAATATTTTCTGTAACATATTAAACATGTAAAAATGAAAAAGCTCAATGGAAAATGATCTATTATAGCCCAAAATACTTAAAAAACTGATCTGAGATAGGTAAAATATTATACCTGGGTGTGATAATAATGAATATATTTAAATGTCTTATATTAAAAAAAGCTATCTTCAAAAGTGAGTAATGCGATTTTTTCTTTTATTATCATTTTAATATATCAACATTTAAAAAAAATAGATTTGATACATGTCTTCAATTTTTTTTAATTTATTGAAAGTAAATTTTAACACTATGAAAAATTTACTCGAAAATCTGTCTTTTGATGTTTGTTAAAAAGACTACCCTTAAAAGTGAGTAACACGATTTTTTTCTTTCATTATAATACGTCAACATTCAGAGAAAATTAGTTTCATACGTGTGCCTGTATTTTTTTTTTTTTAATTTGTTGCAGGTGAAATTTTAACATTATGAAAGATTTACCCACATATCTTTTAAATATATTCCACTTCATTCAGCATAATTTACGCGATTCATTATATGGAAAATCGGTTGCAATTTATGAACAGAGTGAATATGTACCTTCCAATCTCCAGTACGATCTGCTCTAATTAAATCATGTGTCAAACTTATTAAAATTAAAACGTTGTTCCAGTATTAAAACATTTCTGACTGCTCACAATTTGCTAATATAAAATCATTAAACTCGGTTAACAATTGTGCGCAACTATCTTTTAGATTATTTATAATATTTTGACATTTGCTAATATCATCTGCAATTTCAAGATTTTCTTGTAATAAAATTATTTTTGTTATTTGTTCTTCGTACTGCTCTAATTTTTGCGGAGTAAAAAATTCTTTAATATGTAACCGACGTAAGGCCTCTGCCAAATAATTAAAACCTTTTACAGAACGATTATAATTCGAGCCTTCAAGTAATTGATCTGTAATATGCATGCCAAATAACTCGGTTTCGATAAAAACATTTTCGACACCACTGTTTTTTAAATGTTTGCCTATACATGATAATGTCACTTTAACCTTCTGACAGCCGGCATTTTTTCCACTAAAAAAGTGTAACTTTCTCGAAATTTTCTGTATAAATGTTTCTTAAGTAATAGCATATGTGGGCCGATCATGGAATGACGCCATATGGCGTCATCCCGGCTGTCAGAAGGTTAATCATATGAAATGAGCCGAGACATAGAATAATTTTTTTAAATTCTTTCTCATTTTCGAAAATTACTGATCGAGCTATTTGGTACATACCCTCATCACACGTTACTGCTAAGTACTCTTGATTTGATTGCGGTAATAACATTTTAAAATTATTTAAGCATCTATAAACAGTACAAGTAAAAGGGGTCCAAGCGGGTGTGTTTTTTCTAGCTAGGATCTCTGCTAATTTGTTCTGCTCTATACATAATCCCATGCGCGATAAAAATCATAAAAAATCTAAAATGTTTAAATTATTGTAAAAATTATCTTTTGATAATGGAAAATTTGTGTAATCTTGAGAAAGATTTATATTAGTAGATTTTTTGTTATAATTTATTATTTTTTGACATTTTAGTATTTTAGTGAAAGTCCTTAAGCGTTTGTCAATCGAAGTATCTGATATATTAGGTTTTGATTGTTTTAAAGATTTATCTGAATCTTGAAAGAGTACGATAACTGTATCATGCGTGGATTCTAGTCCAGAAATCGTTGTTTCGTCGTGATCGAAGTTATCGAACGCTGCAGTGGTGTAGCTAGTGACATTAGAATTACTAGGCAAAGGTACGTTATTTTGAGAATTTTATATAGCAAAAGCTACAAGCCGAGCTCTGATTCTTAAAACTTTATCAAAACTGATAGAGTCCCAAACGATTTAACAAAGTTATCGTGGTTTTACTTTTTGTTGTTGCATATACAGATAGAGCCGTAAGAGTATACTGTGGAGTTTTTTTCAAATCACTTTTTGATATAAAATAAATTATTTGATAAAGATTTTTTATTCGCAATAATATTAAATGTTTTGTACTTTGTATTTCATCATTTTCAAGTTTTTCATTTGAAAGTAAAAGTTCATTTTTTTCAAAATTGTAAAGTTTTGAAAAAAAATTCTGTAAAAGGCTCAGGCATTTTCATATTGGTTACAGGTTGTTGTATATCATTTTCGTCGCAGAACTTATTTTCCAAATCAAAATCTTCTTCTTTTAATGAACTTTTTAAAACTTTAGCGCATTCATGTATACAATTATGTAAATATTCTTGTTTACTTTGAATTTTAGAATTGTAAACAAGTTGTGGCTTATTTTTTTGATTAGAATAAATGAAGCAAACTTTTTCTCCAAAGTAGTCAATAAGATAAGATTTAATTTTAGAGTATTTAACTTCAAAATCTATGCCATATTTGTCTATGATAAGCTTAGATACATCACTGAGCGAAAAAACTTTACCTACATAAAATCTTGCTTCTATAGATTTAATAATATCGAGGTGACAATTATTTCTTTCTAATGACTCGTCATTAACATCATTTCTTTTTTCATCCTCTTTCTTATTTAATTTTTTATACCTATATTCATAATCTAGTAAACATTTTCTGTGATATTTTAACTTTGCTGTGCAAAAAGATTCAATATTAGGTTGGCCTGTTCTTGTAAATACGTCATCGACAAATAACCGAGTTGCACGAAACAAATTTTTAGCAGTATTAATATTTGTTAATTCATGTAATTCACATTCGTTTTTTTTTCATTTGATTACAAAGCACGCAAACATCTTTTCTTATCGAGAAATCATCACTTATTCTATTTGATCTGCGCTGCTCTTGCTCTTTAGAATTTGATTGTATATCAATAACGTTTTCCTCCACATTATTTTCATTCGTGTTATTACTAGCTTTTATAATATTCAAAGACTTTTTATGCGTATAATTTTTGTAGCAATTATTTAGATGATAAACAAACATATCCACAATTAAAATTTATTAATTTATTTCAAAATTATTATTTTTAAAAACAATACGGCAATAAACAATATTAAATTTTTATGGTTGTTGTTATGAATACCAGCTTCAGTTAATATATTAATACGATGATATACTTCGTCACAACGTATATTCGCAGCTTCTAGAATTTTTCATCGTCCGCTTTGAGTGCCATAAACTTTTATATTTTGTCGTGATTGATATATGATACACAAATTTAAATAGATTAAGGATACCGTCCACCTTAAAAACTATTTCTTTCATTATGTAATTTAATTAGTCTCCTTCTTTTTTATATTAAAATATACATTAAAATCATCAAGAAATTGCTCTACATAGTTTCAAATAGTGAATTTTACTCTAATAATTAAGAAATATTTGTAAAAATTCGATGAAAATTAGACTTTCTTCAAATGACTTCTGGCGATGAACTTTTCAATTTTCAGACATGCGGATGGAGATATATATTCAAATATACAAAATGAAGATAATTGTGGTGCAAAATTGTTCGAAGTCAAAAATAAGAAAATTTATAATCCATTATAACAATTATAACAATTATTTATTTAATAAAATTATATTATCACATGTTTTATCTAGCAAAGTTTCAAAAAAGTATGTTCGACCTTATCGGATTATAAATCTGCACCACAATTTTGTTGCTAATATACGATTAAAGAAAAATATAAAATTTCAACTTGATTGGAACAATATTTCATCGTCAGAATTATTTTGAATTTAAGAAAATAAATTAAATAATTAATTTTGAGAAAAACAACATTTTATGCAACAATTTTCAGAACACAATTTAGATGTTGCATTTATTTATTTCAATAATGAACACATCATTTTTCTTTTTTACTTGTACATATTCTAATCTTCTTTACTTTTTCAACTCTTTCAGATTGGTCCCGAGGTCTAAAAAAAAAAATAATAATCAAAAGTTGTAATATTAAATGATTAGTTTTAATCTTACTGTAAAATTTTTTCATCTTACTGTATTTTCACAACCCATATTTAACTCACTAACAGCCATAATTACAGCAATTTCTAATTTATTCTTTGATTGAAAAGTATCCTTGCTGCACTTTGACCAAATTATGTGATGAAGACTCATTAGCATTCTGCGTGCCACCTCTTATACATCTTCGAAGCAACTCTACATTGCTGAATTTTTCATATAGAGGTCTGATGTATTCGATAACAAGATAATTTATTTTTGTTCTTGTACTAGTGTGACTGGGTGGCTCTTGTCCTTGTGAAACAGCTCAATGAACCAGATGAACCATCAATGTTTTGTTGACACGTACCACTGCTTTTATGTGTTTTCAACCACTCTTTGAATTCTTCGCTTTCAGGTTGCAATATCCTTTTTTTATTTTCACGAATAATGTATAAATAATGTATTATGACAGAATCTCATAATCTATTACTAAACCGGTATATAATTCAATGACAAAACCTATACCATATAATGAGGTGAATCCTCGTTTCTGCCAAGTATCATCATACGTACATGTATAGTCAATAATGCTATCATCATCAAGACTTTTATCTAAAGCTAAATAATGTTCAAGTACCTTCTTTCTTGATTCTAATAACATTTCTTGCTTGAGTCTGTTATAGTCATTTATCACACTTGGCAATATTTTATAAAAAGTTTTCTTAGACATAACATTCATGCCCATACCTATACAAAATTTTTGTAAACCAGCATAACCTAATCCCATCATGATCACACTTTCAATAATTTTTTTGTTCACATGAAATGTTTTTTTCTCATCAACACGTAGGCATGAATGAAATTCTTTTATAGTTTCTTCACATTCACCACATATAATATTTAGTTTTGTTGCAAGTCCATTCGACTCTAAAACTCTAATACTAAGAGAATTTTGTTTACACATTGCACACAACACTTCAGAAACCAAATCATTCAATTGTTTTTTGTGCACTAACACATATTCAAAACTTTCATCGTCATTTTGATCTTTGGTCCAGCTTTTAATAAAACTTTAAAGTTTTTTCTCACTTGTAGTTTTTTTTTGGCATTTAAATTTTTATGTTTTCCCCTTCATTTTCCTCGATTTTGCTTTCCTCTTCTTTTTGTGTTTTAAATTTTCGATACGATTACTTGTTAGATAATCAATTTACTATTTAAAAACATAAAATGGACATGAAAACAAATTTGTAGCTAAATATTCTATTACAGTGTTATGTCAACGAATATAAACATATGCATTGAAGCGCAAAGCGAATACACTTACTGTATATCTATACAGTACTAATATATAGATATACTAGCAATGTAAAAGCTGGGGGGATAACTTGCCTCAAAATATTGTACGCGTCTGCTCTTCTATAAACGTCTCATATTCTTTGGTTATGTTTACATCTGTTCATATGCACTATAATATTTATTTTGATCAAGTCTCATTGCGTGGCGTTACAGACGTTCTACTAAGCTAATTACATAAAATGTTCTGCTCTTTTGTATTTCGTTATGATTGATTGAACTAAATTAGCCAAATAAATTAGTCAGCAGTATGCAGGTGTATGAAAATTGATTGCATAAATTATAAACAATTAGCGCAATCAATATATATATATATATATATATATATATGTATATATATATATATTTTTTCAAATACTTTCCACGTGTATGAAGTTTAATATTACATATTACATAAAAGTAAAAATTATTTAAAATTATTTTCGTTTGCAACAATATTGCCGTGAAATAACAATATCAATAAAATATTGATTTTTTGTTTTTGTAGAATAGTGACTGAAAAAATAATTCTTAGGACATATAATATGATTTATCTTGTAGGTATTTACCTACAGAATAAAAATTCTTAATAATCTCAAAACTGAAAATTTCAAAATTTTTGATCGATTTTTTGGGTAGACGGTATCCTTAAATTACTCATTTTTTAAAACGTTAATTTACTCAACAAGTATGCACCTACCTACACTCACATGCTTATCACATCTATTAAATGTTATAACAAAAGAAGAACAAACATGCGCTCGCCAGTGCAACATATAGATGAGTCTCGATGCGTGAACAGTTAAATAACGCGGTCTATAAACACTCCATTTGGCACGAATTTCGAACATGCAGCGTATGCTTGCATTTTTTTAATCTACTTAAATTAGCAGCAAAGTATGAAAAACATAATATTTCCGAAACTAATAACAAATATAAATCCTATTAAAAGAGCATAAAATCAACTAGATAAGAGTAAACGTATTATTTTGCATTTGGATTAACATTTGCTAGTTTTCATAAATATAGAAGACAATTAAATACTAAAATATGTTTTTTATATATACAATAATAAAAAGAAACCGTTTTTATAAAAAAAAAATTTCCGGTTACATAAGTTAATAAAGAGATGTAGCTATGAAGGTAATTGGAAAGATTGAAGGTACAAACATGGTATGAATACACAATTACTAGTCTCATAAAACATAATTTTTTAAATATTTTAAACGTTATTTTCAATATAAATACGCCAGTAATAATTGAATAATTGATTACTTATTATTATATAAATATAAAAAGCTGTCAAAAAAATAGTTTCAGTAAAAAAAGCTAAAAAAGTTTAATTGTTGTTAGAATTTATTAACAAATTAGCAACCAATAACCATTTTTTACACAATCCACTATCGAAATTCAAATTAAGTAGAAAAAATACATTTAAAAACCTTTAACGGCATGTCGAAGCTGCAGCAATCGAGTTTTGCTTTTTTTATTTTATCGATATCTTTTTAAATTCTTAAATTAAACAAATATAATGACTTGTCCGCACTAAAGTTATATTAGTACAATAATTTTTGTTAAAATAAAAAATTATTTGGACTTGTTATTTTTTTATGAGCTTGGATTGGAAATTAGATATCAAACTCGACAAACCTAACCTTAAAATACGATATATTGAAAGTTTTTATTATAACTTTGTATGTATAATATTTTGGTGGTTTTCTTGAGTTGTCCGCACTAGAGTTTAATCTTACAAATTTTTTCTTTATAACAAAAAAACTCAATTAAACGCATCGTTTATTCATAAGTTAAGATTGGAAATATTATTAGAAGGCGGACAGCTTCGTCATGCTCTTAATATAGCCCGTCGAATGGAACGTTAAAGAAACATACCTGGCGCGCATACACCATGCGCTACTCACAAAATGCTCTAAAAGACACATGGAAATATGTGACTTGATTGAATTTAAATGCATGTGACTAATTGGATATTGGTAGTGGTATAATTGAAGAAAATTTTAATATTTGGTGCGTTAAAAAAACGAAAAACGTCATTATTTAGCTCATGGCCTTGAAAATGCGAAAAATCGTGTTTTTTAAAACTTTAATCATTTTTATCTAGAAAAATATCCAGCGTACGAATAAATTCATAAGAATATTTTTCCTTTTAAATATGCTAAAACATATGAAAAAATTTTTTCCGGATCGAAAAAATTAAAATTTCTTTTTGTTATTAAGATCCTTTTTATCTGCGTGAAGATTACTTTCTCTTTTAATTTCCGTGATAATTACTGCGCATGGGTACCCCCTACATGAATACGAGATGAGATACTATGTATCTTATTCATATATATAACTGTCTCTAAAATGCAATTTTATTGATGAAATGTATTTTATATTTTATAAAAAAATTTTAATTACGTTGTTATTGTTTTTTCCTATAAAATTAATCGTTAAATTAAATAAATTCTTACTAAAAGAATTTAATATTCATTAGATGAATCGAAAGCCCCGTTTACGCTCGAGATTTAAACTTTTCATTACTTATATATTTTTAGCAGGGCTTATTATATCTACTTACTGATTTGAATAGTAAAAATTATTTAATAATGCCCAACAATATTTAAACTTAAACGTTCTCTTGGAAATTGATTTTCTTAAAATATCAATTTAAATTATTGGATTAAGTAGATTTTTGTAAGCTCTTTCCATTGCGCTCATTTTATATATAGTATGCCATATTAATTTTTAAATAATCAGCTTCCAAAGTTGCGATGTTTAACACAGGAATACTGTAGTCTGCCTCTTTCTGACTCACGTTTTGCTTAACGACTCTTTAAGTTTTCTCACAATTTTTTTAAAAAACCTTTTTTTATAATCTACACGTAATAACGATTCAATCGGTATAAAGAAAATTTATGCAAACGATACTAAATTTTGAGATATCCATATTTGAAAGATAGAAAATGCACGAATTCTATTTAATAAACATGAATTTCGCTTGTGCGTGTAGAAACGTGCTCAACTTATTGCAGCGCCGTCATAGGTTAACTTTATATAAAAGAACTACTTCTAAGTTGAGTAAAACTGCTCGCAAGAGAACGTCCTTAATTATTAATTCAATTATCTTTTTATTTATCAAATTAAACAATCAAATAATTCATCAGAGTAAAGCTATGAGTAAGTTTAACACGGTAGAGACGCCTTTGAGTCGTGTCTCTTTGCCTCTTTCTCGCACCAATAATGAAAGACAAGAAGTGCTGCGCGTCTCCCTCGTTCCGCGGTGAACGAGACTCGAACATGCGAACCAACCTGCGGTGAACTTTTCATTCAGATTTAAATTAAGATTTATTTTCAAAAAACTTTTTATATTATAACTTTTTCTCTCATATAAAATTTTAAGGCGATTTAAAATGGACACTACACCTGTACTCATAAATATTGACTATCTTTCCATTTATTGCGAAGTTTTCAGTAAAAAATGCATTAGCTTGTAGTATGTACCATGAAGACAATTCAGATAAATTTTTAAATCAATTCATTAATTATTGAGAATTATAGGTTCCAAACTTATTTATTAAAATTTTTTGAATTAGTACAGGACTCCAAATATCCTAAAAACTAGTGAATGAATTTATTTGAAAATTTATCTAAATAATTATCATGGTACATACTACAAGCTAATGCATTTCTTTTCTTGAAATCCATCAATAAAATAGAAAGGAAGTTAACAGGGGGCCGAACTATCTGTCTTTGTCTAATAGCGTTTTTCATCATTTATATAAACACAATCTGTTGTAGTATGTAAAAATAGTAGACCCCGCTAGATATTAGTATAATAAGTAAATTTTGTAATAACAATCAAATTATTTTATTGCGTAGTTTTTGAATAACCTGAGACCTACCAAAAAAGATCTCATATTATTCAAAAGCTACGCGATAAAACCATTTTCTTGTTATTACAAAATCAACTTATTATACTTATATCTAGCGGGGGCTACTATTTTTTTCTTGCTATAACAGTTGGTGTTTATACAAATTATGAAAAACTCTATTAGACAAAGACAGATAGTTCGGCCTGCTTTTAATATCTACAACGAATATAGACGTTTACAGAAGCCCACTCTTAAATGGGAAATTTCTGCTGAAAATGAGTTACCTAGCAACTGACGGTGCCACTAGATCCCATGTATTTTTATATCTATATATATCAAATTTTTCATATGTATAGATATACAAACAATGTTAAAGTGTTACCCAGGTTTTCGAACGAAAAATTTGACCCAGAAGAATCTTTCTATAAGCGTCTATCTTCTTTGATATCTATAAGTACATTCGAACTGAATTTTTTCTATTTTTTTTTTTGTATTAACAAACTGATCTACCTAACCGATCGAATTTTTTATATTTGATTATAAAGAAAAATTTGATTTTATTTTAATTATGAGTGCATCGGCGAACCCGTTGCAATTCATACGAAATTTAAAATCGGTATATTATTTTTATTGTACTTTTGACAGTTAACTTATTGTAAATTTACATACCAAAACTCAATTATAAAAATTTGGACTATTAGATTTTTCCCTCTCACAGTTTTTATAGTCTTGACGTTCAGTGGGTTACCATTACTTTTTCAGTTCTGATGAGAATACCAAAGCTTTTTTTATAAATTTTTAGTCGCTGATTACGAATATCGATGGAGGATCTCTATCCGAAAAATTTGTTATGAACAATTCAATTGTTTAAACTGTTTATCACTAAAAAACTAAAAGAGATACATAAATATTTTTAAATACTTTTTTATTCCTTATGACAAAACAAAGAAATTTATTTTATATTAGAAATTCAATCTGGTTTTAAATGACATCCCGCTTTTGTGATACGAGTTAATCCCACTGAATTATTCATAAAAAACCGAATAAGGCGATTTTTTTTCAAACGCAATTTCGTAATGAAGAATACTAACTTTTAGAATAGGTGAAAATATGCGGTCTTGCCTGATTCTTTTAAACAGATTTTTAAACGTTTATTTTTATATTTTCAATTTTAAACTTTTCAGTCACAGGAGCCACTATGGTGGCACTCATTTTCTTTTTTTTATTGTTTAATTCGCACTTTAGGTTTAATCTTTATTCTTTTTGCATTTTCATATAAATAAGTGTTCATTTTATAAGTATCATATGATATCTTTTGAATATATGATTGTAAATAAATCTCAAAAATTAATATATGATAGAAAATACGTGTTTTTGCGAAAATAATTCGTGATTGAAAGGGTTAAAGCATTAATACTACGTATTATCATGTCATTTTTCTAACTACTGCGTGTTCTTACAATTCGTTTAAGCTTTCATTTTTTATTGTATCAAAAATATTAATAAAAATCTTTAAAATAAACCACTGCTTAAATTTTTTATCAATTATTTAAACCGAAGTTAGGTCGATTTCAAGTTTAAAAAAATGTTAAAACTTTAAATAAAAACTGATATTTAGATCAAAGAATAAATAATAAGTTGTTCTTGTTTTAGTATTTTGTTAAAATAATGTTATTTTTGTTAATTTTTAATTTAAAAAAAAAAAAAAAATTTCAATTTAAAGAAGATAAATTTTTCAACAATGAAAAAAAAAGTTATTTCCAATAAATAATAAATATAAAAAAAATCATGTTTAGAATGAAAACTAATGAATTTATAACCAATTTAAATAAAAAATAGTCCGAATTCAAATAAAAAGTTTTAGTTTACTTCTTGCCACTTACGTCTCGAAGTTCTGGCAGTGTGGATTGGGTTTATTCATTCTTACAACAGTGATTTTTTAAAATACTTTTAATTTTTTTTTTGCATTTGCCAACCGTTTTATTATTTTTTTTGTTTGTTGAAAAACTTCTTACTCATACTTGCGAATAACAAGAATTTTAATCAACGGAGTATACTTTTACACATGAGTAACGAAACCTTTAGTATTTCTAATAAAATCGGCCCTCTTCTTGGATAAATTATGTGTAGTAGCTCAATGTTTGACTAAACGTCTAATGCTGTCACAAGCGCTATTACCATGACCTGTTGCAGAAATAAGACATTTTCTGCTTTCTTTTGAGTTTTGAAGTTCGTAGGATTGATATCAATTTTTGAAATGACTTACAGCTCCATTGAAAATGGTTATGATTTCATCAAGCTCTTGCGAAATGCGTTCATGTTTTAAACTGTTGTTAATTAAATTCATAGCCTTTAGGGCGTGAGACAAATAATGTTCGTAATCGTCAGAGACAATGACATAACCGACTGTTGCATCATTCCTAAAATAGCATACTAATGTGGAAATCGATGATTAATTTTTACTCCAATGGTAGGTTTGAACTTCATTTTGAAATAGGACTGTCCAAATTTCTGCAGAATCTAAATAAATAACTAATAACGAGTGACTTTTTCTGCTAAAAGTTGAAGCTATTAAATTGCAAAACTTTGAATTTCTTCAATCATTTTATGAGAGAACAATTGAAATCATCGCTCAAGTAATAATCTTTCACTTCCGTTAGGATTTCACTATCCAAAAAATGACCGCAATAGTTCTCAAGCTGTTTATTATTTATCAATGATCATGCTTGAACAATCATATAAACAGTTACATTTCGTAAGACTAAGAATAAATAATAACCTTTGGAAATATCGCTTGGTAAAAGACTTAACAACCGCACTTTCTTAAAAAAATTTGAACAATTATCTAAAACAATTTTAATATTTTCAAGCCAATTATCACATGTTTTACATTCATTGTTTTTATTTGATGTGGGAAAATCCATTATATCTTAGACTTTCATTCTTTTACTTGCTATATGTGAATCAAAAGAGGCGTTGGATTGCAAAACCTGCCAAGTCGAACCGTATGTAAAGGACTTGGCAGGTTTTGCAACCCAACCCTTCAAATGTATCGTTCATTTTGTTTCTTTTTCAAAGAGCATGGGATTTTTTCATCTTTATATTGATACGTTAAGGCTTTTCGATTGGTAAATTTTTTCATTTTATTACTTGAAGTCTGTTTGAACTGTTTTACCACAGTCTCATTATGAAAAAATGCTTTCGAAGATTGTTGACTATTTGGGGTCGATGAAATAGATGTATTTTTCATTTCATCTAATAAAATTTCATAACACAAAGAACATACTGTATCTCCTCTAGAAAAAGAAGTATTGCATACGAACGCTTCAAAGAATCTGTTAGATCACCTAATTCCCTAAATTGAATTTTGAAGCAATCATAACAAGCTGTGCCTTTCTTTGAATCCTTGCACTTTATCTTAACAATAAGTGATGCCATTATTATTAATTAGTTTTCCAACAGAGCAAAACAAATTTTTTTTTTTTTAGAGGCGTCCGTGGTGTAGTCGGCTAAGGCGCGCGACAGCGCGCTTAGTAGACCGAAACTCGTTCGCTCTCGAGATAGTGGGTTCAAATCCCCATCAATTCGAAGTTACCGGGGACATTTGACACGTGCTCACCGCTTTTTCAGTGATGGGAATTTACTTGCTGACCGTTTAACAAAAACTTTCGAAAAATAGAGCAAAACTACAAGTTCCTTGAGTTTTCGCCAACTGTAGTCGCTAATACTCGGAAGAGAAATGCGACTTGAAATGAACAAAAATTTTTTTTAGAATACTTTATTTTTTATCTTACCTTACTTTTATTCTTGTATGCGTCAAAAAGTCAATGAGAATGCAACAAGCTAATTGTCGCCACCTAGCGGTGGCATAAGTCAACTCCCTGCAATCTAAATTTATATAGTAGGCGAGAAATTCAAACTGAATAAAAAATTTTAATCTGCAACAAAAAAAAATTTTCTATTTAAAAAAAAAACAATAAAAAAAGGAAAACTGATTATGTATTCTTTAATCTAAATATCAGTTCATCATTTTTTTAAACTTAAAATCATCATAACTTTGAGTCTAATTAATCAAAAATTTTGATCAGAGGTTTACTTTGAAGATTTTTCAAAATATTTTTGATACATCCATAAAAAAAAGTATAAACGAATTATAGGAAGACGTAAAAGTTGTACAGTGCACCATAGTATCAATAGTTTAAAATCAAAAGTATGAGAAAAAATGTTTCAAAATCTTCTCAAAAATATAAGGCAAAATTGCATATTCTCACCTATCCTAAAATTTAATATTTTTCATGTATAAAAACATACCTAAATAAAAAAATATGTAGTTTTTGAAAAATCGCATTTGAAAAAAATCATTTTTTTTCGGTTTGTATAAATAACTCAGTGGGATCAACTCGTATCACAAAAATCAAAACAGCATTTAAAACTAGATTTAAAACCGTTTAACAAAAATGCTTAATAAGGACAAAAATTGACAGAGCAATAAAAATTTGAAAATTCAGTTTCATTTTTAATTTTTTAATTTTAATTTCTTACATCTAACACTAAATACGCTGTAGCAAGAAAACAAATTTTTTTTAAGCGTTCTACAAGGTAATTTATACGTTTATATACATATTAAGAGGTAGTTTTAATGTTTGGAGAAAAAAATATTTGATCAGTGACGCTTTACATGAATCTGAATGTAACTAGTCCTATAATATATTGTGACGTGGAAACGCCACGTAATAATGAATTGCTGTTCAATAAATGATTGTCACTAAACATTTCCGTACAGCACAGACATATCACCGAATTAAGGTAGTTATATCCATTTTGACACTTTCCTAGATTTTCTTAAAAATTTTTCTATATTTTCATAAAAGTGTCTTTTACACATTAGCGAAAAGTTGACTCCCCAAGCGGTATTTAATTTTGAGATATCAGGCCTCGAATTTTGACTTTTTATCATGGGAATCATAGGCAGAGTCCGTCGATAACGTACATTTTATGCGATTGCAAAGCGAGTTTTTCCTACGTTTTTTTTGGAAAACTGCTATTATTAAAGATAAAATTACGACGATTCATATGCAATAAAAAAAATATACCATGCAGTATTCATTAAAGAGATATTAGTGTAACAAACTCGCGGTTTGCTTGACTTTCCGAATGATTCGTTTACTTTTCATACGCGTGCTGGTCAGATTGTAAGAATCTGCGTGGCCGACAAGTTTTTCGGGCTCTGCGCACGAAGGAGGAGGAGCTTTGGCGTGATAGTTCTCAACTTATTGCCGAAAGTTACTACTATACTTGTTTCGTGCTGAGTTAGTCGTTTACATTGAGTACGACTGCAGGATAGAACTACCTTAAAATGAGCATCGGTGCTGCTATCACAGCTAATTGAGAGAGGATAAATCTCACGGTGCGCTTTTGGCGATTTAAATGCAAAAATTATGTACCTTAAATTTTCTTGTAAATAACTTTCAAGCATGATATTCTATCAATTTTTAGCCCAAAATAAAAAAAAATCCACGGGCGGCTTTTTAGTATAATGAAAAAAACGATCAAAAAAATAAAATAAAGGTACATAATATAAGTTATATATAAATTGCTTGTAATTGGGATGTAATAAAATAAAAATCAATTATTGTGATATCAATTTTATTGAACCATACATATTGATATTTTTAAAACTTGAAAAAGTTAATATTCATATAAATATTCCAATTATAATGACAATTGTATTCAAGATCAGCGTGTAATAACTGATTTGAATATTTGGAATAACTTTTAAAAATTTAATATTTATTCCAAGTTGTGTTGAAATCATAATGTAATGATTCTACTGCTTGTTCACTATAAAATGCTAATTCAAGTTTATTTTTTGAGCAGAACTGTGGAACATGATGAAATATAGCGTGAATTTTCGGAGTTATTGATACGCCAAGATAACAAAGACTTATTTTTAATTCGTCGATATCATTTTGATAAGTGCTTTTTAATTTTTAAGAAAAACTATCAATCACTTTTGTAAAGGTTTAAAAACTTTCATCTACGTTATCTAGAAGTTTTTTCGCATTGATTTCCTTGAAAACTATGAGAGTCGTAAGTTATACATCTTTCAACGTTACATATTTTAGTCCACTTTAGGTTGATATTTTCAAATGTTATTAACATGTGATTATACATAGTGTTGACTGCACCAAGCATTAAGTGTAACTCTGGAGGCGGGATTGTGTCAATAATTTTTTTTTGTGAATCAAGTGTCGCAAAAATAAGAGAATTAATACACTTTTTGTAATTTTTGGCTTCATTCTTCTTTTTGCCTTTAGAAATCTAAGATTTGTTGTTTTTCATACAATTATTAATACTTCTAGGATCGGCACAAAGAATTAGTTTTCTAAGCGTCACACTAAGTGCATGAATGCTTACTACCATGAGTCATTAATTCCGTGATGATATTTCCTAATTTAAGTGCAGTTGCAACAGTACCGAAGAAATCATTTATTTATAGAACTCTCCAAATGTGTTTAACGTTTGGATAATTTTCTTGTACATTAGGGATAGCACATATAAGAATAGTATATTATTCACTTAGAAAATAAAAACGAAAAATGTATTAAATCGTACGTAAATTGTCACCCGAACTGGAGGCAAGGGTGACAAACATACGATTTAAGGCATTTTTACTCTGTCATATTAAATTTTACTATAGTATAATTTTTACTATGTAACATAGCAATTTTTCTAATAAGATATAGTTTCATTTTCTAAACGATGTTGTCAACCTTATCAAATCTCATAGTAGTATTTGTTATAAATGTAATAAAATTTTTTATAATTCTTAAATGCCCCAACTCTCTTATAAAATATAGTAATTTTAATTACTATCTATAACTAAAGTTACTATTTATTTTTCTCCGTGTACTTAGGCAATTTTCGCACTTTAGATTGTTGATGGTTAATTTTTTTTCAGTTTGTTTAATTTGAAAATTTATGATTAACTTATGCACTATTTCACATAAATTGATAACTTATTGGTAATAACGTAAATTTACTGTAATCAGGAAATTTTAATTTATTTAATTTTTCTTCATCCTTAGAGAAACGAGACGGTGTTTCTTTATAATTGTTACTGTTCACAAATGAAAACTCCTCAATTTCATGAAAAATATTATTGAAAAAATTGTAGCTGCTGGTAACATTGGACAAAGAGATATAGAAAAAAAATTTTACTTAATTCTGGAATCAAATGACATTTTCTTGACACAGTTGATTAAAAGCAAAACAAGAATTACTTAACAATGGCTATGTAAAGTGTACTAAGTATATTCATAAAATGGGAAGTGGCCGATTGCCTTGTCAACCTGGTTGTTTCGAAGAAGAAAGTATTAAAACCATGATTTTGAAGAAATTTTCAGTTATTCGTGACCATGCTGGCAAAGTCTGTTTGAAAGAACTTCATCCTAGTAATAGTCTCTTAGTTATGGCATTATCAGGATCCAAGGAAAGTTTTATTAATATTTCACAAATGATTGCTTGTGTAGAACAACAAGCTAATAGTGGTCATCGTGTGTTAAAATTGCTGAAACTGGATACATGCAAAGAAGATTGGTAAGAGTTTAGAAGATCTTTGTTTACATTATGATGTGACAGTTGAAAATTTTGTTGGTGATATTGTTCAAATTCTTTATGGTGTAGATTCTATGGACCCAACGTACATGGGAGGCAAAGACTGTCTTGTTGATTATAAAAGAGTTCTTGATGATATCCATTAAATGGCCCTAGTGTTATAAAAGTAACCTCTGAACTTTTGATGCCCCTCTGTATAATAATAATCTGTAATATTCTTGTGTAAATGAAGAATTTAAGCAAGAATAAGCTCAATTTTTAAAAACAGTTGTAATTATTATTGCTAAGATTAAACAGCGTATTAAACCAGATGCCCCAGCTTACAGGTATATTGTACATTTAACTGTGTTACAACTTGTTTAATTTACTTATACAAGTAAGGAAAAATATATGAAAGCAAAAATTGAACAAGGTACTGCAGTTGATGCTTTAGCTGCACAAAGAATTGGAGAACCTGGTATTTGAATAGCCTTGAAAATTTTCCATTTTGCTCGTGTAGCATCTATGAACATTACTCAAGGTATACCATGTATTAATGAATTTATTAATGCTAATCTAAAAATCAGTACTCCAATTGTAACAGCTCATTTAGAAGATGATACAAATCCTGAATTTAGATTTAATAGAAGCCATTATCATTTCCTTTGACAGTGTGTGTTCCAAAATTATATCATCATTTTCCATTTAACAGATACTTTTTATAGAAAGTTAAGCCGAGTAAAATAGTGAATATTTTAATTATTTTTTTTCTTATTGGTGAAACAACTCTTTAGAATAAGTAAATTTTTATTAAAAAATAATTATTTGAGCTTGCAATAACTCAAAGTCTTATTTGCCTTTCGAAAGTAATTGTAATTATAATAATAACGAGTGTTGTTTAATCAATAATTAAGCTTCTAATTGATAAATAACATTCTACTATATGATTTTTAAACTTGTTTTAATAATTTTTGAGTATTAAAACCAGATGCTTATTTTTAGTATACGACAGGCTATTTTTAATAAGGAAAATAAATAATACATGAAAATTTATATTTTAAACTGTCACAACTCCTTATTGGTAGCTCTGACTTACACTGCAAAAAATTTATTTTAAAGTTAATAAAAAATAGAAGAAAATAAGCCCTCGATAGCCAATTTCTTGAGAGGTGAACAATAAAAAATTTCAATTTTCTATTCCTTTCAATGTTATACATATAAGAACCAATCAGAAAACTTCAAAATTCAGGTCTGTAAAAAATCATGCTTACTCTTCCTCTTCATTTACAACAAGAAGTGTTTTTATGGATTTTTCTCTAAAACATTAGGATTTTCAGAAAAAAATGATAAAATTGGAATTTTTCCAGAAATTTTGAAAAATTTTGAAATTTTAAGATTCTGTAGCTCTTAATCGTTTCAATCTAGATCCTTGAAAATTTTTTTTTATATATTTTGGGTAACAAAAAGAATAATTTCTAAGAGTTTGAGCGATTTTTATTTTTTTCTCTCTCAGTTGGTGTGAAATATTGCGTATATATATATATATATATATATATATATATATATATATTTGTGTATGTCTATATATTTTCAGAACATTAACGTTTGAATTTGAAGGATTACATACAGATCTGTCTTTGTAAAAGTTGATTTTGTCTGCGCTCATTTCTCGAACGTCTACAACTTCGCACACACGAAATGTAGGGAAAGTTGCTGGACACTAAACTTTTAGGAAATTTGCTCTTCTTTGAAATGCTTTGCGTATTATATAAATTGAAATTTCATAAATTATAAGCAATAATTTTATGAAATTTCAAAATTAGCATTATTTCAAAAAACCATAAATCGGTCAATGCTCATTGTACATGATCCACCAAAATAACACAAAGCATTTAAGAAATGTTCTCTCATTTAAGCTTTATTGCTTTGAAAAATATCAATCTGTTCGAAAGTTATTATTAACAATCAAAAATGAAGATTTAAAATGTATAATAATTATCAGATATTACATTAGTACCGGAATATATAAATTTTTAATGCAATGAATCTTAAATTAAAGAATTTTTGATAAGATTAACATGTGCCTATTTATGGTTCTTTAGAATAATGTTAATTTTCATCATTCATTATATTTCATAAAATTATTGCTTATATATGATATTGCTTCGAATCTATTAAACATTAGTAACTATAATTTTAGTTTTTTCCACATATTTATGTGAGAAAACATTTCTCGCAGTTATAACAAAATTGATGATTTAGATTTATCATACCCTCCTTGTTGATAAAAAAAATATTTTTTTATAAAAAATTTGTTAAAAAATGTTTTTTTTGTTATTAATATATCATGTAAAGTATATTAAAAGAATTATAACTACTTTTTAAAATAATGTAAAATATATAAGTTATATTTTAGGTTATTTGATCAAAGAGTAATGATATAAATAATATTAACATAGCAAGAAATTCATGTAATATGACACTCCAATGAGGAAGAATGATGCAGGTCGATTCATAACACTCACAAATATAATACAGGTTGCGTTTATTATAAAAGCATTATTTGGTATTACAAATATAAAATTCAATACATATATAAGGAAATATTTACAGCATACTATTTCAAATCATAGATAAAAAATATACGCAATTACAATTTTTACGTACCTTTCTGGTCAGTGATTCTAAGATCTCGATGGTGGACCTATTGCCAGATGTAGATCGGACGACGCGTGAGCCAGAAGAGAGCGATCCTTCGAGAGTAGGGCTATTTATAGTCGCCCAAAGCGCTCTCGCGACGATATCGAGTTATAAAATAATTCGTATTGTCTCGCGCGCGCTATTCAAACATTGTACTCGTTACAATAAATAGATTATTTTTAACGTTATGAAGTGTGCAGAAGTTTAAAATAGTGAAAGCAAACTGCAAAGGTAATCAGCAATAGTGGTGGTGCTTGTGAGTGTGCGCGAATTAATGAAACAAATTTCTTGATTTTATTTTTTCAACTAGATCGTTTTATTTCTAAATTAAATTTGTAAGAATTTAACGTAAACTGAATTTAACATGTTTTAAAAATTTTCTTTTAAGTCATATAAATGAAAAGACTCCATCTTTCAGGTCATGAATTTCACTAGAGACCACCCGCCTCCCGATCCAAGACACCCTGAGAATCATGTTTGCCGTGAGTTAGCTATTGATTTGTCTGGCGCCCTTATTAAGGAGATGTAAGACAGACACTACACCTGTACTCGTAAATATTGCCTATCTTTTCATTTTATTGCAAAATTTCAGGAAAAGAAGTACATTAATTACAGTAGACTCTCGATACAATAGTATCAACGGGGCTGTAGGAGAGGAAATTTTTTGGAAATTCTCTGATAGAAAGAGTCCCCAACATGTTCGAGTTAAGAGTTACAGCTCCGCCCACTATTTCGTGAGTAAGTTTAATTCAATGTGCGCGTATACGAAGTAGATGCAGTAGTCACGCGCCTACTGATGCGTGTGAAATAGACTAGGTTTTTTTGTTTAGCCATGTCTTACTTTATTGCTATACTGTGTCTTTCTCACTTACATGATTGATGGGGGAGCTCACATACTTAGACTCGGTGGAGAAAGAGCTCGGATTTCCTTATATCGCGATCTTTTGTATTGAGAGTCTACTGTAATAGTATTTATAATAAAGATTTTTTAGTTAAATTTTAAAATAAATTCATTAGTTGTTACGAATTTTGGGTTCTAATTAAAATTTTTTAATTTTGTACCAAAAAACCTAAATTCTCAAAAACAAATCAATGAATTTATTAAAATATTCAATTAAATAGTCTTCGCGGTGCATACTCCTAGTTAATGCATTTCTTTTTTTGAAATTCTCAAAAAAATTGAAAGATAGTCAATATTTATGAGTACGGATGTAGTGTCCGTTTTACATCTCTTTAAATTAAATTATTTTGACAAACCGAAGTTTGCTCGCGGCGACAGAGAAATATATTTTTATGAATAATAGTAACATTCATCGATTATTTAAACATAGATTAAATTCCTTCATCCCATTATATATATATATATATATATATATATATATATATATATATATATATATAGAGTCAGGTATTTAAGATTTGATTAATTTTAATCATATTGTAAGAAATTTTGCTTAAGCCAAAAAAAAAATACTTTTCTTATTGTGAAAATATATTCCAATTCATAATATAAATATATATTCCATATATATAATTTTGATTTACAGATACGAATATGTTAAACGTTTGGTACGACAGACCTACCATCAACTGTAGTACAATATCAGATGATGGTTTCAGTAATGAAGAGTACATGTGTAATTATAAAGAACGATATCGTACTATGAAACGGAAACTCAAATTACTAGTTTATGTAAGTTTATTATTTGTATATACATCTTTTTTATGAGTAGAATAATTAACGATGGTTTTTATATCTTAATATACAGGGTGTCCTGAATAGTTTGGGTATGGGGAGTACCACTCGATAAGAAATTAAATTCTGAAAAAAAATCCTAATAAAATTTTTTTTTATTTATCGTTATTATGAAGATAATTACAAAAATTTTAATTCGTGTTAGCCCAAGAGCCCGACAGCAGCAGTGATAAGAGCGACATGGCGCTGCGAGCGTCGGCTATAAAAAGAGAGCAAATCCACGTTAAATTATATTATAATATCACTGCAGCTGTTGTGTTAGAACTTAACTCGTGCAGTGGGTCTACTCTCTTTTTATAGCCAAAGCTTGTATGAATAAAAACTCGCAAAATTTATTATGATTTTTCTTCAGTAATTTTTCACTAATTTTCTATTGAGTGGTACTGTTCATGCCCAAACTCTTCAGAACGCTCTATATAAAATATTTGTATGTATCAACACATGTAATATCAAATAATGCGAGATGTAAGTGCTAATGGAACATTGTTACCTTTCTTAATAAAAAAAAATGGGCAGCTAGAGTGTATTTACTTTGTCAAAGCAAAGCTTCTACGCCAACATTAATGTACACTAGCACATCGATTGTGACAGAATAACTGTGATCAAGAGTAATTTATATTAATATTTTGAATATTCTGTTGGATCATTTGAATGTATATTTAAAATGGATGATTTTTCGCAATGTATAGAAACTTAATTATATATTTTACCATTATTTAATTCATTATTACATTTATAATGATAATTTTTACATATATAAGCTAAGCATAAGCTAATTAATTTTATTATAAAAATTGACGGGAATCGAAGTATCTGTTATGACTGACATTCGATTTTGGAATTATTTTTCCACCAAATTTGTAGACCGGGTACGTTAAAAGAAGAGGAACGTATTTGATTAAATAAGAGCACAGAATAATCCATCACCTTTTCAGTGTGTATCGACAATAATGTAATATTGTGTCAAAAGTTTTTACGTAAAGTCACGGAAAAAGATAAATTTTAAAGATAATTGATTAAATAAATAGGTACTACTATACGATGGCGGTGTAGTTAAATATATAAAGAAAAATTGTGGATGTTCAGGCCGAAAGCCTTATTTAACTTATGGTACACATTCAAAGCGTATTTTTCTACAACATTTGAATGTAGTACCACGAGCACGTTTCTTTGCGTGCGCTCACTCTTGTGAACCCCTCGCGACGCAGTAGGATTTGAACACGACCATGCTGTCGGTTAAGAAGCTGCGCGTATACGCTTAACGTTAACTTCGCGCACGGGCTCAGTCGAGTACAAGAGACAAGAGTGACCACACGCACTGAAAGCCTTTCGCTGCTCCTAAAGCACAAGCGAGATTTAAACCCACGCGTACATAAGATTAACGGTACTTAAAAACTTATTTAGATTAAAACTGTACGCATAATTACGCACTATTTTCTCTGTAAAAACCAAGCTAATTTAATTATCAATTCACTGAATTAAAGTGTAAGTGTTTAAAGGAAGTTAATGTGCTTTTTCTTACTTGCTTTATGTTTCTTACCCAACCAACGCACATTCTGAGCGACACGCATACATTTCTCTTAAAACTAAAAGTATTTTAGGATAAAAGAAAAGGAAAAATTTACAGTCAATAAAATATCAATTAAAAAGGGCGTGCTCGCAACATTGGATAAAAATGAGCGATAAGTAAAATTGGTAAGGTATGGTGAAGGTATGTAAAAGAGAAAGAAAGTCTTTTTCTGTACATAGAAATGTGTTGCGTAACCCAAACAACGTATTTATAGTAATTTTTAATGAAAAAAAGTCAGAAAACAGTAAACGTGCTGGTATGAATGCAAATTTTTCCTATTGTAATTTTAAATCAAATATGAATTTTTCATTCGAATATAAATTGACCCAATGACATCAAAAAGCCGTAATTATTTTCCACACTGAAAAAAAAGTCTTCGGTATTTGGTACTATTAAAAAATATTATACCATATCTATAGCTGACCGAGATGGCGTGGATAGATCGATCAAATACATGGTAGTATATGAAACAAATAAGGTTTATGACAGGATATTTATCTTTTAAGAAGGGGCCGAACTATCTGTCTTTGTCTAATAGCGTTTTTCATCATTTATGTAAACACTATCCGGTATAACAAGAAAAAATTAGCAGCCCCCGCTAGATATTAGTATAATCAGTAAATTTTGTAATAACAACCAAATTTTTTCACTGCGTAGTTTTTGAATAATTAGAGACCTACCAAAAAAAGATAGGTTATATTCTAGATTGCTAGTAGGTCTCTAATTAGTCAAAAACTATGCGGTAAAAAATTTGGTTGTCATTACAAAATTTACTTATTATACTAATATCTAGCGGGGGCTGCTATTTTTTTCTTGTTATACCGGATAGTGTTTACATAAATGATGAAAAACGCTATTAGACAAAGACAGATAGTTCGGCCCCTTCTTAATGATTATTTTCGACTGGGCCAAAGAGAACGAAGCACAAAGAATATTTACTGAAGACAAAAATATTTTTGAAGCTTAGTACATTATATTTTGTAATGAGAAAGTGGAAAATCTATCCTGAAGGTTAAGAGGAGGCCTTATAGCTCTGTCCTTGTCTAATCTAAATTTTCGTTATTATTAATAAATTAAATATTGTTATGCAAAAGTAAGGATATAGCCCAATAGATTTCAGGACGAGCAACCGATCCTATTCTATGAAAAAATATTAAATTTTCATTCATTTTCAAGTGACGTCTGAAACGAAAAAACAGTTATCGAATTCAATTGTTTTTCCGTTTCAGACCTCACTCGAAAACTAATGAAAATTTTATATTTTTTCATAGAATAGGATCTTTTGCTCGTCCTGAAATCTATTGGGCTATACCCTTACTTTTGTATAACAATATTTAATTTATTAATAATAACGAACATTTAGATTAGACAAGGATAGAGCTATACGACCTTCTCTTAAAATAAAATCATCGCGGGAGAAACACCAATACAATGAAAGAAAATCTGTGTCAGTGTGAGCGGTCTGTGCAAACATAACTTCGACAGTTGATCTTCAATGCTTTCAGTGCTTACATGGAAAGAAATTTCGAAGAAAATCGCGAAGCGATGCAAGGCCTAAGGGCATTTCAGAGCTGAGCAAAACGAAGCTCTGGAAGGACCGACGTGCGAGCCACAGCGGCCCAAAGGGCCGCTGTGGTGGCGAGCTAGTTTTTTCGTAAATCTGAATCACTAACTAAAACTATTAATTCTTGAAGTATGTGATCCTTACAGTCATTAAATTGTTGCACAATACGTTGAATACGAATAAATCATTCGTCGATGCACACAGTAGCGTCTTTCAATCCGAAAATGTGCGTTTCTGCATGATTACGGCTGGTGAATAATTTTTTCTTTTCTTGCTCTTATTTTCTGCATCATCCTCGTCGTTACTTTTTTTATTGAAAATAATTGATTTAGTTCCGTAATATGTGATAAATGTTCAATCTATTTCGTTGATTTGAATTTTGGTTAGAGAGTTAAGACCTTAGGTTTAAAATACATACAAATGTCTTGAAAATAATTTTGTAATTGGGACCATTTGGCCGAATCCAAAATCAAACCATGTAAATATTGGTTATTTGTTAATTATATAGATGATACAAAGGATTAATTTTCTTGATTTTAATGCAATCCGACCGTTGCTCTTTTAGTGGCTGAGTTATTGAGCGTATAAGTGGTTGCAAGTAAAGTAACGTTTGAAAATGTTTTTGGCCCATCAGTATAAGTTTCGGTCGTTATAATTATTTGTACTTGCTTATTTTTTTCTGTTTCCTGGGAAGTCTCAAGATTTATTTTTCTTTTCATCATAGCTTGAGTCATTTTAAACGAAACAACCACTATATTTTACTTAAAAATTTTTCACACACACTTGTCTGTTAGACTAAAAACCCGAGAAAGTCGTAAAATTCAGTATTTTATTATTCTACAGTCGACTAAAGTGTCGAGTAATGCTAAGATGTTTCTTAGAGTAGTCAAGTTGCACGACTGTTAAAGCATAAAAAAACTGTGTGACTAGACCCCATAGGGTATACGCGTATATCGATATGTACTGCGGAAGCGATATAATGTTCTCGATAATCTCTTATCTAGTTTATGTATATTTTTATCTCGCAAACGAGTAATGATAAAAAAGATGCTGGATCGAAAATTTAAATTTTATTGATCGTACTGACTTATTGTGTAAGTGAAATATTTATCTTATATTTAAAAATTAAAGCTAAATTCAATACTTTACGACTATAACTTTTAAGCTATGGTTTCATATCTTTTGAAAATATATTTGAAAACTCGGAAAAAAAGAGGGTCAGAGGTTATAAAAATAAGAGTGCCATAGAAAAGAATATCAGTACAACTCTAAACTTCGTTATATTAGGAAGTGTTTTTCAAAGTTTTTTTAAAAAAATTGAAAATTTTTAAAAATTTTTAAATAAAAATGGCATCTAACGATTACTCTGTCGATGATATTCTCGTGATGAATGACGATGAGGAAACGGAAAAATTGTGAAGTGTCGTTGCGCGGTGCGTTGCCTATTTGTGTATAGGCCAAGAACATTTTAGGCGTGTGTACAACGCTGAGTGGTAGGATTCGCTAATGTTAATGAATTTTACAACATGAGCCGGTGAATTAGCTAAAATTTTCGATCAGCGGACATATCCGCTCGAGATAGCAATGCTGTATGACCTAGCATTAAGTCATAGTGAAACAGCAATTGTTGTAGTCGGCGACATATTAGCTTACCGATCAAGATCGGAAAAGCACCCATTTTACTTAAATTGACTGCTTAAAAGATACCGTGAAATAGGTGAGTAACTTTTATTGTATTTATAAAAATTATTATTATTATTATTATTATTATTATTATTATTATTATATATATATATATATATATACTTACCTTTTTTTATTTTTTAGTAAATAGATTTTTCGAAAATGATCCGAGGGATATACCAGATCACGCTAAAGATTTACACTTAGCGGGTGGTAAAGAAGAAGTGGTGCACTTGTCACGCATGGTACGTCTGTTGAATGCTGTAGAAGCTGAAAATGGATTCACTTCACCGTATGAAGCAGACGAGAAGACAGAAAAACAATTATTAAATTAAAAGGAAAAAGGAAACTAGCATCTTTCTGAACGGAATGGGACTGTGAGACGTCTACTTCGGGGTATAAAAGAATGATTAGTGATGACAAAAAGATGGCCATGACTGTACAAAAAGGTAATTAAAACAATTAAAAATAAATATTATAAATATAATATATTGACTTTATGCTTCTAGTTTTTCGGGATAGCCCTAGATTACCATCGGGAAATAGTTTAATAAGTACAGGCCGTGATGTAGCCGACTGGGCGATTATACAATATTATAGTCAACCTAGATTTTATCCTCCCACATCTGACGAAATAGAAAGATTATTTGATTGTTTTCGAGGAGAGCCAGAAGCTTGAAGTTAGATTTTATATTTCAATATTTTTTATTACATATAAAAAATTTACATACAATTTAAATTTTAATTATTTTTTGTTTTTAAAAAATATTTAGCAGCAACAGCAGTCGCAACAACAGTCGTCACAACAGCAGCAGCAAATCCAACAACAACAGCAGCAAGTCCAACAACAACAGCAGCAAGTCCAACAACAATAGCAGCAAGTCCAACAGCAGCAGCAACAACAACAGCAACAGCAACAATGAGAAATAGAAAACTCGTGCAATGAAGAAGAAAGAAGAAGAAAGAAGAAGAAAGTGTAACAGCGTGTGAAAAATAGTGGTTCTATGAAAAAAAATTATAATAATAACGATAATGTGCAGTGTATTGTGCAAAGTAATGTGCAAGTAGGTGCAGGAAGAAATAACGAAGAGGAAGAAGAGGAAGAACAGAACAGAATTGCTCATGGTAATGTATCAAAAATTTCTCTAATTAATGAATCTATGCGATACAATCGTAATTTTAGAATGACCTCTCCCGTTTTAGGATTAAAAATAAATGAACCTTTACACGGCGAAAATATAATTCAGTGGTTAGAGAGTGCCATGCGCGAAATTTTAGTTAATGTTAAATCAAAGTGCTGTGAAAACTATAAAGTAGGAATTATAATTAGGTCGAAAGAATTGAATAAGGGCGATGCATATTTAAGTTTTCGACACATTACAGATTTACATTTCGATAGCCTATGGAATTTATTTAGTAGCATAATTCAAAGTAATAGTGATTTTAAATTAAACGAAACTTTATTAATGGATATCACGTATGTTGAGATACCGATTGGTGAAGGCGATTCGGAAACGAATAATTTTCGTAATGTTGAAAATGGGATTTTAAAAATTTCTAATACTGATAATTTTTGTTTGCCACGCGCGTTAGCATGTGAGGAAATTTTTATAAAACAAAATAGTAGCGAAGAATGGAGAAAATCGTGGAAAAATATAAAAACGACAGCGCAGCAAAAACTAAGAGCGTTGCAGTTACTAAAAATTTGTAATATAAATTTAAACGAAAATGAAGGATGTGGAATACGAGAAATTGCGCGTTTCCAACGTTACTTTTCTCGTCAAAATGTATGCATAAAAGTTTACGAAAATGAAACGATTGGAACGGGTGTTTCGCCGATTTATGACGGTAGCATAGACAGACAATGCGATTATAAATATATTATAAATATTTTGTATTATAAAACTAGTAAATATTATGATTTAATTTTAAATATTTGGGCCGTAAAGGCAAAAGTGTATTATTGTAATCCTTTTAATATAGCTTATAAAAATATTTTAAGTCGTAAGTGTAACAACGTCTGCTCTGCGTGTAATGGAACGCCAATTTGTGTAAATAATAATAACATCGAAAATAAAATCCGATGCGATGATTGCGGGCGTGACTTTTATTCCCAAAAGTGCTTTACAAATCATAAAAAGTTAGGATCACTTTCGCCAAATGAAAATAAAACAAAAAAATGTAAAAAATCAATTTGTGATAACATAAAGATTTGCCAAACGTGTTTAAAATTCCGCGATGAAACAAAGGGTAAAAAACACGAATGCGGGAAAAAATATTGTAATACTCGCAAAATTATCCATGATGTAAATTCATTTTGTTTTATGCCGGTTATTAATAAAAGTAAAAAATCTTTAAAAAATAGATCTTCACCGGAAAATTGTTATATCTTTTACGACTTCGAAACGCGACAGGATGAACGATTAGGGGAATCTAACAATACATTCATACACATACCAAATTTATGTGTCGCACAGCTTTGCTGTGAAGTTTGTGCGGAAGAACTAGATATGTGTAGGTTGTGCAGTTTTTGTGGAGTTTGTGCGGAAGAACTAGATATGAGTAGGTTGTGCAGTTTTTGTGGTGTTAGACAACACATTTTTACAGGGGACGAATGTTTAAAGAATTTTATAAATTTTGCCGTCCGTACAAAAAAAAAAAATTTTTCATCTTTTATTTGTATAGCGCATAACGCTAAAAGTTTTGGCGTCCAGTTTATTTTAAAATATATTTTGGATCATGAGAAATAGTTGCTTCCCCATGTGATATTAAACGGCAGAAATATAATTAAATTACAAGTAGGTTTAACTAAATTCATTGACAGTTCAAATCATATGCCAATGAAATTAGCTAATTTACCTAAAACATTCGGTCTCCCTGAAGGAGAAAAAAAAGGTTATTTTCCCCATTTATACAACACTTAAGAAAACGAAAATTATATAGGACCATACCCACTCTCTTCTGCGTATTCGCCCGACAGCATGACTACCGACGAACGCATACAATTTTTCAAATGGTATAATATCCTAGCACATGATGAATTTGATTTGAAAAAAGAATTAATCAAATATTGTGTACAGGATGTAAATATTTTACGACAAGCATGCATAATCTTTAGGAAAATATTTTTAGATATTGCTAATGTTGATCCGTTTAGCGAAAGCGTCACGATTGCAAGCACTTGTTCTGTAGTTTTCCGTAAGAAGTTTTTAAAGGCAAACGAAATCAGAATAATTTCTCAGTCAGGGTATTTAAGAGGGGGGCAATATTCTCAAAAATGTGCAGAATGGATGCTATGGCAGGAGCATCTTTTCAAAAAAGAAATTATCCATGCCGGTAAAGCACGAGAATATTGTTTGATAGAAGGCCCGCGTGTTAACGGTTTTTTAAATGATGATGAAAACAGAAATGGGACTGTATTTCAGTACCATGGTTGTTTTTATCATGGATGTCTGCGCTGTTTCAAAGAAAACAGAAACAATATATTGAATAGTGGGAAAACGTTTGCTCGACGATACGAGGAAACGCTTACCATGTCCAACAAAATAAAATCTTACGGGTATAATCTTATAGAGGTCTGGGAATGCGATTTCGATGAAAATATAAAAAATAATTCTAACATTAAAAATTATATAAAAAATCATCCCAAGGCCAATAATATTATCCTAAATCCTTGCGATGCATTTTTCGGCGGGCGTACGGGTAATGTGCTTACCCATTATAATGTATGTAATAACGAGAAAATAAATTACATATACGTATGCTCGCTGTATCCGTTTATTTGTAATACAGGTAGTTTCCCTATAGGGCACCTGCAAATTTTTTCAAATACCGAATGCTTCAATCTAACTGGTGAAAACTTTGAAAAATTTTCACATAATGTAGAAGGTTAAGTCAAATGCGATATTTTACCACCGCAGAATTTGTTTCATGTGGTTTTACCGGTAAAAATGCACAAAAAATTACTTTTTCCATTATGTCGAACCTGCTGTGAAAGTTTAAATCAAGATGATTGCTTTCACAGCGATAAAGAGCGAATATTATCCGGAATCTGGGCTTCCGCCGAAATAAAAAAAGCTCTAGAGTTGAGGTACGTATTAATTAAAATTTACGTTATTTGGCAGTATCAAGTAACAAAATACAATCCCAACACTAGATCTGGTGGCCTATTTACGGATTATATTAATACACTTTTAAAAATAAAACAAGAATCGAGTGATCGGCCTTCCGATGTAAAAACAGAGGAAGAAAAAATTAATTATACAAGTATAAATAAGAAGAGGGGATAACTTTGGATTATGATAAAATAAAAAATAATCCTGGTATGCGATCTATCGCAAAATTATGCCTCAATTCATTTTGGGGAAAGTTCGGCCAGCGGGACAACCTGCCGAAAACTTCAGTAGTTCGGACGTATCAAGAGTTTTTTTAATTATTTAACAGATCCGGAAAAAATAATTCAACATTCTTTGTCAATCAATGAGGAAGTAATGTATATATCGTGGAAATACAAAGAAGAATGTATTTCCTCATCACCTTGTATCAACGTAGTCATAGCAGCCTATACTACGGCACAAGCGCGATTAGAATCGTATAAATATTTATATTGCTTGGACGAAAGAGTGCTGTATTATGATACAGATTCTGTCATATACGTTAGTCGGAATGTCGGTAACGAAGAATACGGACCAGCGACGGGACCATTGTTAGGTCAAATGACGAATGAGCTTGAGTGCTACGGTGAAAACGCGTACATGGAAACTTTTATTTCAGGGGGGCCAAAATTTTACGGAATGCGAATAAAAGAACTTTTTAAGAATAAGAGAAACTTTTGATACATGCGAAATCAAAGGAATTCGTTTTAATTATAAAAATAGTCTAAAAATAAATTTTGAGACTATAAAAGATTTAATTAAAAAATATCACAAGTCTAACGATAATAAGAGCGTAATACGTATAACAAATAACGTAATTCGAAAAACTGCGACTCATGAAGTTATATCGCGTACTGAAGAAAAAACTTGCTCGGTCGTAATAAAAAAGACGTTTTATTTCTAATGGTAAATCATACCCTTATGATTTTAAAACTTAATTTTAACAAACGTTTTATTTTTATAGGAACTAACGAATTTCTTCGACGACATAGCGATGAAGAATGCTGTAGCAATATAAATTGTCTCGTACCAAGATGTCCTTATAGACCCCAATATAAACAATCGTTAGAAGGTATAGCCTGGCATAGAGTTATACATAATTTAATTTTATTTAAAAAAAATAATCAAATGACTATGTATAAGCATATGTTGAGGACCGTAGATTTATTAAAACATAATAATAATATTACCGTTTCCGTATTATTAAAAGGTTATTTTCGAAGACAAATTTGTGTGCTGTGCGATTATGAAGTGTGTCGAGATCGAAAATGTTACAGTGTTAATAACGAAATGGGACAAATGCCAAAGACTTTATAAAGACGTTTATATTTCAAAAATTGTTAACGTAATCGATGAAAATAAGATCGGTAGCGCTGTATTTGCGATTTCCAATATAAGGCGACGAGATCGTTTACTATGTAGAATGAAGAATACTCGATGTCATATACATTACTGTGTAATGCGTGATTGAAGAAGATTTTGTAAAACTAATTGTTAAATAAAATGTATGCTTATGTATTTTTTACATTAATGTATTTTTAATGATAAAAAAATAAATTTTTAAAATATACCCAAATATTTTTTATTTCTTTTATTGTTTAATATTTTATTTACAGGTTACCATCGTGATACAATTTTTCTTATAAAAATAATGCTAAATTTTTCTTTTCTAGTAAAATTATTTAATATAAATAATTTTATTAGAAAAGAATATAATTCTTATTTAAATTATTTAATATAAATAACAATTTTTACTTAAATCACTTTTTTATATTTTATAAATATATTAATTAATGCACGAATATTCATTGATGAAAATTTACAATTTTATATAATGAGTAGAAAAATAAACTTTATATTTGTATATTATGTATCAATCTCTACAACATAGATCGTTTGGCCATATAGGATGATGAAATCCTACGACGTCTCTCACAGCTACATCGTGAGCACATATTTATATGGACACTAGTACCTGTATGTTTACTGGTACAAGTTAAAAAAATGTAGTAAGTATTTTCCAATATTCCTTTTTTCATAAAATACGCATGCAAATTCTGGTTTTTTGTTAAATTTTCAAACAAATCGTATGCTCGTTTCAACCATTGATATCCCGTGAATGAAAGAGGTACAATTTTTCCCAACCCGCATAAAATTGCTCTCGGGGGTACTGTCAAAAATTGATAATTTAGTTCATAAATACCGTCTTCTTTATTGGTACGATACAAATTGAACATGATTCCTGTATCGATCATTTTACAACGTCAAGGATTTTCTTCACAAGTCAGGCATCTTATTCATTTATTTCTACACTTGATTGCTATATTCATTCTAGACTAAAAGAAAAATATTGTTAGTAAATTTATTTAAAAATTATTATAAAAAATTATTTACTTGAATGTACTTACTTTTGATTCCGATATTTTAAATTGTTTCAAACACACCATGTCAGCAATTTCTGAAGTTAGAGTTTCATCTGTATTAACAAATTTACAATTTGCAGCACCATAATAATAACACATTTCTCTTTCCAACGAATTATATTGAATATCTTCGTCACATAACTGCATGTAAAAAGACGAAGGAGATGGAAAATGCGAGATGCGTACATTTTTCACTTTATCTATTAAATTTGTATGATGACGATTTTTAATATTTAGTAATGAAATCATATTAAAAAAGAAAAACACTTGTGTCGACAACGGTTTTGACATATTTTTATTTTTTTCGGATACTTATTTTGACAACTTGTGATCTATAAATTTTAACTTATCTCCCGCAGCTAGTAGGGTGTGATGTCTTTCAGAATTTAGTGTAAACTACAAGCTATAAACTAGAGCTGTTAGTAATGCAATTTGACCCGTAGAGAGAGACAGCGCGGGAGTCCTAAGCGTATCGAATAGCTTCCAACAGCGCTGCTCTAACTAGCTTGCTTTTTGAGCCGCCGCTTACTCGACTAATATGCGCGGCTGACAGCCTTACGAACCCGCGTCTAGCTTTCTTATTTTACCGCTAGCAGTTTAAGCGCGCCGGCCGCGGGTACCCACACTATAAAGCTTATAGAGACGCTGTTTGATTGTTATAATATACATATTATTTTATTAAAATATTTATCAGTAACAAACATGAACACTTTATGGCGTCATCCCTTTATTTGTTTGCTGGCGGGTCCTACTGGTAGCGACACAAACGAGCTAGAAAAACAACTTTTGTTAAAAAATTATTAAAATCTCGTGAAGAAATGATCGATGCTAGCATTTTTTTTTTTTTTTTTTTTTTTTTTTTTTTTTTTTTAAAAGATTAATATATAAAGGATATTGTCCTCTATATGATTAACCTTTTATATATGATGAAGTCGAGGAAGTCCCCCGCCCGGCATCTGTTTAACACATTACATCAGGCTAGGACTGTCAGACCCACCATACCGAAAACTTTGACTACCGATGGATGGTCAGCCACTTTTGTAACCAACAATCAACCGATACCCAATGAGGTCGGATTTTTTAAAGAGTCGCGATATAAATGGCACATACACTTATTTTCTTTCGAAAAAAAAGTTAGAGGTACCTGGCCAGGATTCGAACCCATGCCCTCCGCGTTGAAGGCAAGAGCTCTATCCATTACGCCACCGCGCTCTCATCGATGCTAGCATGGATCAAATTATTTTATTATGCCGAGTGGCAAGACGGATATGAAAACGACGAACTTATTAAAGACGGAAACAAAATTGAATTTCGCGAGGGACTGCCTGAACCAAAAGATTACTCAAACGATCCCCACTTGAAAAAACTTTTAATCATCGACGATTTGATGCACGAATCGTCGAATCATATAGTGGCCGACTTATTTACCAAAGGCAGTCACCATAAAAATATGAGCGTATTGCTGCTTACACAAAACATCTTTCACAAAGGTACTCATTCACAAGATATAAGTTTAAAGTCTTCGTACATAATTTTATTTAAAAATCCGCGGGACCGTGCGCAGATTAAAAATTTTTACAAGAAGCATATCAGGATGCAACGGCTCAAGGTTTTGGATATTTAATGATTAATTGTAAGCAAGATACTTGAAAGGAAGTTGGATTTCGAACAAATATATTTCCGGACGATGAGTATCAATACGTTTACTTATCTAAATATACTCATAGCGCATACGCATTAAATCTTTGACAATAAAAGCTTTATCACACGTCGCAGCGATTCAATTTAGATCGGACTATGGAGAAAGACACTTCCCAAAGTAGTCGGCGAGATTGACGTTCGCTACAGAACTCTCCGTTTGAAAAAAAAGTGCGTTGCCCTCTTGCAGGCACTAAGACATTCGGATAAAAATCAGCGCGTTGCAGATAAAAAATTAATAAATCATATTTGTGAATGCGCGTCAAATGTACTCAAAGGTACTGTCAATTTAAAAGAGTGTGAGAAAAATAAATTAAAAAGACATAAAATATTTTAAGAAAACTAGCTAAAAAAAGTAAAAATTCTTGGAAAGTAAAAAAACGTTCCATAGTTCAAAAGAGAGGGAGTTTTTTACCGTTTTTATTGCAGCCCATACTGGATGCATTGTTCTCGTTAATAATAAGAAAATAAAAAATGGAGAGAGCAAAGAAAATGATACTCTTATCTAAAGAACAACTTGAACGAATACAGAGAAAAAATGAAAAAAATTACTGATACTAGTGTAGGCTTGACTGCACTGGAATCTACTCAAACGGTAGGTAATACGTTATCCCGATTAGATAATGAAATGAAAAAAATCCTGGATTCTACAACTTACAAAAATGAACAAGAAAAACTGAAAGATTACTTGAAAACGTTACAGAGATATCTATTTTTTATCGATAACGAAAAACAAAAACTTTCGCTTTAAAAAACAAGTGAAGATGAGAAGCAGGCTTTAGACAGTTTTTGATATTAGAAAGTTTCCCAAATTTATATAAAAAAAAGCTGAATTATTATTAAACTATTTAAAATCTAGCAAAGATCGTATTACGTGGAACGAAAAAGGTCTTGTATATATAGATGGCGAAAAAATTCAACATTCGAATATCATCGATTTAATAAACGATGCTTTACGGAATAGAAAAAAAGTAAAAGCCGCGGGGAGAGAACAGTTTGCAAAGATACTTCGAGATATCTACACACTGCGCGAATTTGTCGGTAAAGATGAATTGTGGGAATTGAACAACGTTAAACAATCTTCGAATAAGAAAATAAAATTTCAAAATAGTATAATATCCTATAAAGACCATAGCGAGGTTAATGACTCAACAAAATTACGTGATAAAAGTGATAATTTCTTTTCGTTTTTAGATAACACAGTTTTATCTGGAAAGAGTCTCAACAGTAGCTCTGAAAAAAAAAAAATAAACAGAAATACATGTTTTTCTCAACACCAAAGTCAAATAAAAAATGGTTAACTAATTTAATTTAAAATCGATATTTTAGAAAAACAATATTTTGATCCACAACATGAAGCAGGGTTTTCAGGAGTATGAAATTTAATCAGAGTAAATAAAAAAAAATTTTCTTCGGAAAAATTAAAAAATGGTTAACGAACCACGATATATACACTTTACACAAAACTATACGCCGAAAATTCCCACGCTTAGTTACGTTTTTGTTAATATCTGCTTTTCGGCGTGCCAATAGTTATTTAATTAGTTCAAGCGGCGTCGCGTACGCTATACGTGGCTGGCGTCCATTTTGAGCGCGCGTGCTATATTTGTATAGTTATTAAAATAAAGCTTATATTTTATTTAATTAATTGGAAACCCGTATATTATCTGATATATACCTTAGTGTAACCTCCTGATCCCCAAGGTTGTCACAAACCGATCGTGGGAAAGAATTTGTTAGAGGGGCATTACAAAAATTTCTTAAAGACAATGATATAAGATACCGTGTAGTTACAAATCCCGATGTTAAAGCGGCTGTTGTAGAACGTTTCAACAGGACCTTAAAAGAACGTATGTATCGATATTTTACGTTCAAAAATACAAAACGTTATATACACGTCTTGCAACATATAGTTGACGCATACAATAAGACACCTCATTCGACTATAAAAATGTCACCAGCTTCAATGACTATTTATAACGCGAGAATAGCTCGAAAAAATTTAGTTTGACGTGAATAGCATAGACAGCCTGTTCGTAAAATACCTAGATTCAAAACTGGACAGTATGTACGTATAAGTAGAGAAAAAAACATTTTTGAAAAGGGTGCAACTAAATCATCGAGTGAAGAAATATTTAAAATATCCCGTGTTTTAAAAAAACAAAATTTATTGTACTACCAAGCAACAGTAGTTTAAAATATTTTCCAAACAATGCTACTACAAATTATTCAACACGATTACCTCATCAAGTACAATTGATAGGTAAGTGGGTTGTTGGAATCTCTGAAATTCATATACCATGCTCGACTCTTTATTTACGAGTTAAAGATACAATAATAACTGACTATAAAGGAAGTAAAGGAGTAAATTCGTTTCAACATGGAACTTATAACTCTATGCACACTCTTATTCATGCTATAAACGATGGTTTACTTTAATTTCACGAAAACGAAGTGTGTGAAAAACTCTCATACGATGAAAAAGGTGGTTTTGTGTATTTAAAGCAGTTTCAGAATAAAAAAGAAGCTGAATTCACGGATAATGTTAAACGTATTTTAAGTTTTGAAAAAGGTACATATGCAGTTTACGATGCATCGCAACAAAAAGGGACAAACGATACAGGCCTCACGCTAGTAGGTGATCAGCCAGCGAGCCTATCAAGAGCGATTCCTGATCAACTTTTTGTTTACTCTAATTTTTGCGAACCGTCAATAGTAGGAGATACTCACGCGCCTCTGTTACGAATTGTTAATATTGAAGCAAATAAACTTAATTTTGGATCTACGATAATTAAAAGATTTACGCCTGTTAATTATGTTCCACTTCTAAACAATAGATTTCAAATTGTTGATATGGATATAAGAGATAAATTCGGTGAACCTATAGCATTCGAGTTTGGGACAGTGACGGTAGTACTATATTTTAAAAGGGAGTATTGAAGAAATAATTATGAGCATTCACGATGTATATTATCAACATCAAGTGGGAGAGGGGTAAGAAACGTCTTTGTTGGTGCACCGCGGATGCGTGGCCATGGATTGTGGTCTTGGTTTTCTGGATTGTTTTGGAGTGCATTACCGGTCTTAGCTGAAGGTGCTCGTGCTGTTGGTAAGGAAGCTCTGCGTGCAGGCGCAAATATTCTTGGGGATATTGGTGAAAATAATATGAGTTTTAAAGAATCTTTTAAGAATCGCATGAATGAATCGAAAAAAAATCTTAAGCGTAAAGCTGCCGATAAAATGAATAAAATGATGGAGGGATCGGGGTATAAAACATCAACACGCAAACTATATCAACAATCTTCTCGCACTTTCGCTGCACGACGGATCGCTTTGAAAATAAAACGCTCCAAAGTGACTAAAGTTAAACGTGCAAGTAAGAAGAAAAATAAAACAAACAAAAAAAACGTAATATTAAAAAAAGAGTGAAAATTAATAACAAGAAAATAAAAAAAGTTGGTGATATATTTGATTAAAAATGTCTTTTTTACACAGTCACTCGAAAGCTTGTCTCAAGACAGAGCTTGATATTTTCTCGCTACCTCCTACACAGACAGCTATAGAATCAAGCAGATGGGTATTTTACAAACCTGTTTCGTCTTTGAACGACAAGAGTCCGATCGAATTCTGTGTAAATTCACAAAACGAGGACTACTTACATCTAGCGTATACCATGCTCAAAGTGAGTGTGAAATTGACACCGTACAAGAAGGAGACGGATGGCCTCGTAGCACCAATCAACAACTTTTTACATTCGCTATTCAACCAGGTTGATGTATACTTAAATAATAAATTAGTTTCACCACCAAATAACGCACACCCTTACAAAAATACAGGCTTAAGAATAAGACAAAACTTTTTATCAAACAATAAGACCGTCGATTTAATAGGACATTTACACTGTGACGTTTTTAACCAAGATCAATTTCTGCTTAATGGGGTCAAAATGCGTTTGAGACTAGTTGAGCTCCAAAGATATTTTTTGTTTAATGGATGCTTCAGATAATAATTACGGAGTTCATATCATAGAGGCAACTTTACTTGTACGTCGTGTAAAAATAAGCCCGACCGTCATGATTGCTCATGCAAAAGCTCTGAGTTCAACTAAAGCCAAATATCCTCTTACGCGTGTAGAAGTAAAAACCTTTACTATGCATAGCGGTATAATGGGGGAATCTTTAGAAAATGTTATTCTCGGCCAGCTACCTAAAAGAATTATAATCGGATTTGTTGATAACAAGGCCTTCAACGGAGACAAAAAACTTAATCCGTTTAATTTTAAAAATTATTCGATGAACTTTTTGTCTCTTTACGTTGGCTGACAACCAATACCGAGTAAACCCTTGCAACCACAGTTTGATGAAAAATCACCTCAATACATAGTGGCATATTATATATTATTCTCAGGCACAGGGATACATTTTATGAATGAGGGAAACTATATTGATAGACAGGATTACGCAAATGGATTTTGTCTTATATTTATGTTCTCTTTTACTGTATCAGATACATATTTTACTTATTGTGCTGATTTTTTTTAACGGGATGTCGGAGCTGCAGCAATCAAGTTTCGCTTTTTTTATTTTATCAATATCTTTTTTAATTCATAAATTAAACATATATAATGACTTGTCCGCACTTAAGCTATATTAATACAATAATTTTTGTTAAAATAAAAAATCATTTGGATTTATAATTTTTTTATGAGCTTGGATTGGAAATTAGATATCAAACTCGACCAATCCAATATTTCCAATATTTCCAATCCTAACTTATTCATAAGTTAGGATTGGAAATATTATTAGAAGGCGGGCAGCTTCATCATGCTCTTAACAGTGTGATATTGAATATCCAAAAATTTTCTTTGGTATATTATTTTCATTATACTTTTGACAATTAACTTATTGTAAATTTACATAACAAAACTCAATCATAAAAATCTTAACTATTAATGATTTTTCCTTCTCACAATTTTTAGTATTTTGATAGTAAAATTTATTAAAATAGTTATAGTCATACAATAACTGGAACAAATTTTAAAAAAGAAACTTAAAAAAAGGGATATGATTGATAGCATTCAGAGACTGGATTTAATATCATTTTAAAATCATTTATTTCATTAAACATATAATTTTAATTTTAAATGTATCTTTAAAATTTATTATAATATTTATTGAATTTACTTAAAACTTTTATTCAGAACAACTTACTCGAATACCTATACTTATTCAACCGCTAACATCGAACTCACATATTTAAAAGTATACAGAAATGGAGAATCTCGACGGTGGGTGTCTACACTGAAAAATAAGTGAGAAGAAAGCACTACCATCGGTAGCGAAACTATACTCTTTTCGTTTCGTGCGCACGGAGTGTTGCTGCGGAAAAACAGTAGTGCCGTCATGTTCTCCATGAGAGAAAGGATTAGCATACTTACGCTTTCGTTGAGCAGAAGTACTCCGAGGGACTCGTAGACTACCACTTATTTTTCAGTGTAAGACGCCCAGAGCCGAGTTCAGGTAGCTCGGCCGTATAGTTGCGCTATTGCGATGATTCCTGAATTTCATACACACCAATCCCGAATAAAATCCCGAGTGCGAACTTTTGGGGCCGAGCGTAGCGAGGCCTCGAAAGTTGCACGAGCTAGAATGATCAATATGGATCCATGGTCTAATATATTATTTTTTTGTCCCGAGGCCGAGACATTTAAAGTTTTTCCGTAGGATGCAAAATGATCATTTTGCGGCCTAGGGCAAAAAAATATTTTTTATACAGTAATTTAAAATTTACTGAAACAATAATATACTTTTAATCTTGTCATTTCCTCTAGTCATATATATGTAGAATAATTATTAATATTAATCTTGTTTGAAAAGTCTAAAATATTGTTATAAAGCGAAAAATGCGGTGCGAGGTAGAGCCGACGTAAACATTAGCATACATCATTCTTTAGTATCGCTCTCTCTGTCGCACTAAGGGAAGGTGCACACAAGTTTATAAACAAAGACAAACATTCATAACACATTTATACTTATATTAATCTTGCATATTTCACTCAAGGGTGATTGAATTCCGTACGCATCATATGTCAAGTCTTCTACCTTGAGACTGCGATAGCAAACAATAACGTTATACATTTGCGAGAATGCGACACACAGGAATACGACGCACAAGAGGCGATCGAACTCTAAACTGCATCACATGCAAAATCAATCAATCTTTTCCCCAAAATTATAAAAGTATCAATAATATCATACATACGAAAGAATGCAACTGTATTTTACCCATAGTATAAAAACCCAAGAGTCTTTAGCTCGCAAGCTTAATTTCATACTTACCGTCTAAGGCTATGCTTCGCCTAAAATTATTGTACTAAAGGTTAAGAAGGAGAAATAAAGATAAGTTCAATTTAACACACACATACACATATATATATATATATATATATATATATATATATATATATATATATATATATATATATATATATATATATATATATCTCCCTATATTATATAGTTATATAAAAAAAAAACCTCATCTACCCCTCATTTTTCCTCCCCCTCTTTTGTATACTTAAAACATCACAATCCACCCCTCAAAATAACGTAAAAATCTGTCTAGAAATGATCTTTTTTGAGAAAAAAAAAAAACCCCTCTACTACCCAAATCACCCCTCTTGCTACCCCTCGTACGTCACTCACCCGCCCCTCAGATAATTTAGCTAAATTTACCGTATTTTATCAATGTATTTGTTACTCATTCTCTACACTACTACTATCACTCTTTCCGCTACTACCCCATCACTCCTACCCCTCATTTTTTTTTTCTCCTCCAAAAAAATCAAAAGTCACCCCTCAAAATAACGTAAAAATGTCTCTTGAAATGTCTTTTTGAAAAAAAAAAAAGATTTCCCCCTCTACCCCAGTCACCCCTCTCCTACCCAAGTCTACCCCTCAGTCCACAAATCACCCCCTCACTACCCAAGTCACCCCTCTTGCTACCCCTCATGTCCCTAATACACTATTCATAAATATTTAGTGTTTATTTTTATATCGTTAATTGAATATTTAAATTTTACCAATATTTTTTTAAAAAACCTTCTTGTTTGATGACTTCAATACTTTAGAGACCAAATTTGGTTATGAAAAATATTGGTATTTAATTATCTTAAATATATTGATTCTTTTTTTTATTTTTAAACGTCAATTATTTATTTTAAATATAAACTATTAAGAAAAAAGTTTTTTAATATTATATTTATGAAATACTTGCTTAAGGCTATATAATGGAATATATATTTAATACATAGTTAATAATATTATAGATTATTGATATAATTATTTATTAACTATCAAATAATAACTACGTTCGTTAGACAACTTTCCACACCACCCATACTGAGACAAAAATAAAAAACTTCTACTTTCAACATTTAGGCTTACTTTTTTTGGGTCTAAGCTGTATTTGCCTAAAAGTGAAGCACATTTTACTTTGTCTTGATTGTCTTGGTCAGAAAAACTTATTAAAAAATTTCCTATATATAAAAGATTCTTCTTACAGGTTAGCTTAACCCTTCCGTGCATATAAGGAACTGACAATCATAACGTTTCTAAAACTAGAAAATTTCGATGTCCGGCATCGAGCTGAATCCAAATCTGGAGTCAGATTTTTGAAATTATAATAATTGGGCCCAATATCGAGGGGGCTCACTCTTAAAATGCAAAGTTTTGGAAAGTAAAAAATACCATTGTATTCTACACGAAATTCTAAGAAGAAATCATTTCTGTCATTTTTTTGATAAGACACACCAATTTCGAGTAAAAAATTATTGAATTTCTAAGATATCGGACCCCTGAGTAAAAGCAGACCCAATATCCTACACGTTCAATAATTTTTAACTCAAAATTGGTGTGTCTAATCAGAAAAATGATAAAAACAATTTCTTCTTGAAATTTTACGCAGAATACGTTGGTATTTTTTGTTTTTCAAGCTATTGGCGAAGGTAACCACGGTTTTATTTTGAATAATTTTATAAAGAAAAAGGAATAATTTTAATTAATTTTAACATGTCTTAAAATAACTTAAAATTATTATAATTGATTTTATATAATTATTAAAAATAAAACAAAAAAAAAACAACGCGCCATAATACCATACATTTTTTATTATTTAATTTATATTATAAATTATGAATTGTGAGGTATTATTGACAGTACCTGTTCGGGTGGTGTGGAAATCTGTCTGAGCAAATATAAAATTAATATTAATTTTTTTAATACTTTTGGTCAGTACAAATTTCATTTCTGGCTGACATAATGTAAATATAAACGGGGGTTGGCGAGCAGCGCGAGCAGGGGAAACCCCTAGTATATGTATATATATATATATATATATATATATATATATATATATATATATATATATATATATAAATATTCTTTTATTCTTGGATACTTATCCTAAAGAACCAACGTCCTAAATTACAAAAATAAGTTATAATAATAATTAAAAATTTATGAAATTAATAAATCAAGTTTATTAAATAAAGTTTAATAAATTAAACTTTACAAACTAATGAATACAGTTCTAACGGTAAAATATTCAATTTAATGATTGTGCCCCCTCATTATTGGGCCCAATTATTATAATTTCGAAAATCTGACTCCAGATTTGGATTCAGCTCGATGCCGGACATCGAAATTTTCTAGATTCAGAAACGTTATGATTGTCAGTTCCTTATATGCACCAAAGGGTTAAATTTGTTTTCTTGTTGCCTTGAGTTTATCTTGTGAAAGTTTTAAGTAGAAGTTTTTATTTTTTTTATCAGTTCAACGAGGTATTGTCAATGGTGCGATGGGTTTTTTTTTTGTTTATAAAGAAAAATTAAACAATAAAAGTGGTACCCTTCGCCAGTAGCACTACATAACCACTTTTAAAATAATATAAATTAAAAAAATTTTTTTACATTTCTTTAAATGTCAAAAGTAAAAATGTTATTGTAAGTTTTTTATTAATTAAGAAGATAAAAATTATAATAATTATTAATTCATTTATTTATAAAAAAGTAAAAATAAAAATTATATTGTTAATGTAAAATTTTATCTTTTATACTCTTTAGACAAATAAATAAAGTTATATAATTTTTATTTTATTTTTCTCTAATATTTTCAATATTTTAAGGAATATATTTATATCCTTTTCGTTTGTTTATATTTAAACAGTTATAATATAAATTATATAACAAATTATAAATTTTTTATATAAAGAGTGTGATATTAATTTTTTAATATTTAAATAAACAATTTAATTAAATTTAATTCTTTAAAAAACGATTTTATATAAATTTATAATATATTTTTAATATATTTATTTTAAAATTATAACTCTAGTTATTATGATTTTCTTACCTATTTTATTGTTTTTAATATATATTTAAATCAATCTAAAATAAAATAAATCATAATTAATTAATTTATAAAGAAATATTAAATTATAAGTATTTTAAATTTTAATTATATATTATTTTAAAATATAATATTAAAAAATAAACTTAATATAAACTAATTATAATATAATAAAAAAATATACTTATCTAAAATTTTAAAGATTTACGAACTTATGAAAATTTAACTTATAATACTTATAAAGAAACTGCTCTTGGAATGAATTCAATAGAACACGAAAAACAAATTTATTATATTTTTGAAGAAGCATGCCATGTTATGTTACCAGTACAATTACGTAAATTTTTTGCATGTTTTTTATTATGTGAAAATATTTAAGGTAACATTATTTGGTAAAAATATAAAAAATTTTTTATTAAAGATTTTAAAGAAAATAAAGAAAACAAAGCTTTATCCCATATTAATCAAATATTAAATTCAGAACAAATGTCATGTGAAAATTTTGTTTTACCTGAACCAAATGAAAACTATATCGAGGAAAACGAAGGAATTAAAGATGAAATTATAATTTTTAGTAAAAAAAAATTTGATAAAATGTATAAACAATTGAATAACGATCAAAAACATTTTTTGAACAAATAATAAATAATAATCATAAAATTTTTTTCATAGATAAACCAGGAGGTTCTGGAAAAACATTTTTATATAAAACATTAATATATTATTTTAGAACAATAAAAAAAAAATTCTTATCAATGGCTTGGACAGGTATTGCTTCAATTTTACTACCAAAAGGTTTAACCAGTCATCGAACTTTTAGATTACCGTTAGACTTAAACAATATTGAAAGTGCATTTTTAAAGGGTACCCCCCATTAAGATAGGTAAAATGCCCCCCATCACGGAATTCAAACTTTCGTTCAAAATTAGTTAGTGTTTGCTCAAAAATGAAATTTTAAACTGCGATTCGCTACCCCTCCCCCCTCCAGTACTCCTAACCTCAAAAAACGTGTTTTTTTTAAATGATTTTTTTCTGCACTTTATTGACGGTTAAGAAATTTGAAAAAAAAATCCAAAATGGTTTTTATGTCATATATAAAGTATTCCGTGATGGAGGGCATTTTACCTATCTTAATGGGGGGGTACCCTTTGATTCAGTTAAGAAAAAATTAAGAGAAGCAAATGTAATTATATAGGACGAAGCATCAATGATTCCTAAAAAAGCTTTAGAAATAGTTGACGAGACATTAAAAGATGTCTGTCGTAATAATGAAATTTTTGAAAGAAAAATTATTATTTTAGGTGGAGATTTTCGTCAAATTTCACCTGTATTAAAACATGGAAATAAAAATACAATCATAGAACAAACTATAAAATATTCAACCCTATGGTCCATGTTTCATCTTTTTAAATTAAAAAAAAATATAAGATCTAATGATGAAAATTTTTCATCATTTTTATTGGATATCGGAGAAGGAAAAGTTGATACATTTATTATACCAGAAAAATGGAAAACTAATTATGTTTGCAATAAAATTTATCAAAACATTAACAATAATTTTTGAAAAATGTTATTTTAAGTACGCATAATTAAGATGTGAATATTTTAAATAATAAAATATTGAATTTAATTAATAATGAAACAATGACATATTATAGTATTGATTATGCAACATATAAGGGTGTTGATCAAACAGATGATAAAATTCATTTAAATTATCCAATAGAAATGTTAAATAATATAAGAGAAGGATTACCTCCACATGAACTTAATTTAAAATTAAATGCCATAATAATGCTAATTAAAAATTTGAGTATAAAAGATGGATTATGCAATGGAACACGATTAAAGATAACGAGATTATTTAAATACAATATAGAAGCTGAAGTAATTACAGGCGAAAATAAAGGAAATAAAGTTTTTATACCGCGTATTACATTAAGCACAAATGAATCATCGTCTTTACCATTTATTTTATATAGAAAACAATTCCCCATTGTATTAGCTTTTGTTATAACTATAAGTAAATCACAAGGTCAAAGTTTTGAAAACGTAGGAATATTCATAAAAAAACCTTTATTTTCACATGGACAATTATATGTTGCTCTTTCAAGAAGTAAAAATCTTTCTAAAATACATATTCAAAATGAATTAGAAAATAAAAATGAATTAACCAATATAGTATGAAAAGAAGTACTAGAAAAATAACAAAAAAAAAAAAATTTAATTTTGTTATTATTAAAAATATATTTATATTTCTTACATACTAATGAAACATTTGTTTTTTTCAGATATAACGTAATAAAACAAAAAATAAAAACATACTTTAAATTTTCTATATAAAAAAATTAATTTAAAATAATAAAAAAGAAAATAAAAACTAACTTCAAATATTTTATAAAAAAAAATGATAACAAAGTTATTTAAAATATAATTTAATTAATACTAATAATAATTGAATCAAGAATCAGTTTCAAATGAATACATTGTTGTAGAAAACTTACAACATCAAGAAGAATTAGATGATTTAAATAACCAAATAAACGAATTTGAACGGTTTCAAGAGCAGTACGAAGAATATATGGAAAATTTAAATGAAAATACTGATTTATCTAGATTAAATAATGCAATTAATAACTATATCGGAATTGAAAATGAAAAACTTCATTTTGAAAATTGGAACAACGTAACATATTATTATAAATATATGACGAATAAAATTATTCAATATAAATTAGAAATATGTGATCCAATAATGGAATATTATATCACAACTCAAAATACAATATATTATAAATATTTATTACGTATTGCTAATATAATTTTTTTTATATTATAAAATATAATATAAAATATATTTAAGTAATAAATCAATAAAAATAATAAATATATCTTTTATAATAATAAAAAATTAATTAAATATATTAAAACAGTAATTTAAAATATATTTCATACATCAAAAAGACTTAATTGCATTAAGATATATTTAAAAAAAATAAATAAAATTTAATAAAATACTCATTTCATAATTTTATTTATGACGTGCATGGATTAGTAATTAATTGTATTAATATTATTATAATTATGATACAGGCATTAAACGTTTAATAAATCAAATATAATCCTATTATAACTTAAACATTTTTAATTGAATTTAAATATAATAGAATGTTTAAAGAATAAATAAAAAATTATTTTATGAAACAAAAAAAAATTAATAAAATTCATATCATTATGTATTATATTATATTGATTTTTTAAATTAATAATTAATATTAAAAATTATGTATTGATAAATAAATAATCGATAATTAAAAAAAAAAAACAAACATGAAAATACATTCTATTAATTTTGTAAAAATTATTTTAATATATCTTTTTTAATACTAGCAAAAAGGTCAAGGATATTAGAAATTAATATAGATACATATTTTATACATCCAAAAGACTTAAAAATGAAATTAAGATATATTAAAAATGAAATTAAGATATATATAAAAAATGAAACTAAGATATATTAAAAATGAAATTGAAATAATTAATAAATAAGGAAAAATTATATTATTTAATTTTATCGTTTCATTTATGAAATATATTAATTAATAATATTATGATTATCATAATGATATTGAAATTTATTGTAAAATATATACTTTAAATAAAACTAATATTTAAAAAAAAGAAATATATTAATTTCGAGTATATGAATTAAAGATACTAAATGTTATAAGAAAAAATAATAATAATTAATATTTAAATATAAGAAATAATTGGAAAATTTTTAATAATAATATTAAAAACATAGAATTCAATCAAGTATTAAATTTTTAAATTTAGAATAATTATAATAAAAAAAATTTCTGTTCTATATTATTGTAAGACATGTTACAATAATATTTAATTGAAAAATATCAAGTTATAATAATTATTCTAATAAACATACTTTAACAAAGATTTAAAAGAGATAAATATTAATTGAACAATTGTTATATAACAATAATATAATAACAAATTGTACAAATTATAAAATGATTTCAAAACTTTGTTTAAATATGTAATACTGATGGTGGAGGATGGATTGTAAATAGAGTCTATGGTATAAAGAGGAAGGAATATAGACTCTCATGGTTGTGTAGGGCTATTGGCGAAGGTAACCACGGTTTTATTTTGAATAATTTTATAAAGGAAAAGGAATAATTTTAATTAATTTTAACATGTCTTAAAATAACTTAAAATTATTATAATTGATTTTATATAATTATTAAAAATAAAACAAAAAAAAACAACGCGCCATAATACCATACATTTTTTATTATTTAATTTATATTATAAATTATGAATTGTAAGGTATTATTGACAGTACCTGTTCGGGTGGTGTGGAATTCTGTCTGAGCGAATATAAAATCAATATTAATTTTTTTAATACTTTTGGTCAGTACAAATTTCATTTCTGGCTGACATAATGTAAATATAAACGGGGGTTGGCGAGCAGCGCGAGCAGGGGGGAACCCCCCCTAGTATATATATATATATATATAAATAAATATTCTTTTATTCTTGGATACTTATCCTAAAGAACCAACGTCCTAAATTACAAAAATAAGTTATAATAATAATTAAAAATTTATAAAATTAATAAATCAAGTTTATTAAATAAAGTTTAATAAATTAAACTTCACAAACTAATAAATACAGTTCTAACGGTTAACATGTTTACATTGGTCCTACGTTACATCGCATTTTTCGCTTTATAACAATATTTTAGACTATTCAAACAAGATAAGTATTAATAATTATTCTACATCTAGATGGCTAGAGGAAATGACAACATTAAAAGTATGTTATCGTCTCAGAAAATTGTAAATAGCTGCATAAAAAATATTTAATAGATTTCTCTCACCTGACCGCAGCGCCACCCTATATGTAGCGGCGAATAGACCCGACCGCCTCTTAAATGCATAGTTTCAGTCTTGTCACCCCAGAAAGAAAGAGAAGTATTTTCATAAATTACTTATTTTTAAATAGATGTGGCATATTGAAATATAGATTTTCGCGGATTCTGAAAAAAAGAGTGTCTTTGGTTTTGAATATAGATACAATTTTTTTTTTAATCGCTTTAAGAGATAAAATATGATTGAGATACGAGACTGTAAAGTTGACTGATTTCATTCAGATTCATGCGGGCTGTCACTAATCGAATTTTTTTCCTCTTCCAAGTCATAAAAATACCTTCTAATATATATATAAAGATAAAATTTACCTCGTAGAACGCTCAAAAATATGTTTTTTCTTCGCTACAACGTATTTAGTGTTGAATGTAAATATGAAAATTGAAAAATTGAAAATGAACCTCAATTTTTAAATTAATGTAGCTCCATCAATTTTTAGCTTTTGGACGTTTTTTCAACGAAAATATGCGAAATTTAGTCTAGTTTTAAATGCCATTCTAATGTTTGTGATACATATTGATCCCTATGAGTTATTCATGAAAAACCGAAAAAGACGATTTTTTAAACGTGAGACAATTTTTTTTAAAATTATATATTTTTTTTAAATATTTTATATAATTTTATACATAAAAAATACTAACTTTTAGGATAGGTGAGAATATGCGATTTGGCCTTATTTTTTATTAACAAATTTTTAAACGTTTTTTTATATTTTCCATTTTAAAGAATTGATACCATGGCGCATCATGATATTTTTCCAACTATCACGTCTTCTTACAATTCGTTTATGCTTTTATTTATTGATATATCAAAAATATTAATATGAAACTTTAAATAAACCCGTGATCAAATTTTCGTATCAATTAGAACCGAAATTATTACGATTTTAAGTTTAAAAAAAAAATGTTAAAATCAAATAAAAACTTATATCAACGAAGATAGATGTTTATAGAAGCGTACTTTAAATAGGCGGACAGGGGCCAAAATCTGAAGCTTATGTCCTCCAGCCACGCGGTGGCGCTACTAAAATGCCATGTATTTCTATATCTATGTAGGAGCGGTGGTAGCGCAGGGGCTAAGGCTCTTGGCTCGCGCTCTAGTGGACCGGGGTTTAATTCCTCGAGAAAATTTTTTCTGATTTTTCTCCGGAAAATAGAACACGGAGAATACGAAAACGCTTTTAGATAGCCTCTCGGGGCTAAATGAGTGTGTTGTAAAAAGTCCCACTGGGCGATGAAGATGAATAATAAAGAAATACTGGGAAAATTTAGATGAAATAGATAAAATAGATACGAAAATAAAAATCATCGAGGGATTCCTGAGGATCATCGATGGACTGAAATTGTGGAATGGCCGAAATAGCCTAGAAGCTGATGACCAATGAAAATCAACTATCAATCAATTCTATATCTATGTATACTGATGTTTTCATATATATAGATATACACAAAATGTTAAAAGTGTCCTCCAAAGCTAGCCCCCAAAGTTAACACAGAAGTACCCTTCTATAAGCGTCCATATTCGTTGCTGATATTTACATTAAAAAATACATCAATTATTCTTTTTTTTTTATTTTGTTGAAATAAAATTTTTATTTTTGTTATTTATTAAAAATTTTAATTTCTAAAAAGATAAATTGATTGATAAAGGCATTTTTAATGAACAACAAATTGACAAAAAAATTAACGAATGAAAATTAATGAATTCACAACCAATTTTTAAGGAAATAGTCGAAATTTGAATAAAACGCTTTAATTTACTTCTTGACATTTATGTCTCGAAGTTCTAGCAGTGAAGGTTTGGTTTTGTTCACTCTTCCAACAGTGAATTTTTTGGATACAAGAGCAAAAAGTGAGAAGAAAGCCTTATCTTGTATTATAAAAAGCATTTAATTTAGTAATAATCGATTTACATTTTTTTATAATAGTAAAGATTTTTGTTGATTACGTAAATCTTTATTTCCCATTTTCTTATAACATGATAAGATACAGCTATATGAATTTTGAAAATAAATTATTCTAATATTTTAAAATGCTCATAGTAAAGTTATTAACTTTCAAATGAATTATATTTAGTACTTAATTCAAAGTTTCAAGAAAAACATCGGCTAAACTATAGTTTAGAACTGCAATTATAATTCACATACGCACTGTGCATTTTTTTTTAAATTTTGAGAAAACTATGAAAAAAAATATTAATTATATTTTTGGCTATTATTGAGTTGAGTTTTAAATTTGCATGAAAAAGATTATTATAATATGCGATTCTCATATTGAACATAATAATTATCATATACTACTACAGTAGACTCTCGATACAAGAGAATCAACGGGGCTGTAGGAGAGGAATTTTCTTGGAAATTCTCTTATACAAAGAGTCCCCAACACGCTCGAGTCAAGAGTGATAGCCACGCCCACTGTCTCGTTGTGTGAGCTTTATTCAACATGCGTGTATATTCTATCCCTCTCACTTTGATAGTGATGGGAGAACACGAATACTCAAGCCCACGCTCATATTTAGAGGAAAGAGCTTGGATTCTCTTATATCGCGATCTCTTGTAACGAGAGTCCACTGTATAAGTTTTTATTATGTACTATGATTATTTTGAATATTTAGTTAAATATTTAACTATTTTCATTTCCGTTACTGTTTTTTATATTAATGAAATTAAGCTTTTCATATTTAGAATATATTATAATTTACAAATATAATAGAAATAATCAATTTCGTTGAAATCAATAAAAGATGCTTATTTTTTTAACGTCATATTTTTGATTATTGATTAATAGTTTTTTTGCCGACTTAAAAATTTGTTACTTGTTTCAAGTAATTGACCCTCGTAGTATATGTATAATGTATGATGTTCATTGAACTTCATGAAATAGTTGAGAGTTCTATATGTTTTTGACCGATGATTTAACAATATTATAAAGGTTTTTAATTGTCATTAGTAATAATCGATTTACTATAAGATTTTTGTTGATTACGTAAATCTTTATCTCCCATTTTCTTATAACATGATAAGATACAGCTATATGAATTTTGAATATAAATTATTTTGCATAACTTTGGTTAAATAAGTTGCAAATGTATTTAGGAAGCCTTCTCTTACCTTAGAACTCGCTCTCTTCTACTTCATGAATTACAAATTCATATTGGGTAAACATATATTTTTTATAAAGTTTTTTTTATTAAATCATTAAAAAATTTTAATAAATTTTTTTTATATTTATTATTATTATATGCTTATTATTTAAAAAAAACCGGATGTGGCAGTCGCGGGAACTGGCCGACAGAAGTTAATACTTCTTTTGGTTTAGTGACAGCCTTGTTTCTTATAGAATGAACAGTTTTTCATCACGATTTGCTTGAAAATATATTTTATATTAAATAAATATGTATACGCACAGCAAATTATCAACTTATGAAGTAGACTAATGGTAGTTCTGGGTAAAGAAGAGGCCCCCAAATACATTTGCAACTTACTAAGCTACTTTGAAGCATGCAAGAATTGTTTAAATAATAAGCATATAATGATAATAAATATAAAAAAAATTTATTAAAATTATTAATAATTTAATAAAAAAACTTCATGAAAAATGTATATGTTTACCCAATAAAAATTTGTAACTCATGAAGTAGAATAGTGCGAGCTCTAAGTTAAGAGAAGGCTTCCTAAATACATTTGCAACTTATTTATCCAAAGTTATGCAAAATAATTTATTTTCAAAATTTATATAGCTGTGTCTTATCATGTTATAAAAAAATGCGAAATAAAGATTTACGTAATTAACAAAAATCTTTACTATTATAAAAAAATATAGTAAATCGATTATTACTAATGCCAATTAAAAACATTTATAATATTGTCAAATCATCGGTTAAAAACATAAAGAACTTTTAACTATTTCATGAGGTTCAATGAGCATCATATATCATGCATATACTACGAGGGTCAATTACTTGAAGCAAGTAACAGATTTTTAAGTTGGCAAGAAAACTATTATTTCATAATAAAAAATATGACGTTACAAAAAATAAGCATCTTTTATTGATTTCAACAAAATTGATTATTTCTATTATATTTGTACATCATAATATATTCTAAATATAAGAAGCTTAATTTGATTAATATAAAAAACAGTAACAGAAATGAAAATAGTTAAATATTTAACTACATATTTAAAATAGTCATGGTACATAATAAAAACTTATAGTAGTATATGATAATTATTATGTTCAATATGGGAATTGCATATTATAATAATCTTTTTCATGCAAATTCAAAACTCAACTCAATAATAGCCAAAAATATAATTAGTATTTTTTTTCATAGTTTTCTTAAAATTTAAAAAAAATGCACAGTGTGTATGTAAATTATAATTGCAGTTCTTAACTATAGTTTAGTCGATGTTTTTCTTGAAACTTTTAATTGAGTACTATAAATATAAATCATTTGAAAGTTAATAACTTTACTATGAGCATGTTAAAATATTAGAATTTAGCCTTTTAGTATATCTACCACACGAAGAAAAATATTCCACTAAATTTTACAATAGTTCGTAGGTACACGAAGAGAAAATCATGTTATTATTCCATGAAATTTCAAGTGATTATTACATGATATTTCTTTACTGAATATTATCGAAGAAACAAGTGATTTTTTGATGATACCCATGTTTTTAATAGATGATTGGTATCTATCTTAAAATCAGATACAAAAGATGTCATTTTTTCTTGATGGTCAACTTAAAATTACGTGGGCTGCCAAGAGAAAGAACGTAGTGATGCATCATGTTAAAATTACTTGCGACTCACGGAATTTTCACGTGGCACTCAAATAAATTCAATGTTGGCGTGACCAACCAAGTAGCGCGTGCTTTGCAGGTAGTGGGGAGAGAGAGAGAGTAACCAAAATACAATCTTATTATGATGGTAAAACAGCAATATATATATTTTTAAAAAATTAATATTAAATCATCAATATTACCTTTGAAACTATTAGGAATAACCCACACAGCATGTAAGCTTCCTGGAAGCTTCCCGAAAGATGTGGAAAAAAAGTTGGAAGCTTTCAGGAAGTTTCCAGTGGAAACTTCCCGGAAGATGGATATGTCCTCGATCAGGAGTCTCCCGTAAGTCTTTCATGGAATATTTCAGTGAAAGCTCACTGGAAGCCTCCGTAAGTCTTTCATGGAATATTTTAGTGGAAGCTTACTGGAAGCTTCCGTAAATTATTCATGGAATATTTCAATGGAAGCTTATCGACAGCTTCCGTAAATTATTCATGAAACATTTCAGTGAAAATTTACTGGAAGCCTCCGTAAATCTTTCATGGAATATTTCAGTGGAAGCTTACTCGAAACTTCCGCACATCATTCCTAAAATATTTGAGTGGAAGCTTCCAGGAAGCTTCGGTAAGTTTTTCGTTGAATGTTTTAGTGGAATATTACCGGGAGCTTCCTAGAAGAAAACGTGGAAGATTTAATTCACTGAAGGAAAAATATTGGAAGCTTCCAGGAAGATTCCAGTGAAAAGTTCCCGGAAGATGGATATGTCCTCGATCAGGAGTCTTCCGCAAGTCGTTCATGAAATATTTCAGTGGAAGCTTACTGGAAGCCTCCGGAAGTTTTTTATGAAATACTTCATTGTAAGGTTACCGGAAGCTTCCGTAAATTTTTCATAAAATATTTCAGTGGAAGCTTACTGGAAGCCTCCGAAAGTTTTTCATGAAATACTTCATTGTAAGGTTACCGGGAGTTTCCGTAAATTTTTCATGAAATATTCCAGTGGAAACGTACTGGAAGCTTCCGTAAATTATTCATGAAATATTTCAGTGAAAGCTTACTGGAAGTTTCTGTAAATTTTTCATAATATACTTCATTGGAAGCTTACTGAAAGCTTCCTTAAATTATTCATGAAATATTTCAGAGGAAACGTACTGGAAGCTTCCGTAAATTATTCATGAAATATTTCAGTGAAAGCTTACTGAAAGCTTCTGTAAATTTTTCATAAAATACTTCATTGGAAGCTTACTGAAAGCTTCCTTAAATTATTCATGAAATATTTCAGTGAAATATTAAGTAAGTGATGAACTAATATTTCTTTGAAATATTTCAGTTCATGAATATTAAATAATTCATTGAAATATTTCTGTAATATTGCTGGAACATTTCATGTTTTATTCCAAAAAATTTTTGAATCCGACACTGAAATATTCGATTAAGTTGTTAAATTATTTCTTGAAATGTTTCAAATTAATATTTCTCAAATCTTTCAAGAAACATGTCATGAAATATTCCTGTTATGTTTGAAAAATATTTCATGAAGTATCTGAAAAAATGTTTGAACATGACACTGAAATATTGAAGAAATATTACTGCACCATTTCTTAAAATATTTTAAATAAATAATGCGCAAATTTTTCAAGAAATATTTCATAATATATTTTTGTAATATTCCAGAAATATTTGATGAAGTATTCAAAAAAATTTATGACTATAACAGTGAAATATTGGAGAAATATTGTCTAAATATTCGTAGTTATCTTGCGTGCGTAGCAATTTATCCATCTTGCCAGCAGGTGCCTACTTGATTATATTTTCATGTGATTGTAAATGCGGTTGACAAACTCTTGCAAGTGGTGGGACCGAAAATTCTTGATACAAATAAATAAGCGCTTAAATTCTGAATAACAAATAAATGTATTGGTATCTCATATGGTTTGAGATGCAACTCTTACAAAATCATGAAAAATATCTGATAGAATCTTTTACCAATATTACAAATTAACATTTTATAAAAGATTTTAGAAATATAGAAACATTTCTTGAAAGATTTATAATCTTTTATGAATCCTTTGATAAAATATTTCTGCATTTTTTCAACAATATTACGAATCTACTGTATCTATTTTTGAAATTCGAATAAATATTAAAGTATAACGAAACATTAGTCCTTATTTAATCGTTTCATATAATATGTTAATAAATAAAATTTAATCTAAATAATGTTAAAGAATTAAAATATTTACTTGTTTAGTAACCGTATGAATACTCTTTGAATGAAAATTAAATTAACACAAAATTTAAATTGACATAAAGTATTAATATCGACTTTCGCAGTACTAGAATCTAGAAAGTCGAAGTATACGAACTCGCAACGTTCTCTCTGTGTTCGATCTCGGCTTGCGGCATGCGAGATGCCGATGAGTCGAAGCAAGCAACCACTCAACGCTAAAAGTTGTGCTCGGTTTCGGCTGTCGGCGTGGATGATGCCGACGAGTCGAAGCGATTGACCCGGCAATGCAGTCGCAGCGCTCTACTCGGATTCACGTTACTATACTGTACAGATGGTCGCAATGATTGACTGCGGTATAGTTACGCATAAACCTACTACGATTTTATGTATTCTTATGCTTCGAATGTTGTTCGCATCCCGCTAATACGATCAACATTGCACCGCTGGATTCGGGCTTTTTTTTTAGTGTAGGATATCATTTTTATTTTATTATTGCTTCATATTACAGACAGCCAGTGATCTTCAATCATCACTAAAAAATTAACAAACAAAACTCATGAATAGTGGACAAACTTTTCAACCTTTAATATTAGCAGTAGGAGAATTAGTTAATATCCAAGAATACCACATAGTCATTAATGAACAATTTCATAAAAAGAATAGTTGTTTGGAAGCTATAAACTTAGCATTCAAACTTTTTTTTGTATTGTGATGTTGTAAATAGCTAGACGTCCAGCTACTCCCGAAAACGCCAAAATTATTTATTTATTTACTTGTGAAACTATAAAAATCTGCCAAGGGAATTTACTGGAGAATTATATCCTTCGTTCGGGGCGAAGGCCAAAATATTAAACGAAAGGAAAGAGGGAAAAATACACTACTTTTTTAATATATATAATTAGTTGAACACACAAAAAAAAAATGCAAAATTATCTATTTAATCAATTGGCTTTAATTATTATTATTTTTATTTAAACAAATTAACATCAATAAAAATTAACGCTACTATCTAATTATACTCTTAAATTCAATCACTTTTACTATTAACAATACATTATTTTAAATAAATCACATTAATTACATTGACTAGTTTTCTGTTACAGCGCTATATCTATCTCACTCACTCTATATGTTAGCTATGCACCACTATAATATACTCTCTGTATAGAGCGTCGCACGGCTAAGTTCTCGTTCTCTGTTAACACGTGGGCGCAAGCTTATTCTATCTAAAAGCCGGCGAGTTACCTCCCCTCTTTTAACGACAACAGTGGCTCTCTTCATGGAATCGGCTAACGACGCAAAGACTCGCTCAATTTCGCAAACAAATGAAATTTACAAAAAAAAATTGAATATAGAAATTTCGATTTTCTTTTCACAATCCCACACTTTCGTATATATATATATATATATTCTAATGAAAATTTTTCTTTTCTTGCTACTAAATCATTAATTAAAATCCACGAATTTTACAAGAACGCTCACAATAATTACTAGTCCGTTTCTCACTGATTTTTTTTTTTTTTAAAGAACAATTAATATTTTACACGAGAACTCTACAAAATTAACTACGCGCAATTATATTGATTCTACGTTTACACCAATAACGCGCAAGCACACGCAGAAAAAAAATAAATATTTCTTTTAATGTATACCTTTTTCCGTGCTATCTCTCTCTCTTTATCCCGCTCTATCTTTTTTCTTCATTTGGCTCTCCTTGACTTTCTCTGATGTCCTAGTGATCGGTGCTACTCGTTGTGAGAGAGAGCGTAATCGGCTGGGCGTAGATGAAAATCAGCAAGAATAAATATTAGAAATTCCCAACAAAGCGGCGCTAATAAAGAAGACACTTCACAAAAAAAGCGCTACTAAATACACTAAAAGAAAATAACTTATTTTCTCGTTTAAATTTACTATTGTAACAAAGAGAATGATTTCCCGTGGCTCTATTGAAATTTACGTGAAGAAAATAAAAAAAAAAATTGACATACAGATATTAAAATTTTACTAATTTAAATTTACTCTTTATAACTTTCTTTCTCGAAATTTACTCACGCTAGAATTTACGGATGGCTCTACTATATTTTAACTTTAAAAGAAAATATTTTAGCAATTGACTTTAACACAAATTCTTAAAACAATGCTCTCTTTGTACTCGATTAGGTTTTTTCTATTAACACGCAACTGCTCTTTCACACGGCTCACAATGGACTGACGCCGGGCCCGTCGTTATTGAACTTGACGACTCAATACGTTTTCGGCGGACCAATCACAGCACGGCTTATATATTTTACATTAACTTTTCCGGGCACAAAATATTATTATTTTAGATAATTACTATTCTTTTGCTATAATAATACTTTTATTAATTCGCAAAAATTATAATTAATTAATCTTGATATTTAAATTTATTAAAATCGAGTTGAACACCTCTAATTTAATTTTTCTCTGCGCGCTTCTATTCAAACTACTGGCTTATACTTGCACATGCTTGTTTTCTATTTCTAGCTTTCTCTCTCTTTTCCATACTACGCGTTTACAAACTTTTTGGCTCACACATTCTATTACACACATTTTTAATTATAAATAAATCGCTCCTATCACACTGAATAGTTATTCGCATTAATGTTAATGTTTTAAACTTTTAGAATGAATAAAAATTAAAAAAAAACATTTCTTTAAAATATCTTTATCTTTCTTCCGAGGGCGCCACTATCGTCTTCTTCTTCTTTTCTCAACTCTATTGTCGTTTTGCTAGGCAGCAATTTGAATTTAAAATTGTTACTCGATAACATTACATGAAATAAAACAAAATAAAACACTTTTACTCTTTAAAAAAACGAAAAATTATTTACTCTTGGCGCATAATCAGATCTTACTTTTCTTTACTATTTACGTTAAATAGCTTTTCCTTTTGAATCAAAATTTAAATCAATAAAATTAAAAAAAAAATTAAATTAAGAATTAAAAATGAATTTTTAATTTATTGTGATGCAAAATGGCGTCACAGTATTCGACTGTAATTATCTTCAAAACTCGTTAACATTATGGTTTTTCGTCCAAAAATGTTTATTCAATCTTCATCTTCTAACTGATTTAAATAATCTTTCATTGAATATATTAATAAGGCATTTTGCCGAGAAATTAAAAACATGAAATTAGTAAAATGGATAAATGTTATTTATGCCAAAGTGATTTTAATAGCAAATATTCTTTATTTGTTCATATTAAAAATGTTTATAAAATTGCTGATAGTTATACATGTATTTTTGAAAAGTGTAATAGATCATATCAAACACTGCATTCATTTCAAGAAACATGTTAAAAGAAAACATGTTATATTTAAATCCAACATGTCTAATAAAAAGTTGAAAAAATCTGAACTGTATATGCAATAGTCAATAAGATATGAATGCTTTAATATCCAGGAAAATTTAAAACAGGAAGATGATAATAATTTTATTGATTCTAATAATTTCACAGATAAATATTTCATACCGTACACTGAGAGAACATTGGCTCGTCTGCTGGAAACTCTAAGTACATCCGCTGCATCGTCGATTCGTGCAGAAGCGCCAGAAGATTCGGGGGCCCAGCCGTCCCAAAACGACTAATATACATCAGCTGAGTTTCTCTTTTCGTCCACCAGAGGCGCTTTTCAGATATCGTTGGCGCTTTTTGTATATCATAAGCGCAAAACTAAGACGAATGCTGCACTGTTTCGGGACAGCAGCAGCACCAAATCAAAGGACGAATCAATTCATGCGTTTTAGAGTTCTGCTGTACTAGTAAGTGCAGCATTTATACCAATATTCTCTCAGTGTACGATGATTATAATAATTTAGATAAAAACAATGTAGATATTTCTACTGATGACTATTTAGATTATTTAGGGATAAAATATGTTGCTAATATAAATAAATATACCGATTTAAATAGACATAGAGTGCAGTGCATTATTAATGACTCTGGCAGTATATGAGAGAAATTAATTGATTACATTGTAAAAGAATCTAAGCATTTAAATTTAGAAGAACAAGAAAGGATGAAATTATTAAAAATTTTAGATCATAGCGCTAATTTTTTAAAACCTTTTAATACTGAATATAAATGTTTTACACGATTCAGTAAATTAGAAACTTATGTCGAACCTAAAAGTATTGTAATCGGTGAAAGGATAAAGTTTAAAAAGCATGGTCTTCAACAGAGCATAATACACGTGCCGGTTAACATCCAAATGATTTCTTTACAGAAAGTTCTAAAAAATTTCTTTGAATTACCAAATGTATTTGACCAAACCATAGAATATTTAAAATATTTAAAAAATGATGAAATAATTACTAATTTTGTTTAAGCTCAGTATTGGAAAAATAGATCAGTTCACTTTAAGGATAAAATTGTGTTACCTTTAATACTTTTCTTCGATGATTATGAGAATAATAATCCTTTAGGTTCTCATAAAGGTTTAGCAAAAACAGGCGCTGCGTATATTAATATTCCATACTTACCTATAGCGTATCAATCAAAATTAGAAAATATATATTTTTTTTCATTATTTAATACTATTGATCGAGAATTATTCAAAAATGAAGTGGTTTTTTCTAAAATTATAGAGGAATTTACTTTTCTACAAGATGTTGGAATATGCTTAGAACTTCCTAAAGGCCCACAAAGAATATATTTTGAATTAGTTTTGAGTGTAGGCGACAATTTAGGACAGCACTCTCTTTTAGGTTTTACAGAGAGCTTTGATAAGATGATTTTTTGTCATAAATGTTTAATAAAAAAAAAGATATTAATAATGTATTTTCTGAAAAGGATTGTGATCTTCGTGATAAAGAAAATTATCAGTCTATTCTAAATGCTGGAAATTCAAAAAAATCTGGAATAAAAAGCGAATGTGTATTTCATGAATTAAAAAATTTCCATGTGACACAAAACGTAGCCGTCGACGCGATGCATGACATCCATTAAGGAGTAGCGCGATACGATATGGCACTGATACTAGATGAATTTATGTATAAAAAAAATTTTTTCACGTTAGAAGATTTAAATTTTAAGATTCATGCTTTCAATTATGGATAAAAAAATAATATAAATAAACCCCCACATATTAGTGAAACACAAATAAAAAACAGATACATTATTATGTCATCGTCAGAGATGAGATGTTTTTTAAATAATTTTAATTTGATTGTCGGTCATTATATACCTTTAAACAACGAGCATTGAGAACTGTATTTAACATTAAAAAATCTTGTTAATGTAGTTTGGAGTACAGGAATACACAAAGATACACATGTCTATTTAGCAGTGTTGAAACCCAAGCATAATTTTTTGATCCATTATGCGTACTCTATGTTGATGTTTAGTTCATTGGGTAAAATATGTTGTTTAAGATATGAAGCTAAACACAAAGTAGGTAAAGACGCATCCAGATTAACAACAAGTAGAGTAAATATTAATCGTACGATAACTATCAAACATCAGTTGATACTCAATTATAGATTTATAAATAAAATATCTGGTTACCCTTTTTTTATTAGAGGCAATAAAAATACATTATCTAATATAACTTTTATAAAAGATTATTAAAAGTTTTGTAATATGTCTCTTAATAGAACAACAGATATAGTTACTACTAAATGGATAGAAATTAATGGAAATAGAATAGCCAAAGATGTAATTTTAGTTTTGTTTCCAGAACAAGGACCAAAATTCCATTTAGTTTATGAAACAATTTTAGAAACGAATAATATAATCGTTTTAACTAAAGAATTTAAAGATTGTTATCATGATTCACACTTGGCTGCGTATAAATTATGCAAATATGATGATGTAAAATTTTATGCTTTAAATATTGAAAATATTGAAAATTGTAAGGTTACATACTTAATTTTTCTGTCAAATGGATTTTATAATATTTCCAAAAATTGGATGTAATACCTTTTTTTTAATGAAAATATAATAAAAGTGTTGATTAATCAATGAATTTGTTATTTTTTTTATTTGTTCACATTCATCTAAAGCGATTTTGATTATTTTTACATTTTTCTACATTAATAAATATAAATGTTACATCAATAATACAATAAATATATTATATTAATAGTATAATTATTACTTAAAAAAAAAAAATCTGTTTTTAAGATTTTACAACAATTTTTTATTACAATTTCAAAAACTAGTTAAAAAAATTTCGAAAGATCTCCAGCGAATTGGGTAGATTGTTTTATAATTGATTTATATTTTCAAATTTATAATTCCCGCCAAGTGTAGTAAGAAAAGCTACCGCTAGGTGATGAAATGAGCCACTCTCGCTAGCAATGAGATGTTTACACAATTGATATATAAGAACCTAAAATTCTTCTTTTTTTAAGCGTGCGTTTGTAGCGATTTGTTGTTAGGTAGTATTAGGTTTGCGTTTATTGTAGATAGGTATAAACTAATAGTTATAAAAAGTATAATCAACTGTACAATATTAGAATCTAAAACTGAAATATATATTTCTCTCTCTCCACGGAAACTCAAACTGATGGTATAGTATTAATTAAGAATCGATAAATAAGTAAAATATGTGATTCTATCATCTCATTTTTTCCACTATTATAAAAAATTGAAATAATAAAAATTATAATTATCATATGAAAAAATTACAAAGTAGATAGAATAATATTTACAAAAAACTATTGTAAAATTTTGAACATAAAAATTTTACCATAGAATATTGTGAATATTCAACAACAGATAGTCTGTGACAAAAATACTATAGTTTCTGATAATTCCTATTAAATCTTATAAAATATAATGTAAGATTTCTTTCCGTGCAATGAATTTGTTATTTTTTTTATTTGTTTTAGATTAGATTAGATATTGTTTATTTTGTATTATAATTACAAAAAAGCGTGAAAAATTACAAATAAAGTTAAAAAAATACATAAAAATACTTTAAATAGCCTTGTACATATAAAATCAAAATAGTACAGTATGATATCACAGTCATAAAACATAATAGAGATAGTAATACTATAATAGTAAGTCAATAAATTAGATAAAAGCGATATCACAGATAACACGAGTAAATACATGCAAAAAGTATAAATAATATAGTTAAAAATCAGTCTCAATATCTACCAGTCAAAATAATTACATTAAATCAAGCGTGTAAAGAGCGCAGTCGAAATATCAGCAGTATACAGTAAGTTAAAATCACAGCAAGTTGAATGTACAGTAATATACAAGTCAATCTGATAAAAATATAATTATTCACTCTATGCACACACATCCTACATACACGCCAATAAATACAATCATGCCTTAAATCTATAAAGGGTACATCACATAATAAATTAACACATATGATATAGTCCGAAAATAATACTGTTTAATCGAGGTCGAGTAAAAACCTTCTCAGAGCGGCTTTAAACCTGCCGATTGATGGAAGATTTTTAATATCAGCAGGTAGGGAGTTCCAAAAATGCGCACCTTGAACTTGAAAGGAATTTCTTCCAGTCTCAGTGCGCATGAAGGGCACCGCAAGATCTTTAATCTCACCCCTAGTGGTCGCTCTGGGTATATATCTAGTGAAGAGACCCAGTAGATATTCGGGAGTATTCATACGTACGATTTTGTACATAAGTACAGCCATAAAATACTGTCTCCTCGAATCAGTACGTAGCCAACCCAAAGCATGTCTATGGGGAGAGATGTGATCACCCATTCTCACGCCTAATACATATCTCACACATGAATTTTGCACTGTCTGTAGCCGTCTTCGTAACTCCTGCGAAGCATCGAGCAAAACCACTGAGCAATAATCAAGATGTGGAAACAGCAGGGCGGTTGCGAGCTGCTTACGCAGAGCCTCAGTGGTGTACCGACGGAAAAACCGCAGGCTATAAATCACTCTATTGAATTTTTTAGTCAGCATATTAATATGCGGTTCCCACGACAGTTTAGAGTCGAGTACAACACCAAGGCTCGTAACGGTGTCAGAGAAAGGAATACCGATACCGCTTCCTAGGTCAATCGTCCTTGGCTCACCCGAATAAAAATTTTTAATAAAACGATTACTTCCAAAGACGATCGCCTTTGTTTTACTAGCATTCAAAGTGAGAGAAACACCAGCAGCCCACCCCGACACCGCCCTGGCCGCCCTCTGTAAAATACGAATCCCCTCGTCCACATCATCATAAGGGACCTGTGTATAAATTTGAAGATCATCCGCATACAGCAGATGCCCGACACAACCAGAGTCCAGTGCGTCACGTACGTCATTTATGTAAAGGCAAAACAACAGAGGCCCCAGCACCGAACCCTGAGGTACTCCTAGATTGGTTGTTAGCCAATTCGATTCCTCCTTCAAATGTGTGGAAACCATTTGTTTCCTACCTGATAAATAGGAGTTAATCCATCCGAGTGCGGCCCTGGAGAACCCCATCGATCTAAGCCTCGCAAGAAGTTTGGAGGGAGAGATCGTGTCGAATGCCTTACTAAAGTCAAAAAGTAGCAGTAACGTGACAAGTTTCCTGTCTAGACCTGACCTTATATCGTCCGTAAGCTTAAGTACAGCAGTCTGCGTAGAATGGTTTTTCCTGAAGCCCGTCTGCATAGGATCGAGCAATTTTTTGGATGTAATGTACTCCTGCAGTTGGTCATGGGCGATCTTCTCAAGAACCTTTGAAAGAAAACATAAGATGGCTATAGGCCTAAAATCTTTTGGTTGCTTAGGTGCAGCACACTTTTTCAATGGTATAATACGTGCTTGCTTCCAACGGCAAGGGAAGACCCCCCGTGCAAAAGAGGAGTTGAACAGAGTCACAAGATGTTCACCAATAAATGGTAAAGCTTTAACTATCACGCTTTGCGGAATGCCATCCTCACCACAAGCCTGTGAGGAAAAATGTGAAATTGCAAGAACAACATCATTAAAACTAATTGGTTTAAAGGTAAACCCACTTTCATTGCATTGAGAAAGAATTCTCAATCGCTCTTCACTATCCTCCTGCGGCGAGACTGACACCCCAGCAAAGTGCGCATTAAGCTTATCCGGAGTGAATCCATTCAAATCCCCTTGAGGTCCGGATAGCAGTCCCAGGTCTCTCAACTCCTTCCAGACATTACCACCCGCAAGAGCATCAAACAGTCTATTGTGAATATAAGCAGTCTTAGCATGGTCCGTGCGTTCGTCTACCACCCTACGCAACCGCAGAAATTCAAGGAGATACTGCTTGTCCTCTGTCCGTTTGTATCTACGATATGTAGCATCTCTCTTACGCCGCATCCGTGACAATTCTTCATCTACCCATGAAAACTTATTCTTATTAGGCTTGAGCGCTTTCAACGGCGCCAAATTCTCGATTGCAGCAGTGAGATTGTCACAGAGGCAACCAAGTGCAGATTCAGGGTCAACCGCGTCAGTCATAAGCGGCGACCAATCACAGCCGGCAAGTTTCTCTCCCAATGCAGTTGGACAAATATTTTTATAGTTCCTATACATGATAGGTTTTTGATCAAAAGTTATAGAGTTGCAAGGCAAATAGACGTCAATTAAATTATGCCGACTGTGAAAGCTCGCCGGTAGGTTCCGTGCATCAAGCACCACGTCGCTGTCATCAACAAAGATCAGGTCAATCCACGTGTGAGACGTAGGAGTATGATGCATAGCACCGTGCTGGACCAACTGTAACGAAAGCTCAGCCGACAGCTTACTTAGAAACTTAGCATCACTGCTCTCTTTAAGGAGATCGGCATTCAAGTCCCCCATTATAATTTTATGGGAATAGTCCGAACAAAAATTTCTCAAATCAATCAACAAATTAGAGTTTCTAGTAAAACAGCAGGAGGACGATAAATGACAGAAACCAGCACGGGCTCGGAGCCGCCAACTTGCACAGAACAGAAAATATATTCAGGCACCTCCGGCTTACCGCTACTATTACAAGTTTGCGTCTCCGAAGTGGCCAAAATAGTGCATTTTAGATTATCCTTAATATACAAGGCAACTCCTCCACCACGCAAGTTTCTGTCCTGTCTAAACACTTTGTACCCCCCGATTTGAATGACGTCATCCGATACAGACGGACCCAGCTAGGTCTCAGCAACTCCAAATATGTTGTAAGAATGATAGCCACTTAAAAGTTCACGCACCTGCCCAATATGAGCTCTCAAAGAGGTTCACATTCATCTAAAGCGATTTAGATTATTTTTACATTTTTCTACATTAATAAATATAAATGTTACATCAATAATACAATAAATATATTATATTAATAGTATAATTATTACTTAAAAAAAAAAAATCTGTTTTTAAGATTTTACAACAATTTTTTATTACAATTTCAAAAACTAGTTAAAAAAATTTCGAAAGATCTCCAGCGAATTGGGTAGATTGTTTTATAATTGATTTATATTTTCAAATTTATAATTCCCGCCAAGTGTAGTAAGAAAAGCTACCGCTAGGTGATGAAATGAGCCACTCTCGCTAGCAATGAGATGTTTACACAATTGATATATAAGAACCTAAAATTCTTCTTTTTTTAAGCGTGTGTTTGTAGCGATTTGTTGTTAGGTAGTATTAGGTTTGCGTTTGTTGTAGATAGGTATAAACTAATAGTTATAAAAAGTATAATCAACTGTACAATATTAGAATCTAAAACTGAAATATATATTTCTCTCTCTCCACGGAAACTCAAACTGTTGGTATAGTATTAATTAAGAATCGATAAATAAGTAAAATATGTGATTCTATCATCTCATTTTTTCCACTATTATTAAAAATTGAAATAATAAAAATTATAATTATCATATGAAAAAATTACAAAGTAGATAGAATAATATTTACAAAAAACTATTGTAAAATTTTGAACATAAAAATTTTACCATAGAATATTGTGAATATTCAACAACAGATAGTCTGTGACAAAAATACTATAGTTTCTGATAATTCCTATTAAATCTTATAAAATATAATGTAAGATTTCTTTCCGTGCAATGAATTTGTTATTTTTTTTATTTGTTCACATTCATCTAAAGCGATTTAGATTATTTTTACATTTTTCTACATTAATAAATATAAATGTTACATCAATAATACAATAAATATATTATATTAATAGTATAATTATTACTTAAAAAAAAAAATCTGTTTTTAAGATTTTACAACAATTTTTTATTACAATTTCAAAAACTAGTTAAAAAAATTTCGAAAGATCTCCAGCGAATTGGGTAGATTTTTTTATAATTGATTTATATTTTCAAATTTATAATTCCCGCCAAGTGTAGTAAGAAAAGCTACCGCTAGGTGATGAAATGAGCCACTCTCGCTAGCAATGAGATGTTTACACAATTGATATATAAGAACCTAAAATTCTTCTTTTTTTAAGCGTGTGTTTGTAGCGATTTGTTGTTAGGTAGTATTAGGTTTGCGTTTGTTGTAGATAGGTATAAACTAATAGTTATAAAAAGTATAATCAACTGTACAATATTGGAATCTAAAACTGAAATATATATTTCTCTCTCTCCACGGAAACTCAAACTGTTGGTATAGTATTAATTAAGAATCGATAAATAAGTAAAATATGTGATTCTATCATCTCATTTTTTCCACTATTATTAAAAATTGAAATAATAAAAATTATAATTATCATATGAAAAAATTACAAAGTAGATAGAATAATATTTACAAAAAACTATTGTAAAATTTTGAACATAAAAATTTTACCATAGAATATTGTGAATATTCAACAACAGATAGTCTGTGACAAAAATACTATAGTTTCTGATAATTCCTATTAAATCTTATAAAATATAATGTAAGATTTCTTTCCGTGCAATGAATTTGTTATTTTTTTTATTTGTTCACATTCATCTAAAGCGATTTAGATTATTTTTACATTTTTCTACATTAATAAATATAAATGTTACATCAATAATACAATAAATATATTATATTAATAGTATAATTATTACTTAAAAAAAAAAATCTGTTTTTAAGATTTTACAACAATTTTTTATTACAATTTCAAAAACTAGTTAAAAAAATTTCGAAAGATCTCCAGCGAATTGGGTAGATTGTTTTATAATTGATTTATATTTTCAAATTTATAATTCCCGCCAAGTGTAGTAAGAAAAGCTACCGCTAGGTGATGAAATGAGCCACTCTCGCTAGCAATGAGATGTTTACACAATTGATATATAAGAACCTAAAATTCTTCTTTTTTTAAGCGTGTGTTTGTAGCGATTTGTTGTTAGGTAGTATTAGGTTTGCGTTTGTTGTAGATAGGTATAAACTAATAGTTATAAAAAGTATAATCAACTGTACAATATTAGAATCTAAAACTGAAATATATATTTCTCTCTCTCCACGGAAACTCAAACTGTTGGTATAGTATTAATTAAGAATCGATAAATAAGTAAAATATGTGATTCTATCATCTCATTTTTTCCACTATTATTAAAAATTGAAATAATAAAAATTATAATTATCATATGAAAAAATTACAAAGTAGATAGAATAATATTTACAAAAAACTATTGTAAAATTTTGAACATAAAAATTTTACCATAGAATATTGTGAATATTCAACAACAGATAGTCTGTGACAAAAATACTATAGTTTCTGATAATTCCTATTAAATCTTATAAAATATAATGTAAGATTTCTTTCCGTGCAATGAATTTGTTATTTTTTTTATTTGTTCACATTCATCTAAAGCGATTTTGATTATTTTTACATTTTTCTACATTAATAAATATAAATAGTAGATAAGCTATAGGCATACTGGATCAGGTTCCTTCTGGATCACCCCCTCTCTCCTCAAAGTGATCCAGAAAGTACGCATTGTAGATCACCTCAGTGATCTAGAATCCGAAAGTGATCCAGAATGCCTATAGCATTTTCTACAAATTTTTTTTTTTTTTCTTTTTTTTTTGTCTTTTTTTTCTTACAAATGATTTTCTGAGAGATAGAATAATTTCATGAGTTTGACATTGTGTAGTGCACAGACAGTTTTATAAATTGGATTATGGTTTGTGCATATGGTAACACACTTGAAAGATGGTTTTGATGGATAGCCGTATTGATTGATATTATAAGCAGGAAATTTGAATCGTAACAGCCATTTACGTTTGAATTCATTCAGAACAAAAATTTTAGTAGCATCATGTAAATATTCACGAAGTAAGTTTGCAATTTGAGAGTAGTCAAGCCCATCAGTATTCCAAGCTATTCCGTGATTATGTTTGAGGCGAATGTTTTCTTCTTGTAATTCGTCAGAGAGCCTTTTCCATGAAAAAGGTTTTTTGAATAGATGAACGATAGGATCACCACTGTCGTTGAGAGGAATGATTGCTATTTCCTTTAGAACATATTCACCACCCATTTGCTTAAAACCAATCATGTCTACCGCATATTCCATTTCGAAATGTTAATTTTTTACGTAAAAGTGAAGATAATTCAGACAAGCTTTCGAACATCTCCACTAATAGGATTGTACTGAATGATGCGATCGTGTAAGATCATGCAATAAGCTGAAGTATTAGCTGGAAAGTCATTTTGAGACTCAAATTCTAGACGTACATCGACAGGAGCGCTCTTTAGAGATTCGTTTTGTCGTGAACAGTCAATAACTATGAGTGGTTCAAAGTTAATAAACTGAGACTTTGTCAACAATGGCTGTGAATCTCTTCCGTAATAGCTTTTCTGAAAATTAGCATACATATCATAGAGAATAGCAAATTGATTCTTAGATCTGTCAAGATTGAGATTGTTGTACGGATAATATTGCGAATTCAAAAAAAGTCTCACATTACTAATATTACAGTGGTCGAAGCGACTGGCATTTTTAGATCTTGAACTTTTTTTTCCCGATTGTAATCCAAGAATCACGAAACGTGGTTTCTCCAATTGATTTGAAGTTTTTACCGTCCAGACGTGTTTATTTGTTGTTGGAAGAAGAGGATATTGAAATAACTCCCATGAACGAAAACTCATAGAAATAGGATTATCTTTGCCAATGAAATTTAACAGCTGGATTTTTTGTTTATCTGATGCAATAACATATGGCATTAACCACTCTATCTTTGATATTTTTATTTGATAAGGTTCATATGTGGTTGCATTGTTGGCTACAGTACCTTCCTGCATTATAGCATTCAGGTCATTTCTTGATCTTGTGAGAATGAGTTCATGCTTCATATTAACAACAATTTTCTTGTAATCTTCTGCGAAGCCTAAAATCATACTTAGAGGGATAGAAACGTCAAAATTTCCATGATCATCTACAATTGTTTTGTTTGCTTCTTCAACACCAAGCCAGCCTGCATTTTCTAATGTTAAAGTCTGATTTGGATTAAATGAAGTGCATCCCTTCATGAGACTACTCAGACCAACATTTTTACTTTTATCTATCTCTACAGCATTAAGTTCATATCGAATTTCATCAAACAGATGACAAATGCCATTGTTAACGAAATTAGTTTTAGTTAGTGCTTGTCCATCCGGTTTTTGTAATTTTCCACATACATGGATGTAACTACATGATGGTAAGAGGCATAAATCTTGATGCTGAATAGAAATACGGATTTCATCACTGTTATTGAAACTTAATGTGGAGTATGGTTGATGTGCGTGAACCTCATAATGAGCAATAGACTCATCGAATGCGACACCTGATTGAATGCTTAGAATTTCGTCCATTTTTCTGAAAGCAGCAGAGAATGATACAATTTATCTTTTTCCACGTACTTTGAGACCTATGCTTTTGAGAAACTGGATGCTCTTCCGTGTTAACGGTTTGAGTACCTTTGGACGACTGATGGTGGGTTGACATGATGGCTGACTTATATGCACACTTGAATTATAAACGATTCCCATTATACAGATTTTATGTGAAGTCTAACAGTAATTTCCTCTCCTCGGAAATTCACTAAATTTTCGTCTTGATCAACGATTCGGATTTGAAGATGATCTATACTTTTAACATTGAGTGGTAAATATATGACATGCGATGGAACTTCTATGATTTTATATCCTGGAGGAACTTTTGGGAAAAACTCATGGATCGTGTGAACTTTTTTGTCGTTGATGTAAGCACCTGTAGTAATATTACACTCTACTCTGAGTGCGTTTATTTTCAATATCTTCACAGGTAAATCAGAGCTGTGATGAATGTCTTCATGAAGAACGCGACGAGTGAAACTGAGAAGACTGCCTATTGAATCGCGAGGACTAAGATCTATCTGATGGCTGCAATAAATTTCACTTCTGAGAGTATTGTTGTTAGCTTTCAAGGAAAACACGATGTCTTTAGATTTCAAATCTTTTTGCAAAAATTGATTAATAGCATCAATTTCATAACTGCCAGTAGGAATAATAATAATCTTCTCTCCGTTTATATGAAGTTTATTATTCGAATCGTCAACATTGGGTATCGAGTTGAATGTTAAAAGTTCAACTAAACCCAAAACAAAATTCTTATGCTGTGGTAGTTCTATTGAAGGAAAATATTGCGCTTCTAAGATAGAAGATTTGCCTGAAAGACTCAAAGTGAAACTATCTTCCATGACTGTTTGAAAAAGAATGATCCTGCTTGTCTGAAAACTCTTCTTTTATAGTCTTTCACACAAGAATTGAAGACAAAGATGTCCACAAATAAATGAGTCAAAATTTTGATATCTTTTATAGTTGTATTTCACTTCTTTCACGTTAAAATATAACATGAGATCTATAGGGGGTTTAAGATCACCAAAACTATCAAAATAAATCACTTCAGAACCTCGTTTTCGATAACATACCCAGTGAGTGCCTTTGTTTTGAAAATCATCTAAGTTAACTATAGCAGATTCGTTATGCCATGGGCCATCAGAAGGTTGATTATTTCTCATGAAAACACCTCGAAAATATGGGATTTGCATCATACGAGCATACTTTATAAGATCATAGTCAGTCAGTGCACGATTTGGCAAAGTTAAATCGAATTTTTTTTTTCTTAACTTGACCATTACCGATATGAGGTTTCATAAATAATCCCATTCCAGTTTTATATGGTTTAAGATAGAGACCTTTTCCTAGAGCAATAGCTTCCATAGTTTTATTATGTCTCTTACTTTCTTCATAATTTTTCTGTGCAGCTTTAGCCTCATTTACTGCTTTAGCTATTCCAGCAGCTCCTCCAGCCAGAGCACCAGTTGCACTTAGTGCTGCGAACAATGGTATGAGAAAAGGCAGAGCGCCACCTATTTTTGATGGAACAGGTAGAATACGTGGAATGATAATTTTTTCTTACCGCCAACGATCTTGAGAGCTTCACGTGCACCTTTTAAAGCGGACTGTATAACTTTGCGAGAATGTTTACTTGGTTTTAATGATTTTTTACTTGCAGTTACTAATTTACTCAATTTTACACCCATTCCTGTCTTTTCTTTTAATTTCATAGCATTTGCAACAACAAAAGCAGTTGCTTTTTCGCTAAGACTTGCATTTTTGGCTCTAACACGCTGCCAAGCTTTATCAGCGAGCTTCATGTCAGCTACTTTTCGATCAGCATTTTTATCAGAATAAGATATGTCATGTTCTTTGCATGCTTGATCAAGTGGATTGATACCTGTATCACCTCTTTTTAGACGCTTTTTCAGTTTTGTTCCGGGACCACAATATTGATATCCAGGAATATGCATTTCAATAGGTAAGTTATTGATTACTTTATCAAGTAACCCTTTACCCTTAGGGTGCTTCTGTGATTTGTGTACGAGCATCTCTCTTCGAGTGTTGATTTACAACTGATGATCAAAAATATAAAACAAGCGTTTATATTTAGAAAAGGTCAATCTTAGATTTGACTTTGTTACGTAAACATGGATTTTACTGAGCAGAACGTCAAACTTCCCGTCGGCAACTTTGATTTTGAGAAAACGAAAAGAAAAAAGCGACATGGAGAGTTACTTCCAGATAATATACGAGCAGTATTTTGTGGCCCATCGAACTGTGGAAAAACTAATAGTTTATTAGCTCTAATTACACACCCTAATGGTCTTAGATTTGAAAATTTGTATGTATACTCTAAATCCTTAAATCAACCGAAATACCAATTTCTTCAAAAAGTTTTAGAACCAATTGAAGGTATATCATATCTATCGTTCAGTGAACATGCATCTGTAGTGTCTCCAGATGAAGCCCTACCTAATTCAATTATGATTTTTGATGATGTGGCTTGTGAGAAGCAGGATAACGTCAGAGCTTTTTTCTGTATGGGGAGACACAAAAGTGTAGATAGCTTTTATTTATGTCAGTCATATGCTCATATACCGAAACATCTCATCAGGGACAATATTAATTTGATGGTAATTTATCGTCAAGATGATGTTAATCTTAAACATATCTATGAAGACCATGTGAATACTGACTTAACTTTAAATGAATTTCGAAATCTTTGTACAGAATGCTGGAAGAATGACAAGTATGGATTTGTTGTTATTGACAAAGATAGAGCAATGAATGATGGTAGATATAGAAAAGGATTTGACTGTTTTGCCATTAAAAAGGAAGTATAAATCTTAATCTTTGCAGTTTGATTGTAGACAGCATCTTGTCAGCATGCCTGACTTTAAGAAAGAAAAAAGTGTTCTTAGCGAGCTCTTACGAGCACGCGAGGCTATTAAAAAAAAATACTCTTTGTTAAAATAGGAGAGAGATGATTTTGAAAAGGTTATTGGTGATACTTTAAAACCAGTTATTACACCACTTGAAAAGCTTGTCGATTCGACAACTGAAAGTGTGTCACGTTTCAATCACATTTCGGCTATAGACAGTAACAGAAAATCGACAAAAAAAAGATTGAGATTCGACGAATCAAGTTATATTTTAAACAATATTAATGACTCGGGTTCTGCGTTTGATAATGACGCTTCTAATGGCGATGATTTTTCTCCGATAAATAGCACAACGATGAATTCATCATTCAATTCTGCAAATTCAGCATTCGAATCTATATATTCACCATTTGTACCTGCGCATAAAGAAACTGAACCGACAGACTTTTTATCAATGCTAAATGGAAGCCGCAGCAAAATCGATAACATATACGGAGTGAGAAAAGTCAGTGGGGTATACATGATGGGTGATTCACAAATTCAATTTGATGATAAAATGATAAAAGTGAAAGATTTAAGTTTTCCTAAAAGCAATGGTCTAATGGAATTGCTTTTCAAAAAAGAACCAGATGATAATCTTTTGAGTACAACAGATCGCAAGAACTATCGCATTATCCTGGAAGCAACAAATGCCCATAGAAAAAGACATAGCAAAAGTGAGAATATACGCTCTTCGAAGAGTAGAAAATATTCAAAAATCATAGCACCAATGTTCCGCAGTGATCGTAGTAGAATGTCTACCAGCGGAGGGGGTCTCATACCTAAATATAAAATAGCAAAAAAGAATACTTCCATAGATCTAGTCTACTGGGATGATCCGAATGAGCTTGTCGAAAGACTGCGATTATTGATAGCCGAACGATCTGCTGGAAATAATAATCACAACAATGAAATCCAATCAATCATAGAGGAACTACGTGAAGCTGGGCATATATATTGACGTACACAATTTTCAAATCAATAGTAGTATCATGAGTCTCGATGTGTTTGGAAGAAAACTTGAGGGCTCGCAAGTGAGTCGTGGTCCTCGAGGTATTGGATTCAATGTTACATCAGATGGTGATTTTGATTTAGAAAATAAGCGGCTTTGCAATATTGGAGAGGCTAATGATCCAAATGATGCCATTAGTTTGAATTCACTAAATAATATCCTACAGAAAGAAGTTGATTACTTATCTTCTAAAATTATAGAAGTTGCTAAAGCTATACAAGAATATGAGAACAAAGTTGAAATATATAAAGCAGAAATAGACGAAAAATTAACTTATGTCTATGATATGACTCAACGAAATTTTGCAAGTATTGAATATATAATTAAAGAAATGAATAGACGATCGGATATTGCTAAAGTTGAAGTTTAAGATGGAACGTCAAAGAGTAGTTGAAGAGCTACACAAGCCAGCACGTCGAAGGTACAAGCGAAGAAAATATGACATACGCGGATTAGATGAGACTTGGCAAGCTGACCTTGTAGAAATGATACCTTATTTCAAGGAAAACAAAGGTTTTCGCTACTTACTAACTGTCATAGATATATTTTCAAAGTATGCATGGGCTGTACCAGTCAAATCGAAGAGTGGCAATGATGTTACTCTAGCTATGAAGTCAATATTAAAACAAGAACGGGTGCCATCGAATTTACAAACTGACCAAGGAAAAGAATTCTACAATTCAAACTTTCAGAATCTTATGAAAAAGTACAAGATAAATCACTACTCTTCACATAGTAATCTTCATGCAAGCATATGTGAACGCTTTAATAAAACTTTAAAAAATGCAATGTGGTTAGAATTCAGCAAACAAGGAAGTTATAAATGGTTGGATATTCTGCCTGAGTTAGTGAAAGCATACAATTCAAGAAAACATCGGACAATAGGAATCGAGCCTGAAAACGTTACGAAGGTAAATGAAAAAGAAATCAAGAAAAATTACCCAACTGAAAAAAGACCTGTAAAAAACCAAAATTCAAAGTAGGAGATAAAGTGCGAATAAGTAAGATAAAACAAGTTTTTGAAAAAGGTTATACACCAAATTGGTCAACTGAAATTTTTACAATAACAAGAGTTGTAAAAACCAATCCCATAACTTACCATGTCAAAGATTATTATGATGAACCAGTCTCCGGCGGCTTTTATGAAACGGAAATTCAAAAGACTATGTATCCAGAAATTTATTTGGTAGAAAAAGTTTTAAAGAAAAGTGGTAAACGTGTATATGTTAAGTGGTTAGGTCTAAATAGCAAGCATAATAGTTGGATAGATAAAAATGAGATTATTTGAATAAGCTAAGATGTATTTTACCACGTATTTCAGTGAAATAAATAAAAAGAAAAAAATTTAATTTTATTATGTTCATTAATTTAAGTTATATATAAAATATTTTTATTATTAAAATTTCTTTTTATGATTCAATATAAATATAATAATTATAAATGGTGATGATAAATAAAAACAATTATATAATGTTTAATAATTTTTATTTATTCATGTATTCTTATTATGTACAATTTACAATAAATAGTTTGAAAAATAATTTGACGAGTATATTTTTATTTATTTTAAGCCCGATCGAATTTAAAAGAAGATCCTCCCAGGTATATTGCAATCAAACGCAGTTTATTTGCATTATCACAGAGATTGTAGAAAAATCCTTCATCTTCTAAGATTGCAGATGAAATCTTTTCTGGTAAGAAGACTTGGAAGCTTTGGTCGAAATCTGCTACGACCTTGGTTCCAAATCTTGTCTTGACTTGTTTCAGTGAAGTCACCATGTACTGCTGGTCTTTTTCTAAGTCTGTGACTTTCTTCCTTGGCAGGAAGTCGCTTCCAGCAATCTTGTTTAGTGCAGATAAATCCATTCTGAAAACAAGAAAAAGTAAAAAAAATTAAAAATTTCTGTTAGAAAAAAATTTTGATGGAAAAAAATAATGTTTTTTGGTAAAAAAAATAAATTGTAACTTACTTAAAAAGTTAGTCGATTTTAGATTTCTTTGTGCAAGGTTGATCGTCCTCAAGCTCTTCGATTACTTGAATGCGCTCCTCATTGTGGTCCATTGGTTGATATAGCCCATTTCCCACTTCGATGTCTGCCCTTTCCATTGCTACTCGTAATATATCCTTTTTTTCTCCTTCCTGGGAACTTGCCCCCTCCATTGATGGATGCCAGTCATTCATGAACTCCTCTAACACATCATACTCAATGATAATTTGCTCGCCTTCATAAAGTGACATCCCCACTCGCTCTGCACTATTTTCATTGGTGGCTTCATCCCTTCTCTCGATTTCCCTCTCTCTTTCATTCTCTGTAGCATCCATCTCCACTCGTGTATCTCCCCTCCTCATTTCTACCTCCCACTCTTCTTCTTTTTTTTCAGCAGCCATTTTTCTTGCATGTTCCCTCTCTACTTCAAGTGCAGCTTGCGCCATCTGTATTTCTTCAATTTTATAATGTCCCCAAGGTAAAGTATCTGTACTATCAGGCAATAAAAATCTCTTATCATCGTGAGGACTTAGAGCAATTTTTCTCTGTTTTTCAGTATGCACAGTATGCAATTTTGAACGGATATTGCACAGTTCACGGTATATAATAGTGAGATCCTGAAGACAGCTTCGGTAATCCTCAAAAGTAATTGATTTTTTAACAACACTGGACTTTATACCTTTGGCTTTCTTTATAACTCCTCCTCCATCGATTGAAATACTATACATTTTGCTTCGTAATCCTATAAATTCTGTCATTATCTTACCATTACATTCGTCTTTCATCAAACCCGGAACTTTCTTATTAACTCGAGGAATTTCGAACGGATTATTTTCTTCATAATCGGAAGTATCAAATTTATGTATGTCCTCTTTCATTATTTTGTACATGTCAACATCCTCAACTTCGTATATGAGACTATCAGTATCAGTATACAAAAGTTTGCATTTGTCTCCAACTCGCTTTTTCATATACGAATAATGAAAATCATAAACTAATGTTTTTGATAATTCTAAAATGCAAAATCCAACATAAATTGGTTTCTTGATTGTGATGCTCGTTCTCTTCATTTGAATGGCAACTAAATTCTCATCAAAAATAGCACAGCTGTGAAAATTTGGTAGAGCTATGCGTGCTTCTGCTCCATATCTACCAGTAAATTTATTTACCAATCGGACATCAACTCGAGACCGCTCTCGCTCAATGCACTTTCCATAGACAGCATTGATTAACAATTTATAAAAAAGTTTTTCAAATTCGTTCTTAGCCTGCATTCTTTTTTGAGTATTCAATTCCACATAAGGTTTAAGCCATGCCTTTTGCTCAAAACTTAAAATTCTATGCACTTTTTTCAGTCGAAGTCCATTTTCCAACACTTGTCTGAGTGTTCGATAGTAAATAACATATCTCTCCTTGTTCTTCAAAGTAGTGAGAAGTTTCTTTTGTTTCGAGCCATGTGGCGCACTATGCTCTGCGCAGAATGGAAAATCTCGATGTGCATCGTGTATTTCCTCAGGGATACTCCAAATCTACTTCAGCAATATATCCAATAACTGAATCTGGCGGTGCGTTGTAAAAGTTTGGATTCGTCTCATATTCTACCCATTTGAATTTTCCGACTGGCAAATATTGAACCATTGCCCATCCATAAAGATTATTAATATCAAAGTACATAAGTGTTTTCATTTTCTGTTTTTCATCATACGGAGAGCCCATATATGGATTGTTCGCCTTGGCATAGCGATTACAGCATTGACTTATTCCTCCCCGAATACCTGCTTCAATGAACATCAACATATCTATATCTGCAAAAAGCTCCAGTTCTACCTTCGTCATTTTTAGCGCTGCTGAAAATGTCAAGCCTGGAGACGTATAAAAGTGAGCTGGACATAAACCGTAAGCTTTGAGAGATGTTTCTCGAAAACTTTCAAATACATCCGCCAATAGTAAAACATCTGTTTTTAAGTATAAATCCGAATACTCGCCTAATGTCCTTATATTGAACTTACTCCAGACTTGAATAGCATGCTTATAGTCTTCATCAGCAATATGAGAATCGGTGAGTTGGTTATAAAACTGATTTTTCTCTGGCAATTTCGTAACTAATAATTTATCCAATCCATCTACAAAATCATATGGAAATATACCTTTACGTTTGAGAACTGAGAGATCAATTTTCTCATCTGTAAAACCATCAGTTCGAAACTCTTTTATCAATATCGGCACATTTTCCAAGTATGATGCAAGTTTTTCTAATGACGAAGGAAGAAAACGCCAAGAATCTATGAATCTAAAACTTAGGTCACTGCCATCTATGTATTTTGTAAAAGAAATATATTTTTCCTTATTATATGGCAATAGCGTAACTCGTCCTCCCATCAATGAAGATGTGGCTATCTCTTTCAAAATGAAGTGTGTATCGTAATTGAGGTTATGAAAAACCACAGGAATAAATTTTGAATACTTGTAATTCAAATTACATGAATTATGTGCTGCACCTCTGAAACTAATGTAAAAAAAATAGATATTTTAAAAAAATTTGCATGATAAAGTAAATTTTTTTTTCATTGAAATATAACTATTGTAAGATTCTCTCAAGTTTTAAATTAAATGAAAGTCAATAAAATGATATTTTTAAATATAAATTGACTTAACGTACAATAATCTAAACTCAGAGAAACCTATGTGTACCTTTATTCGGGTTCTACCGAGCAAAGGAATTTATAACTAAGCAAAGCCTAGTAAACAAACCGCGTTAAGAAAAGAATTTATAATACTTTTTTATATTCCTTTATTATTTCGTGTGATATTATGATGGCTTTAGTAGTCGCGAACAGAATATATTCACCTATAAAGGCACACACAATCTTCGATGAGTTCGACACAAGAATATTCGTTTTACGCAACAAAAACTGAATTTAAGAAACATAGGGGTATCCCTTGTTTCTATCTCTCTCTTTTCGCGTCTTTGAATTTATCTTTAATAATCGCTTGCTCCTACATACCTTAGACTAGAGTTGAACATAAAATATACATTAATTAATAATCGAGAATATCTTTTCGTTTCACGATTTTTATTCCTCATAAACACATGAAAATCAAATACAATTTCGCTAATTTATACTCGATATAAGATAAATTCTTTTGAATTTTGGCCGAAGCCATATGTGTTTGTATTAACGTTAAGGTTGTTTAATGCCAAGATTAAGACATCAAACGAACCTCTGTTAACTTTAATTTAAGAGGAAAAGTATCGTTTCTTTCATTCATAGAAATAACGAAACTTATGTCCCTTTCGCGCTAATGTCGTTTAAAGAAAGAAAAAGGTTTTTAATAAGTTTCAATGAGGAATACTCTCGATTTACGAGCAGATACATACCAAATAACGTGGTGAAGCCACTTACAAAATTAATTTATTATTTAACTCACACAGGCGCAACCACGTGTTTTAAATTTATAACTTATTGTATTTTAATTTATTATGTGTTGTTCTAAATTTGTGTAAGATTGTATGTTTAGAGCTAATCCGTACGTAGCCGATACGCCATGACCGACTACTTCGGGATTACTTGCTCGTGTTGGAAGGAAATAAGGAAAAGGAAAAATATTGTTTGATATTCTAGTGCCTCTTACTGCCTTTTAAAATTTACTAATTTATTTAACGACTCAATTTTAATAGACTTGCAAATGTTTAAAGGATATTTCTTCTATACAAACATTTGCAAGTACACAATTAAATTTATCAATTATTTGATTTTAGTCTTTAGACTTTATTAAATGCACTTTCTATTCACTATTTCGCGAACAACAAAGAAGCACTTATTTTAAAATGGAATAAACGGGTATGTAGACCAAACATGCGTCGATCTACTTCGCCGTATTTTTACTCCATTTTAAAAGAATACAATTACCAACTCGGATTTTGGTTTTAAAACTTTATTTAATCGAAGGCAGGCAGAAGAGTCTCTTCTATACATTTTCCTTGCTCACGTAGGCTCGCATTCGAGCCGCCGTTGCTCGCTTCGCCGCTGTTTCTTACCCACACAGCATCAACTCGCTCCCACTTCTCGTAATCATACGTGGTGTCGATGCTGTAATATTTTATTCATATTCTATTATCTCAAATATCGCTTTCTAATTATAAATGTGTGTGTTTGCGGTGGGCGTAACCGTGCGCGAGTATAAGAGCGCGTTCGGTACTTTTGTAAAACCTCACCTCGCTCTTATTATATTATGTACATGGTGTGTGAATGTGTAACTTCACACTATAATTAATATCTTACCGTCCTGTGAGATGACAGTGATCTCGTACTGCGAGTTCTTCATCACGGATTAGTTTTCGGCATATGTGACAAATGGTTGACCTTTGGAAAGATAATTCTTCTAAATCCGTAAGCTTTAATGGTTTCGGATTCTTGTAGAGTTTATCAATTTCCTCACTGATTGATTTTAATTCTTGAACAAACCATTGTGCAGGAGTCTGTCCATCTTCGATATTTTTTCTATATGACTTATAAAAAGATAAGCTGTCATCAAAGCTACATTTTATATAATATCCTATGCTATATGCTTCATGAAGTTGGAAGGCAATCTCATTCATTGTAGGCTTCAGTAAACATTCAGAATCAGCATAAACAATAAAAGGAACTTTTTTGCTATTATAATAATCTTCAAATTTCAGAATGTTGTTCTGCGAGTCAGGTAGATTAATTCGACAATAATTCAAATTCTTACAATCATTTTCATGAACTTGCAATCTTTCTTCATTATAAAAGACTTGTAAACATCTTTCACAATGGAATGATTTTACATGTGTCTTAGATAGTTGAGATTTCAGAAGACGAGACATATTCTTTATCCAAACGTAGTGGTATTTGGGTAAACTAATATCATCAGAATGATTATCTTTTTCATACTCATCGATGTAAAAGTCTTGGATGATGAGTAGATTGACATGCTTTTCCTTTTTATCCGATGTAATGTGGCAAGGTGATACTTCAAACTTTTGTCCAAACTTCTTCAACATGTACACATTTACTGAAATATTATTCAGTTCTTCAAATTTTGGAACATTTTTAAGTGTCACTGGAAATTCTATGTTATTAAATTTCAACTTGTTCTCATGCATGCTATATTGATTAACTCTATTAGTATTAGTTTCACTTGGATATATTGCTGAGAGGATAGCATACTTGAAACATTGATTGTCATTGTTACGAACATTGACACATGCTTTTTTCTTTTGTATAAAAGGTGGTAAAGGAATGTACGAACTGCCCTTGATCGGAGAATATTTTTTCATATTTATACTCAGACTTATAATGCTTTTTAGAGCCCAGCCAGAATCTTTTTCCTGAAATTCTTCTATCTGTGTCAAAATAGAATCTTCGATATTTATTTTGAACCATTCTTCTAGATTCGTTGACATGAAAATTGAAGTACTTGTGGTTGTAAAATATTTAATATCTGTCAATTCTTCACTACTTTTCTGTATAGAAAATTCTGCGGTGAAATCTGAATTCACTTTGAGAGCACTATATTCTTCTAAGCATGACTGTACATGTACTTTAAAGAGTTCTTGGGCGTCGTTTAAAAAACTTAAAATATCCACATGATTTATATTTACCACTACGCCAGTTCTAATTCTGTTTTCGAAAGCTGACTGCACATCTCGCCATTCAACAGAAGCTTCTATTTCTTCAGATTGCAGACCACCTCCTCGTTGAAGATGATGTTCAAATTGAACTTGAATACCCGAAAGATGTAACACACAAGTTTGACATCTCTGCTTTTCTCCTCTTGTAAGATCAGAATTGACAATTTTTTCATTTAATTTCTCTAAACTACCATTGCACATATCTATCCAATAATGGAGATCGGTATTGTTCAGTTCATTTACATTTTGCAAAGCATCACGGAGTAGTTGCACAAGACGTTCAAAGAAATTAATTGAAGACATTTTTTTTCTCTTTTATTTAAAATAACCTTTCACAAACACAAACTTTCACGATTGGTAAAGTTTAGTCCCGATGACTATGTACACTCACGACTCCTCTGACGAAGTATGCTCATCCAGAAACCTTCAGTCCTTTTTAAAGGTAAGTTAACAAAAGGAGAGATAGAAAATTCAATTAACTAACCAATAGTAAAATGGAGTGCAAGTTTTTCAGAAAAAGAGAGGTTTTCACGGGTAGGGATGAATTTTTTACCTTTTTTAACCTATCAGAATCATTTCTTAGTTTTAACCAATGAGGATTGAGCGATTTTCCATCGTCCAATCTTAAAAAGTTAGAGGGGGAGTGACTATCATCTTTTAGTTTAACCAGTGAAAACTGAGCTATTTTCCATCGTCCAATCTTAAAAAAGTAAGAGGGGAATTGCTTGACATAAACTTACGATTTGAAAATTTTCTATTCTCATTTCCCGATATTAATTCATACTGAAACATCCAACGCTACGAGATGGCTAGAACTCGTGATTACGATATGCTGTTCAAAAATTATATCATGCAGTCTGCGGAAGAAGAAAGCATTTATATATGTGATATTCAAGGATTTCAAAGAATATCAGAGGATTCTTTTATTTTCAAAGAAGTTAGTTTCCTCAATTTTAGAAAAACAGCTTTACCTACAGTCTATGTTTTCAAATCTCCAATTACATGGGAGGAACTAAATACAGAAGAAAAATGCATGGCTCAGTGGGTGGAAAGGTTCCATCACGGTATAGCATGGAATTCCGGAGATATTCCATATCATCGTCTACAACGTGTTTTCCAAATCTGCTCGCAAGGAATCAAAAAATTATTTGTCAAAGGAGAGCAGAAAGTGCAATGGTTGAAAAATCTTTTACCAAGTGTGTAAGTAAAAATATATTTAAATTTTTTATATTCAAAATAATCATTTTCTTAATACTTTTCATACTTTTTTATACTTTTTTATACTTTTTATACTTTTTTTATACTTTTTCATACTTTTTTATACTTTTTTATACTTTTTATACTTTTTTTTATACTTTTTATACTTTTTCATACTTTTCTCATACTTTTTAATACTTTTTTCATACTTTTTAATACTTTTTTTCATACTTTTTAATACTTTTCTTATACTTTTATATTATAGTTTAATTATTCTGTTTATTTTATTTGCAGGTCAATTTCAAATGTTGAAGATTTCGGCTGTCCAGCATTAGAAGGAATAATAGGTGATAAGCACCACTTCTGCTTGAACCACGTTTTCTGTATAAGAAGAAAAAGACCCGTGTGTGCAGTCAATAATACGATTGCTATACGAGCATGGCTACGAAATTACTTAAATATTAATGATAAAGATGAGGTTGATAATTATTTTAAACAAAACAAAAAAATGAAATGTACATGTTTATATTTTGCAAATGAATAAAATTTTTAAAATTTTTTTATTATTATCTTATTAAAATACTATAATAATTGTATTTCTAAAATAAAAAAATAATTGTATTTCTAAAATGAAAAAAATAATTGTATTTCTAAAATGAAAAAAATAATTATATGTGATTTTAAAAAAATAAAAATTTTATCAATGATTATTATAATTTAATTTAATATTCCCAAAACCAACTACTATTTTTAATTATAATAATTTATTTAAGTGAAAAAAAATTTTTTTTTATAGAATAGATTATATTACATATATATAGGAAGGCTCATCAAATAAGCGAGATTAAGATTTTATGAACTATTATTATTTTTTTTTTTTATTGAATTAAAATTTTTATTACATATTTTTCCGCCAGTTACAAAAATTCTTTTTTATATTTATATAAAAAATACATGTACATAAATTTATTTTTCAATCAAGATATGTGATGTCTTCTGTTATCATGAGTTCACTGCATGACGAAACTGTTCCCTCATCCTCCTGCGTTGATTTAGGGAATCTGGCATTCTCATTCTCCTGGTTAGACTTAGGAAGCCTTGTATTCATCACAATCTTTTTCCCTGAATGTTTAAGCTGCAAGATTCGTCTTGCAGGAGGAGGTCTATTCTCCTGGATAGTAGCGCTGCCATTCTCTTTTGAAAAAAGGAAAAAAAAATTAATTATTTATTTAGATAAAATTATTATTTTCAAAAAAAAATTAATATTTTGAACTTTTTTCTTTTTTTATTTTTTTCAATGAAATATTTTTTGTTTTTTTTCAACTTACTTGTACCAGAGGGTCCTGGTTGCGGAGACTTCTCCCGAAGTTGTGATCCTGAAACAGAAAGAATAAATATTTTAATCTTTTTCTTTTTATATTTTAATGAAATATTTTTTGTTTTTTTAACTTACTTGTGCCCGAGGGCCCTGGTTGCGGAGACTCCTCCCGAAGTTGTGATCCTGAAACAGAAAAAATAAATATTTTAATCTTTTTCTTTTTATATTTTAATGAAATATTTTTTTTTTTTTAACTTACTTGTGCCTGAGGGCCCTGGTTGCGGAGACTTCTCCCGAAGTTGTGATCCTGAAATAGAAAAAATAAATATTTTAATTTTTTTCTTTTATATTTTAATGAAATATTTTTGTTTTTTTTTAACTTACTTGTCCCCGAGGGCCCTGGTTGCGGTGACTTCTCCCGAAGTTGTGATCCTGAAACAGAAAAAATAAATATTTTAATCTTTTTTCTTTTTATATTTTAATGAAATATTTTTTTCGTTTTTTTAACTTACTTGTATCCGAGGGCCCTGGTTGCGGCGAGTTCTCTCGAAGAGGAGTTCTTACATCCTCGTTGTTGACTCTGGGAACTTTCTTGGGCGTTGCTCTGCATGAAGAGCAACTCGATGACGTTCCACTGGTACTCGAACTTGAACTCGAACTCGAGCTCGATGATCTTTTTCTCGAGCGCTTCGGGCTTGCCCTCGGTGTTTCCATATTTTCGAAGCCTTGATATAATTGCTGCATTGAAGCAGACTGCGGCATCGGTGGCACTAAAAAAAAAAACAAAAATAATTAATTATTGAAATAATATATAAAAAACTATTAATTATGAAAAAAGAAAAAAATTATCAAATATTACTCACACGATGTTATTGCATCCATCGCCCATGTGACGTGATCAAGCATCAACAAGATCAACGAGCCGTTCCTCATTAACCATTGGATTCTATCCCTCATTATTTTGAGGCTCGCACTAGTTTTGTTTTCTTGATTTTTTTTCCGTTTGCCATTTTTTATTTTTTTAAATACGATTTAAATCGAAACTTAAATTTTTCAATCTTGCTTTAGGAAGCTTGAGAGACTGAATACTGAACATTGCATGCAGCACAGTATTTATACAAAAAAATTTACAAAAATTACCTACCTGCGGAAAAAATTTTTTTGACAATCCTCCAAGTATTTTCCACGCCCTCTTTTCTATCTAAAAAGAATGCATTCGCAAAGGGCTTCGTTTTCAAAATTAAATGACCGATATATCGTTTTAGGAAAAGAGTAAAAGACCTTTTTTCTTAAAAAAAAAGATAAAATAAGATGAGTGGTGACTTTCAAAAATATAAACCTGTCAAGAAAACCTTTTCTGAAAAGAAAAAAATTCACCAATAACCTTATTTTAACTTAATACATGGATATAGAATGGGCACAATAAAAGTTTCAATTTTGAAAGAAAAAAGATTGTAAGATTATAAACATGAAAACCAAAACAAAGTTTCTTTTCTCAGTAAAAGAAAACATATTTTTACGAAAAGGAAAAAAAGGTCTCTTTCCAACAAAATGGAAACAAGTGACTTTAAATAGTAAAGTAATGTGAAAGTGACCAAAGGGAAAATATCTATCGATCAGAAGCATGTGGGTTAAAGAAACTGTCATAGAGATGAAAAAGAAAAAACATGCAGTGGTAAAACAATGACGAGACCGAGGGTTTTCTGTGTATACCTGCACTCAAAGACATTAGGCGCCGCATGTATCCTTCAGCGTTGCGTAAAGCGCCGATTGCATTAAGATTATCAGAACAAGCAGAAAGTGACTTTGAATAGTAAAGTAATGTGAAAGTGACCAAAGGGAAAATATCTATCGATCAGAAGCATGTGGGTTAAAGAAACTGTCATAGAGATGAAAAAGAAAAAACATGCAGTGGTAAACAATGACGAGACCGAGGTTTTTTGTGTATACCTGCACTCAAAGACATTAGGCGCCGCATGTATCCTTCAGCGTTGCGTAAAGCGCCGATTGCATTAAGATTATCGGAGCAATCAGAGTCCGTTTTTGGCACACTGACTGTACCGACTAAGTGGCGCTGCGGGGAAGCGAAAGAGAAAGGGTCACTAGCAAACGTAAAATTTTTCTATGGATGGAGAGTCTTTGCATTAAGATTATCGGAGTAATCAGAGTCCATTTTCAGCACACTGATTGCGCCGACTAAGTGGCGCTGCGGGGAAGCGAAAGGGTCACTAGCAAACATAAAGTTTTTTCGGCGGATGGAGAGTCTTTTTTGTAGCGCTGCCCACTATGCATTTTCTTGAACGTTGCACAAAAATTAACCTGCTTTTAGGAGAGAAGGAAAAGAATGTCCTTTCTCTTAATGCAGTACACTGTGTGTGTTCTTTTTTGAGTCGCAGGTGCATGAAAATAATGAATCATGCAACCTTTAAGATATAATACTGTCTTTATCTTTTTGAAAGAAAATCTTTTTTGAGAAAAAAATTTATTATAAGGGTCAGCTATCTTTTTTCATCTTGTTTAAAAAAAAAAGAGAACTCTTATTTGTAAAAGATAAGGAAAAATATTCCTTGACCAAAGGAAAAATATCTATCGATCAAAAGAAGGTGGCTTAAAAAAAAAAAGTCATAGAGATGAAAAAAAAGGAAAACATGCAATCGTAAACATTAATCTTTCAAAAGAAAAAACATCTTGGGACTCCCTACGGTATGGGGCCACCTACAAATCAAACAAAAAAAGGTAACTCTTATGGGTTTATACACATATTGGATTCTAAATCACATGGAGTAGGGAAGGGTGGGCGTGAACAAAATACTGAAATTCAAAAAATCACACGGAGAAGGGGATACTCTTATGTGCTTATACACACATCGGATTCTCGATCACACGGAGTAGGGAAGGGTGGGCGTAAATAAAAACCAAAATTCAAAAAATCATTCGAAGAAGGGGATACTCTTATGGGCTTATACACACATTACATTCTCGATCACATGGAGCAGGGAAGGGTGGGCGTAAATAAAAACCAAAATTCAAAAAATCACTCGAAGAAGGGGATACTCTTATGGGCTTATACACACATTACATTCTAGATCACTTTGAGGAGAGAGGGGGTGATCCAGAAGGAACCTGAGCCAGTATGCCTATAGCTTATCTACTATAAATGTTACATCAATAATACAATAAATATATTATATTAATAGTATAATTATTACTTAAAAAAAAAAAATCTGTTTTTAAGATTTTACAACAATTTTTTATTACGATTTCAAAAACTAGTTAAAAAAATTTCGAAAGATCTCCAGCGAATTGGGTAGATTGTTTTATAATTGATTTATATTTTCAAATTTATAATTCCCGCCAAGTGTAGTAAGAAAAGCTACCGCTAGGTGATGAAATGAGCCACTCTCGCTAGCAATGAGATGTTTACACAATTGATATATAAGAACCTAAAATTCTTCTTTTTTTAAGCGTGCGTTTGTAGCGATTTGTTGTTAGGTAGTATTAGGTTTGCGTTTATTGTAGATAGGTATAAACTAATAGTTATAAAAAGTATAATCAACTGTACAATATTAGAATCTAAAACTGAAATATATATTTCTCTCTCTCCACGGAAACTCAAACTGATGGTATAGTATTAATTAAGAATCGATAAATAAGTAAAATATGTGATTCTATCATCTCATTTTTTCCACTATTATAAAAAATTGAAATAATAAAAATTATAATTATCATATGAAAAAATTACAAAGTAGATAGAATAATATTTACAAAAAACTATTGTAAAATTTTGAACATAAAAATTTTACCATAGAATATTGTGAATATTCAACAACAGATAGTCTGTGACAAAAATACTATAGTTTCTGATAATTCCTATTAAATCTTATAAAATATAATGTAAGATTTCTTTCCGTGCAGCAATTTCAATTACTCAATGATGGAAAATATTCGTAAGATTAGTCTACACTTTAGGATTAAGCAGCGTGACGACGCGGCTTTTATTTGTAAACTTATTCGCGATTTGCCTACGCTCCGCTATGGACAACTAACCTCCTTCTACCGTCAGAAATTCACAAGAAAAAATTTTAATGAAAATCGCTCTTTTAAATAGTATTATCTCTGGTTCTACTTGTCACACAAATAAACTCAGAAAGTAACTTAAAGTGAATGAAATTTAATTCTATTTCTATCCTCTTTTAAAATTTGTAAAAATTTCGAATAAAAAAAATTTTTTTATTGTATATTTTTTAATACCTACTAAAAAATTAAAACAGAAATAAATAGAATTTAAAAAAATTCAACTCTGATGATTTTTTTGTTCTGATGCTCTCTAATAAAGTTATAAACAATTAAAACATCAACAATAAAAATATAATTAACAATTATAAATGTTGTTGTATACGTTTGAAATATTATTATATATATTATCATTATTTTCCTAGAAATAAACTTTAGTTCTATTAAAAAATTTAAAGAAAAAATATTTGAATTATTTGAATAATTTTGATTCGAATCGAATTGTATACATGCTCAACAATATATACAATCACTTGTAACTTTATTGAAAAGTCTCGTAACAGAAAAAACATCTGTAATGAATATTAGATTTTTGAAAATTCTTTCGGTTTCCGTTTGAACTTTTTCCTAATCATTGATTTGAAAAAAAATAAAAATTTTTTATTTTGTATCTAATTTAATTTGTTTTTATGATATTTGTTGTGCGACTATCAGAGACAATACGGTTTGAAGGAGCGCTATATATATATATATATATATATATATATATATATATCTCTATATAATAAAGATATATCGCCTACGCCGCCGCCGCCGCCGCCGTGTATAAGAATTTTATGTGCCCTCAGTTAGCTGAAATTCAGCTAAAATTTAGCTGAAAGTTAGCTAAAAGTTAGCTGAAATTCAGATAAAATTTAGCTGAAAGTTAGCTGAGAGATAGCTGAAATTCAGATAAAATTTAGCTGAAAGTTAGCTGAGAGATAGCTGAAATTCAGATAAAATTTAGCTGAAAGTTAGCTTAAAGTTGGCTGAAATTCAGATAAAATTCAGCTGAAAGTTAGCTGAGAGATAGCTGAAAGGTAGTTAATTGTTAGCTAATTTAATTAATTGTTATCTAATTTAAGAACGTTCTCTTGGAAATTGATATTGATTTGATAATTGATATTGACAATGGGGGGTTGGCGAGCGAAGCGGGCAGGGGGGAACCCCCCCTAGTATATATATATATATATATATATATCGCTCATACATACATAATGCATACGTAATACAAAGATATAGGAAGTTTTCAATAATTATCGCATTAGAATAAAAATCATTAAGTAGCCGTTAGAGATGTATCTGTCTATAAGTTCACGCTTTATATATACTGAACGCTCATGTGGTAACCCGATACCTAAACAGCATGTAATGTGTCGATGTGCCTTCTCTCTCCTATACTTAGCTTGTATAGTGCGTATTCTCTCTCTCTCTCTCTCTTTCTCTATCTCTCTCTCCAACCCAGGCTTGAATATACATTGCTTGATATAGTATAGTGTTCCCTCTCTATCTTATTTTTATAATTTAGTTGTGTATGAGCGCACGGATAGGTTCACACGTACACAACATATATTAAAATACTGATCTTTCATTTTAAATTTTACAGTCTTTTTTATGTTCATAAATACACTTTTTCAATTCTCTTGAAGTTTGACCCATATAAACAGATTCACAATTGTTACAACTTATTTTAGATAGGAAGAGGTTCGGTTGTGGGCATGGTTTGGTTGTGGACACCCCTTCGTTTCTATTGACAGAAAGCAGATGAGGTTTTCTTGACAAATGTCATTTATGTATTATAGCAGAACGATATTTTATGCCAAATATCAAAGCAAACAAACGCATCTGGTTCGTGCTGTAAGCATATTAATTTTTCTGTGCTTGAAAAAAATCACAAAAATTTATTTATACTTGTTTTAACTTTTTCAATAGTATTACCAATCGAAGTGAATCAATGAAGGTGAGCGTAATACACAATTATTCAGTAGGAATTTATCCTTATTTCGTGATGCAATATGGAGTGTGACCAATATGTTAACACCAAGAATTTGTCCAGGGTGCTCTTAACCGAACTAATAAAGATTTTGATTTGGTTTTGGGCACGAAATAAACAAAAAAAAAATATTTTATCTGACTCAATCGACTTTGTCCTTTCGTTTGTAGTTACCTAAGGTTTCTAGTTTTCCATAGATACCTGTATACCTTGAATCTCATTTTCAAGGTTATTTTGAGGCCAATCTCATTTTTTCAAAAGGGAACCCCTACTTTTTATAGCGGAATCGAAAAGAGCGAAAAATTTTACGTTAATACCTATCCAAACGTAAAATTTTCCGCTCTTTTCGATTCCGTTATAAAAAGTAGGGGATCCCATTTAAAAAAATGTGGTTCAAGGTCAAATCCAAGGTCATTATCGGATACCTCGTAAAAAGTTACTCCAAGAACGACCTTCACCTAATTAAAAAAATAATCAACTTTGGAAATTTCTTAGCTGTATCGTTACTTTTTGGACACGCTGTATAAAAAAAATATACACTTGGTGAAAAGTTATTAGCCAAAAGCAAAAGGGTGCCCACAACCGAACCCTTTCCCATACACAACATTATTTTTATTTAAAGGCAAAGTCTCGTCTTTACCTAACTTGATGAACCTAGAAAATTTATTTATGCAATTAAATTTCAATTTTGTATCAAATTTGAAACATTTATTTTATTCTAAAATTCATGTTTTAGAAAAATGGAAGAACTATTTTACAAGGAGAGCACCCCACCTCCGGGAAACAGATTCGCCTGAAACTGCAGGATATGATTTTTTGATGAAAAAAACCCTGCCAAGTGCTTTGGCGGAATGCTTTCTCATAGAGCTCTTTGAGTTTCATTAATTTTTTGATATCTATTTAAATGTGATTGCAATATTAAAAAATTGTCTAACATTAATATTTACTCATTGTACTTTATAAATTTCGAACATATATGCTAGCTGTTTGCTTTCTCAACATTTATAATTTATTTTAAATTATCAAATAATACAAAAAAATTGGTTCTATTGAAAAAATGATATAATGTAGTAATAAAAAGAATGATGACAACAAAATTTCTAATCTTTATAAAATGCAATCATATTTATATATAAATACAGTTCATGTTTATGGCTCTATAAAAAAACTACTCTATGAATACCAATTTTCAATAGCTTCCCGTCTACTTATACAAAAACATAGATAGTAAGCAAAATTTGAAGCAAATCCACCGAGTAATTTTCGAGATCTAATTGGCTGAATAAATAAAATTTTCTTTTCAAAATTTCTTTTTCAAAATTTTAAAAATGCTCTAAAATTAAAACTACCCTATGAAAATTAATTTTTGAAAATTTTCCTTCTTTCGGCAGTTATAAATGATTTCCCTGCAAATTTTAGAACAAATCTATCGAGTACTTTACGTTAAATAAAAAAAATAAGAAATAAAAAATCGAAATTTTTTTTTTAAATCTTTAAAATTCTCTAAAATTGCAATCACTCTAAGAAAATTAGTTTTTAAAAGCGAATAACTTGCATTTAAATTTTGGAGCAAATCTATCAAACGGTTTTCGTAAAATAAAAAAAAATTAAAAATAAAAATTTTTTAAAAAATTACAAATAAAAATTTTTTAAAAAATTTTTAAAATGCTTTAAAATTAAAAGTGCGCTAGGAAAATCAGTTTTTAAAAGTTTTTGTTTTCAGTCGAAATTAAGTTTCATAGAAATTTTCAAACAAATTCTTTGAGTGGTTTACGTAAAATATAAAAAAAATTGAAAATCGAAAGTTTTTAGAATTCTTAAAATGACTCTAAAAAAAACTACGCTAAGAAAACCAATTCTCAATAGTTTCTGCACCAGTTGATCGAAAAATTGAATTGTATGGAAAATTTAAAGTAAATCCATCGAGTAGTTTTTAAGATTTTATTGGCCTAATAAATAGAAACATTTTTTTCAAAAATTTCAAAATGCTCTAAAATTAAAACTAAGCTAAGAAAATCAGTTTTTAAAAAATTTATTTTATTTGGGCAATCGCAAATAATTTCTGTGCAAATTTTGAAGCAAATTCATTGAATAGTAAACAAAAAAAAAAAAAAAAAAAATGAAAAATCGAATTTTTTTTTTTTAAACAACTCTAAAATGAAAACTACGCTAGAAGAATCAATTATCCATAACTTCCCAGCAAGTTAGTCAAAAAACTGAATTCCATGCAAAATTAGAAGCAAATCCATCGAGTAGTTCTCAAGATACAATTTACTAACTGGAATCATACATCCATACACACACATGCACACACACACACACACACACACACACACACACACACACACACACACACACACACAGACATTTTCTGGAAACCACTTTTTTCAACTCACCGAGTTCAAATATGTACAAATTAATGAAAAAATAAAAAAAAAATTTTTTTATCGATACAATGTTTTCTCTATGAGAAAGCAAAAATGAACCCGTGTTTTTTCTTTTCGTCGAATAGGCCCCCTTGACAAGGATGTAGACATTTTTTTTTAAATATGATGAATAAGAGCCTTTATAAGAACTTAAATAACCAAAGAACTAAGACTCTTACAAAAAATGCATAAAAAATAAAATGAAACACGAATTGAATGCTTTAATTTAAGCTTTGTTGCATTAAAAAATCTTTAGTGGTTCAAAAGTTACTGGTGATTTAAATATGTTAATGAAATAACGTGAAAAATTGATCATATTTTATATGCCAAAAATATTAAATAAATACGTGGTAATATTTAATTAAGAATAACTTTTGAACAACAGAAGCTTTTTTAATGCAACAAAGCTTAAATTAAAGCATTCAATTTGTGCTTCATTTTATCTTTTATGCATTTTTTTGTAAGAGTCTTAGTTCTTTGGTTATTTAAGTTCTTATAAAGGCTCTCATTCAACATATTTTTGAAAAAATGTCCATATCCTTGTCTAGGGGGCCTATTCGACGAAAAGAAAAAATACAGGTTCATTTTTTTTCATCAAAAAATCATATCCTGCAGTTTCAGGCGAATCCGTTTGTCAGAGGTGGGGTGCTCTCCTTGTTAGTATTGAGATTAAAATGGTTATTAGTTTTTACTTTGGATACAAAAATTGTTGTTATATTTAATTTTTCCGAACGAATATTTATAAATTTGTTACTAAATTACATTAGATAGTTGTTTTGTAAAAGGAGCTTGGTAATTAAATCCAAGTTACTTTTATGAAAGGAATGATGTGATAATTTGATACTATAATCAACTAAAGAAAAGACAATGCCAATTTTCTGATTTTGAGGGTGATGAGAATGAAAATTCAAATGACGACCAGAAAAGGAAGGTTTTTTGTACCAGTTCGTTAAAATACTATCGTCTTTTTGAACAATTAGTTCCAAATCTAAAAAGTTTATTCTATTGTTAATATATTGCTCAACTGCAAATTACACATCGCTATTAAAACTGTTAAAAATCTTTTTTTGTAAATTCAATCTTGTTATTAGGACTACACATGATGATATCATCAACATATCTAAAATAGAAAGGCACTTCAAAGTCCAATTTTTTCAGGTAATCAACCTCCAACATTTGCATAACTAAATCACATAATATAGGGCTAACCGGACTATCCATTACTGTACCAAATATCTGTTTATAGGTCACATTATTAAATTTGAAACAAATTGAGTTAAGAATTAAGCTTACGCCATTACAAAATTCATCGCTAGAAAGGTTAATTTTATTGCTTGAAATTCGCCTAAAACTTTTTATAGCGTTAAATATCAGACTTTCTTGTACCTGGAGGAATGATGATTGAATCAACTTTTTGTTTCAAATATAGACTGTTTTTGCTTTCTCATAGAGATAGCATTGTATTAGCAAAAAAAATTTTTTTCTATTTTTTCATTAATTTGTACGTAGGGTAAGTGTGCCAGTTACCGATGGTTTAACGTAAATTTTCGAAAATTTCATTAAATCAAACAGATTATTCTATTATAATTCATTAACTTTCGACGCCCCGTACAAAGAAAAGCACCGTTCAGAAATTCAAATGCAAATTAACATTGGGATTTCTGAACGGTGCTTTTCTTCGTACGGGGCGTCGATTATGATGTTGATTGTAAATAATTGTTAAAGTTTCTTTTATGTGATAAGCATAATTTAATAATTATGATTATACAAATATTCAACGTATTATTAAAAATATAAAAATTAATTCATATGTCGATTACCGTGTGGCTCGATCTTCAAATTTTTAATTACCGTGCGTCAGTTTCCGTGCCTGATTAAATACCGTGTGCCAGATAACGTGCCTTCGACCAAATATTGTGTGTCAATTACCATGCTTTTTATTGAAATACTGTGTGCCAGTATAGTGCCTCAGCTTCAATTGCGCCATATATTATTTTAACTTATGGAAATTAAGATAAAAATACAAATATAATTAATAAAAAAGAAAAAAAAGATAATTTATCTGAAAATATTTTCATTTATAAAATTAAAATATTAAAACTCATTGAACATATCAAACTAATTTTTTAAATAAATATTAATGAATAGAAAACTCTTTTAAACCCTTATATTATATATTGAATAAATATATTTTTTATTAGTTTTCTTTCTTAATAATGGTTGACTTGCCACTTTTTTTTTTTCAAGTATCTGTTTTTTTTTACTTCCTCTTTTTTTTGGAGTTTCAATTTCTTTTTTTCTTCATCTTTTTCTTGTTTAATTGATTTTTTTTCAAGTCTAATTTTTTTTTATTTTCTTTTCTTCTTTAATTTTTCTTTTTTTATTTTTTTTTTTTTTAAATAATCTTCAGCGAGCTTTAACGTTAAAAGAGTTGGAGTTCTATCTTGTAACTAATTCTTTTTCTTTTGAGAAACTTTATCTTTTAACCAATATAAAAACTTATCTGTAGTAGAATTTGCATCGTTACTTACTTTTGTGCTTTGAGATTGCATATCTAGTGCATTACTAATATCACTTAATGGAGACCTTTTCAAGCTACCACTGCCATCATTTTCCTTATATTTAACGTTCTTCATAAAATCTACAGATTTATCAGTCTTAATTATTTGCATGGATACATTTTTGTTCAAAGCATGTTGATCATCATTTACTAAATATTTACTATTTTCTATATTAATACTATTAGAAATTGTTTTACTTTTATAAGTATCACAGTTAAATATTACAGAATCATTTGGAATTTATGATGAATTGTAAAAAACCATTTTCATCAATCACAAAATTGCCATCTTCAAAGAATTAAATTATAAGAATTAACATTAAGATTAGCATCATTATCCATATTAGAAAAAGGTATAATTATCTGAAAAATTACACAGCCCCACAAAAAAAAGTGTCAAAACCCACGGACCAGACCATATACATCTTGTGTTTGTGGGATCGCTGAATCCAAATTCCGTGGTCAGTTTGACCCCATCACCTCAGCGTCTAGGTCATTTGAAGGTCAAATCTACGAAATTGGTGGGAACCATATTTTAACAGTATATATGTGAGTTTTTGGGGTCGCTGAATCCGAATCCATGGTCCGTTTGACCCCATGACCTCAGGGTCAAGGTCATTTCGAGGTCAAATCTACGAAATTAGTGGGAACCATATTTTATCAGTATATATATATATATATGTTTTTGGGGTCGTTGAATCCGAACCCGTAATCCGTTTGACCCCATGACCTCAGGGTCAAGGTCATTTAAAGGTCAAATCTACAAAATTAGTGGGAACCATATTTTAACAGTATATATTTATGTTTTTGGGGTCGCTGAATCTTAATCCGTGGTCCGTATGACTCCATGACCTCAGGGTCAGAGTCATTTGAAGGTCAAATTTACGAAATTAGTGGGAACCATATTTTAACAGTATATATATTTATGTTTTTGGAATCGCTGAATCCGAATCCGTGGTCCGTTTGATCTCATCACCTCAAACTAAAGGCCATTTCAAGGTAAAATATACAAAATTCGCGTAAAACAAACCTTAATTCATGCCATTCATTTTTTCTTACTATATCTCACACGTTTCTCATCAAATAATCGGTGCAAAGGTTTCCTTTTACGTTTTTTCCCAGTGGTTTTACAATCTCTTTTCAACATCCAGCAGTAATCAGCCAGCATACTAGTATTCCATCTACCTTGATGACGCTTCTCTATTACATTAATGTCTTGGTGAAAACGCTCTCTCTGTTTTTCACTATAATCTCCACAGTTGTCAGGTAAACTATCCAAGCGATTGTGTAGAAAATGTAATTTATGGTTCATTAAACAACCCATTTTCCCAAAGTTCTCAACCATTTTAGATACGATTTCTTTGTAATTTCGGCTTCTGCGATCACCCAAGAAGTTTTCGGTGACTTCCTGAATGCTAAGCCATGCAGCTCTTTCAATGTTTGTCGTGGAACTAATAAACTGATCATAAGACATCATTTTCCTAATTTCTGGACCATCAAAAACACCTTTCTTCAATTTTGCATCCGATTTATTTGGAAACTGGCTTTCCAAGTATTTGAAGCACTGACCATCTTTATTTGAAGCCTTAACGAATTGTTCCATTACACCAAGTTTTATGTGTGATGGTGGAATGAGAACTTTTTTCGGGTCAACCAATGAAGTAGCTATAACGTTACTTTTTCCGACTTCGAGTGATTGTCTTCAAGGCCATTTATGATTTGTATAGTGCTTTGCACGGTCTCTTCTATCTCATAAGCACAAGAAACATGGCGTCTTTGTAAATCCAGACTGCTGCCATAACAATCTTCCGGAATCCTTTAAATTGCCAGATATAAGCCGTTTATGTTTGTCATACTGAATTTTTTATAGTATAATTTTGAGATTGTCATATGTTTCCTTTATTGTAGTGGTATGTGCTATAGAAACTGAGGCATAGTAGTTGCTGTTGTGTTGTAATACAGCTTTAAAACTTTTGTTTGATGAATCTATCAACAATCTCCATTCTTCGACTTTATATACATTAGGCTTAATTTCATTCATCAAACCTTTCACATCTTTACAATATACAATTTTATTACCATCATGTTTCATTTCTTTAAAATATGGTTCGAAACTTTTGCTTCTTGTTCTGTAAAAAGATACTTTAGTAGAATTTGCCGACTAATTCATGCTCTTTAATGCTGAAGGTAAATGTTCTGCTCCATCTTTGGGTAAGTTGAGCTCTCTAACTAAGTCGTTTAGTTTATTTTGAGTCCATAACTTTACGCTTTTGTCTTTTTGGCCCGCTGGAAGGAAAAGGTTGTCATCGTCGTCATCATCATCATCACGGTTATTTTCAATTTCTTCATAACTATCGCTTTCATAGGATTCATCTTTTAAATCATTCTTATCAATTGTATCTCCATAAATGCCGTCATAGACTTCGTTGTTATCTTTATCATCATGTTTTTCATCGTTGGAATCTGATTCAATTGATAATCTCTCAAGAAGATCTAATTATTCTTCTCTTCTCGTTTTTTCGATAGGTATTTTCACAGAAATGACATCAGCATAATTCACATTTGTTTTATGTTTACTATTAATTCCAATAATTCCGGTGTGGCAGCAGTAACAATCCTCTCTTCCATCTGTTTGATACCATTCCATTCGGCTATCAAATTAAATTATCTTCTTCTTCGTCATTATCTTCGTCATCATGTTGACTAGACCATGGACAGCTTATGTTTTTGAGTTCGCTGAATCAGAATTCGTAGTCCGTTCGACCCATCACATCAGGATCAAGGTCATTTCAAGGTCAAATCTACAAAATTGATTTCAAAGTCAAATCTACAAAGGTAATTTTAAGGTCGAATATATTAATTTCATGCAAAATAAACCTAATCCACGGTATCTTAGGGTTGTTGTAAAATATTGAATAATTTCAATTGAATACAAGGTTAATTTAAAGAATAAAAGATCATATTTAATTTTCTCTTATTTGTGAGATCGTACATTATACAATTTCAAAATGCATTAGAGTTTTCTGTGATACGTGAAGAATTTCGTAAAAAATTAGCGTGTCTTTTCTAATTGTATAAATATACGTTTAAATGAATAAGAAAAAGAAGATGACGAAGTTAAATTTGATAGCCCAATGAAATGGTATCAACCAGATAGAATAGAGGATCGTTACTTCTGTAACACCAAAATTATTGGAATGAATAGTAAAAACAAAACTACTGTAAATTATGCTGATGTTATTTCTGTAAAAAGACCTATCGAAAAAACGAGAAGAGATGAAGAATTAGATTTTCTTGAGAGGTTATCAATTGAATCTAATTCCGACGATGAAAAACATGATGATAAAGATAACAACGAAGTCCATGACGGCATTCATGGAGATACAATTGATAAGAATGATTTAAAAGATGAATCCTATGAAAGCGATAGTTATGAAGAAATTGAAAATAACCGTGATGATGATGATGACGACGATGACAACCTTTTCCTTCCAGCGGGCCAAAAAGACAAAAGCGTAAAGTTATGGACTCAAAATAAACTAAACGACTTAGTTAGAGAGCTCAACTTACCCAAAGATGGAGCAGAACATTTACCTTCAGCATTAAAGAGCATGAATTAGTCGGCGAATTCTACTAAAGTATCTTTTAACAGAACAAGAAGCAAAAGTTTCGAACCATATTTTAAAGAAATAAATTATGATGGCGATAAAATATTATATTGTAAAGATGTAAAAGGTTTGATGAATGAAATAAAGCCTAATGTATATAAAGTCGAAGAATGGAGATTGTTCATAGATTCATCAAACAGAAGTTTAAAAGCTGTATTACTACACAACAGGAACCACTATGCCTTAGTTCCAATAGCGCACTCCACTGCAATAAAGGAAACATATGACAATCTAAAAATTATAATTCGAAAAATTCAGTATGACAAGCATAAATGGCTTAAATGTGGCGATTTGAAAGTTTCTGGAATATTGTTAGGACAGCAGTCTGGATTTACGAAGACGCCATGTTTCTTGTGCTTATGGGATAGTAGAGACCGTGCAAGGCACTATACAAATCATAAATGGCCTGAAAGAAAATCTCTTGAAGTCGGAAAAAGTAACGTTATAGCTACTCCATTGGTTGACCCGAAAAAAGTTCTCATTCCGCCATTACACATAAAACTTGGTGTAATGAAACAATTCGTTAAGGCTTCAAATAAAGACGATCAGTGCTTCAAATACTTAGAAAGCAAGTTTCCAAATAAATCAGATGCGAAATTGAAAAATGGTGTTTTTGATGGTCCAGAAATTAGGAAAATGATGTCTGATGATCAGTTTATTAGTTCCATGACAAACATTGAAAGAGCTGCATGGCTTAGCATTCAGGAAGTCACCGAAAATTTCTTGGGTGATCGCAGAAGTCGAAATTACAAAGAAATTGTATCTAAAATGGTTGAGAACTTTGGGAAAATGGGTTGCAGCGATGCCGAAAGTGGCAGAGTCAGAGAGGGAAATTCAAAAATGTGTAAAAAAAAAGTATTAAAATAAATAGTTTTTAAAATTTGATAATTAATAAATAATTCTAAAAAACAAAGTTACTATAACAAAATAATTTTTTTTCAATTCTTTACATTTTTTTGAGTTTAACAAAATTTTGTTTAACTCAATAAAATGTAAAAAATAGAAAAAAAATCATTTTGTTATAGCAACTTTATTTTTTAGAATTATTTATTAATTATCAAATTTTGAAAACTATTTATTTTAATATTTTTTTTTAATACATTTTTGAATTTCCCTCTCTGACTCTGCCACTTTCGGCATCGCTGATGGGTTGTTTAATGAACCATAAATTACATTTTCTACACAATCGCTTGGATAGTTCACCTGACAACTATGGAGATTATAGTGAAAAACAGGGAGAGCGTTTTCACCAAGACATTAATGTAATAGAGAAGCGTCATCAAGGTAGATGGAATACTAGTATGCTGGCTGATTACTGCTGGATGTTGAAAAGAGATTGTAAAACCACTGGGAAAAAACGTAAAAGGAAACCTTTGCACCGATTATTTGATGAGAAACGTGTGAGATATAGTAAGAAAAAATGAATGGCATGAATTTAGGTTTGTTTTACGCGAATTTTGTATATTTTACCTTGAAATGGCCTTCAGTTTGAGGTGATGAGATCAAACGGACCACGGATTCGGATTCAGCGATTCCAAAAACATAAATATATACTGTTAAAATATGGTTCCCACTAATTTCGTAAATTTGACCTTCAAATGACTCTGACCCTGAGGTCATGGAGTCATACGGACCACGGATTAAGATTCAGCGACCCCAAAAACATAAATATATACTGTTAAAATATGGTTCCCACTAATTTTGTAGATTTGACCTTTAAATGACCTTGACCCTGAGGTCATGGGGTCAAACGGATTACGGGTTCGGATTCAACGACCCCAAAAACATTTATATATATATATATACTGATAAAATATGGTTCCCACTAATTTCGTAGATTCGACCTCGAAATGACCTTGACCCTGAGGTCATGGGGTCAAACGGACCATGGATTCGGATTCAGTGACCCCAAAAACATACATATATACTGTTAAAATATGGTTCCCACTAATTTCGTAGATTTGACCTCCAAATGACCTTGACCCTGAGGTGATGGGGTCAAATTGACCACGGATTCGGATGCAGCGATCCCAAAAACATAAGATGTATATGGTCTGGTCCGTGGGTCTTGAAACTTTTCTTTGTGGGGCTGTGTTATTTGTAAATCAATGACTATTTTGTTATAAATAGATTATAATTAGTATATTTTACTAATGTCTTTATTTATTAACAAAATGAGTTCTTACATATTCTTAAATAAAATTTTCATAAAAATTAATTATTGACTATAGATATAAAAATATAAAATATTGTAAAAATTATGACAATGATCATTCGAGAAAAATTTTTAATGTAGTAGAATTCTTATTATGTGCTCAATCTTACGCTAAATAAATTGTAATGAAATTACTCTTATTTATTAAAACATTTCACTTATTAGTAAAATATACTAAATATTATCTGTTAAGAAATAGACAACAGGTAAGTACAGATAACACTTTTCCATTAATTTTACTTTGATTTATGAATGCATTCGTAGGGAATTCTGGTTCCTTTGTTGAAGTTAAAACAGGGTGTTCAAGTACGAAATCTTTGCAACCTTGTTCATGATCTATTAATAGTTTAACTATTTCACAATTTTGTTGGAAATTAGTTTTCTTCTTTTTGGTGGTTTATGTTACCATTGAGTCTTTATACCATTTATTGTTATAATCACCTGTAAAAATATTAATATATTGATTATTATAAATATTGTTAAGACATGAATATATTATAATTAATATAAGTTACTTATGGGCATATCTATAAAACTTTTGAATTTAGCTATACAAAATTTTGTATTTTCAATTCGTAAGCACACTTCCCTCCTCATGCTTTTACATGAAGACAAATTTTAGGAATAATCAAATGTGTTTGTTATCCATTTTCAGCAGACGGCATGAAGTTAAAAGGGTCAATAATAAAAAAATCAATTTTATTTCATTATATTTCATTTTAATACTTTAATCTCTAGTTTTTATATAATTCTTATATGGGTGAAATTCAAAAAATTGAGAATACGTGTTCAGGTTTAATAACCAGATTCAAAAATAATTCAAGCGTTTCGGAGTGTATTAGTAAGGCTTCAATCATCCTAAAAAATATCTTCATTCATTGTAACATTGATAATGTAACTTATTTTGACTAGAATAACTAGAAAATCAAGCAAAAATGTCTTTGTATAACGTGTCCGGTACACAAACATTTTTGTTTTTGATAACAAAAAGGCCTTTATGTATCTTATGGAACATATATCATAGTGATTTTTTAAGGATTTTAATCAAGCAATTCAGTGGTAATGTGTGAAATTGCAAAATATGAATCGAACATGCTTAAAATAGCGAGCGAAATTTGGTTTCTAAAAATGTCTTCGTGTCACACTTTGAATATTTCTTTAGAGGGTTAAAATTAAGAGATATAAAACATCAAATGTCAAAACTAATTTGTTTTTTCATGTTTTCAACAACTACCAATAAAAAAAATAACATGTATAGCGAAAAAATGTACCGCAATTACATGTATTTAAAACGTACCTCTAATGTCTTCGTTTCACGCAATGATTTGTAACGAAAACAAATTTTTTTGGAATTTACACATCGGAAAAAGATAGTGCGTTTAAAAATCTTTAAAATTCATGTCGAATATATTTACATTATTTATACTGGACACCTCAAAATAGCATTTAAGAAAAAAAAATAAAGAAAAAATGACTTCGTACCAGGCTTGATTTTGTCAATTTTTTGAATTTCACCCATATACATATAACATAACAATATCAATTTTAAAAAATAACATAAATATGAAAATAATCGTTAATTATTTTTCTTTAATTTTTTTTTAGCTTCTAATATTTTTTTCTTACGTTTTCACATTTTTTTTTGTTAACCTTTTATTTATTTTTAAATTATTACAACTTTTTTTGGGTTTTAATTAATGTTTCGTTAATTTGTTCATACATTTTTTTATCACTAGTTTTAACAGATTTCTGTTGAATTTTTACAGAATAATTATTGGGGCAAAGTGCGAAATGAGAACAAGGTGGATCAAAAATACACGACGGGCATGTAAGATAATTAATATACAAAGTATCTTCTTTCGTATGATTCCATATAAGTTGATGTATTGCATTGGAGTGCGGTGCTGGTTTTAAAGTACCAGTTAACATGCCATCAATTTTTTAAATATCATTTTCTCTTATTAAAAACATCTGTATCTTAGAGTGACCTGAGGAATTCACAATATCAATCACGTCTTATGCTGATGTGATATCTTTACCAAAAGCAACTGCTCGATCGCACAAGTGAAAGCACTGTGCCTCCAACTCCATCAGCACAACTTTTACCATGGCTTGTTGTTGTGAAATTCCATGAAGCATGATTCAAATTTAGTAGTTTATTATGGTGCAAAAATAGAAAAAAGTTTCTCTTATTCTTGTATTGTGTACTAGGTCCATCGGTTTGGAAATGCCCAGTTTTAATATCGGGAACGAATGATCGTATTAGATTTAGTATAGGCTGCAGATGTGCATATACAGATGCAGCATTATGCTGAAAACAATCAGAAACGGTGCAAAAAGAATGATATTTTATTCCTCCAGACATACGATTTTTGAAGAAAAATGCACCTGTATGAAAAGATATTATTTTTTGGAGGTGCCAAAATGAACGTTCTGTATTACTCGAGCATACTTACAATAATAATTTTGAGAGAAATCTGCAACAAGCATAACATTATTAAAATTTAAATTTTTTTTTAAACTTGCAATGGGCTTATACTGATTTCCTGTATCGTAAATGTGTTTCAAATAATATGGAGTGCGAATATTTAATTCTTTTATTATATCGAATACAATACTATAAGTTTTAGTTGTTTTTTTTTTGATAATTTGACGTGATGATTTAAATTTCTGGCACCTATTCTATCTTTGGTAACCATTTGCCATTCATAATAAAATGTCAATGCATTATTATCTGCTAAAGCAATACATTTACTTTTACAAGAATTGCATTCTCTACGCATGCATTTTTTTAAAAAAGAATCGCATGTAATAGAATTTGTAAACTCATTTGTACTCATACTAGATGTAACTTTTAACTGTTTTAATTTTTGAAAAATTAATTTTGAATTTTCATGTATTTCACATAAGCAAGTATCAAGTGCTGAAAGTTTTTAAGTTATTACCCAAAATGGCTTATTTTTAAAAAACAATGAGCGTGAAATTTGTATAGATGATTCAATATGAAATTTGTTATAGAAATTACTAACTGTATCTTGTAAAAATCTTTTTCGCTTAACAATGCCAATCGTATCTTTGATAACAGAATTTTGATCATTTTCAAAAAAGTCTTCTACACATTTTTTAACAACTGAAGTTTTACTTATACTTTTACTGTAGTTTCTATCAACATTTAGATCGGTGTATGTTAGAAATTTTTTTTTTGAAGATAATGACTTACAACACTCGAAATTTTTTTCATAAATTTATATTTTTTTATAATTTTTCCAGATAGTAGTTGTGAAAAAGTTAATTTTGTTTTTTCATTATTTAATTTTTGTTAATTTTTATTTGTTTTTGCACTACTTGAGAAAAAAGTAATTCATCTTGGATACTAATATTTCCTTGCTGCATAATTTTTTTTAATGTTTCGTTCTAGAGTAGATTCTTTTAATTTTTTTATTTTATTCATTGCTCGGAGATACTTCGCCCGCTATTTACAAATATTTCGATCTTTTTCAATAATTATTTTATTTAATTTTGTAATTTTTCTTCTTAAAGCTGACTCTCTTCTTCTTGCAAACTTTAATTTTGTAATTACTTTAGATATTTTATGTGCATTTTCATTCATATCATACATATTTTTCAATTCTTTGGATTTTAAAATTGTGAAATCAGAAATAGAATCTGTCAAAAAACAATCTTGAATGTTATTATTTGATGAATATGATGCGTCAGGCAAAGATAATACATTATTATCAACTTCACAAACATCAGCTTTCGATTCTTCATACTGTGAAATTTCTTTTAATCTTTTTTGTCTTCTTTTTGATTCACTGTAATCTATTTTTCGTTTGAATCTTGTTTTGAGAAGTAAAACCATCAATAATATCAGGAGATTGACTTTGTGAAGTCCGATTTTGTTTATCGGAAATTAGATGCAAAGCACGTCGATTATCATTATATCGCTTACTTCTTTCTGAAATATTTTTTCTTTTTATTTTAATTTGATCACGTTTTTTCTGTAAAATAACTTTTCTTGATTAATCCATTGTAGTATTGAATAATAGTTATTTTCGAGATAAAACTAAAATTTTGATTTAACGTGACATGAACATATTTTATTAGAATTTGAGTAATAAATTATTGAGATACTAAGAAAAACTTAATTTGTCAATCTTTTCAACTTGAATCTTTGGTATTATAGATATATCATTTTTAACAGATTTCAATCCTTGATTATCTTCTTTATTATTTTTCATTGGCCATGACAAGCACTTTGGCTTTTGGTCATTCGGCCATTACCAGGTAAATCTTTTATATTTTTATATCCAGTTGTGCCCAGTGGGACTTTTTTAACAACACAATTTTTGCCCAATGGGACTTTGTAAATAAGTTTTTCGTGGTCTCCGGGTTCTACTCCCCGCAGAAAAATTCGAAAAAATTTTTCCGAAATTTTCCCGGGGAATCGAACCCCGGTCCACTAGAGCGCGAGCCAAGAGCCTTAGCCCCTGCGCTACCGCCGCTCCTTCCTTGATTATCAAATTTTAAATTGTATAGAAAATTATTTACTACCGCAAACTTTCAAATATGATGCGCACAAATAAATAAAAATCTTGTTTTTTCTTTTTCAGTCCTTATAAATGAAAAAAAAAAATTTTAATCATGCAACTTTTAACAATTAATTCTAAATAGTAATACTTATGTTATTTGTTAATGAAAAAATTCATTTGTACCATATTGAAGTCTTATATTATAATCAATAAATACTAATAGAACACTTAAAAAATTCTAATAATTCACTATTTAAAAAATGTTATATTATCAATTTATTTAAAGTGATAGTGTAATATTTTTTCTCTTAATAACCACATGTAGAACTGATCGAAGCTAGTGACTAAATGTAAATGATATAGCGACAATGAAAGTAGACATCAAATCTATATTCATACAGTTTCTATCATGTCCTGATGTTTGTAAACAATAAAAGACGTTAAATGTTATAAATACCTCACCTAAGCTTGAATTAGTTTACCTATAAGCTTTTATACTGGATGTATCAAAGAATCAGTTGAATAATACTTATACACACATAGATATACACAAACATATACTTTGTAACGTTGTGTGAATTGTATAGAAATACAAAATTAGATTATTAATTCACAGTTCCAAAAAAAAAAAAAATTGTTATACATTATAAATCATAAATACACATAATTCATTAGTGCCACCACATTGACGTGATGCGTTCCAAAATGTTCGTATTTGTATAATTAATTAAAATATATCTGTTTCTAATTGATTAAGCAGACGTCACTCCTTCCAGATTGTTAATTTTATAAAAATTAAAAAATACTTAAATTTTATATACGTATTTTTGAACCTCTTTAATCTTTTTAAAAAGTAGCACATTGGCGATTCAGTGGGAGAAGTTGTATTATTGTAAAAATTAACAAATTTACTTGGAATCAAAGTGGAAAATAGTATGGCATTTGAAATAAGTTGTTAAAAATTTTAGCAATTTACGCATAAAATTTTCTGATTTTTTATTTTTTAACCATTCAAAACGGCTCTAAAATATCACTAATCATGTTGTATATTCTAATTTTTTTTAGATTTTATTTATTTATAAAATTAAAAAACAAAATCGAAATGAATATCTCCAGTAAGGTACATATTAAAAGCCATTTAGTTGATTACGCTCGAATTTAAAAGTTTTGTGGATATGATCTTATACGTATCTATGATTTTTGTACAAATGAATTATTATAATGAATTTTGTTAAATAAATCATAAGTTGTAAAAATTACAAAAATATTAAATAATTTGAAACTTATGTCAGTAATCACATTAGAAAAATATATAAAAATTATAATAATGAATAAAATGTTTTGTAAAATGAATTGTTTTTAAAATAGTTTGACTCGTTCAAACAAGGATATTGACTTAGTCAAATGTACCAAACATTATTAATAAATGAAACATACTTACAGGTAATTCCTGTCCACTTATTTTATTTTGATCTATTGAATCATCAATAGAAAATTCTGGTTTGATCGCTGAACTTGAATTAGTAGGATTATGTATGGAATTATCTTTAAGAGACTGCTGTATACCGACACAGATACTTGTTTTACTGATTCTATTTAAAATTAATTTTTTATAAAAACTAGTGATTGGTGGAAGAAATCAAAAGATGGTTTCGATGTGTATAATAAATAGAAACATTTTCTCTGATAAGAATAAATTAATTTTATCGCATCGTTTTCTAGAAAAGTTGGAATACTATGAAAATCGTATTTTCTGACTCTAATCTCTAATTTTATAAGTTATTTCAACTTTTCTCAAAAATGAAGCGATAAAATTAACCCATCTTTATAAAAGAAAGTATCAATTTTCATTATACAAATCGAAACCATCTTTTTATTTCTACCTTTAGCTGTTAGTTTATGGGAAAAAAAATTTTGTAATTAGAAAAGGACAGAGAGATACGGCGGCCTCATAAAGCATTCTTCGTAGTTCAATTGATTTTGTACACTAAAATTTTGTTGAGATATCTTATTTTCTTTGATACTTTTTTTATCCATACAGATTCCATGTTTCTGTTTAACAGATCTATATAAATCATTCCATATAAAAAATAAACTGGTATTTCCAACTTTACCATTATATCTATAAGACTCACTATCAGCTTTAAAATTTTCCAAAATGGAAAGTTCGATTTTACTTTGTAAATAATTCAAAATCTCATTTTTTTAAACAGTTTTCTTTGTTGAATTCACTTGTCCATATGATTCTTGAGGTTCATTTGATCTCTCTGGAATAATCAAGTGCGTTCGCTGAAAGAGGACACGAACCACAAATTCTAAATCTATTATATAATATTGTAACAAGATTCATGTTATTAATGGTTTTTTTTTAAGACAGATCCAAAATCTATTCAACTCATACTCAAAGTTTCATTTTCTATATTTGTTGACTTCCTTTTGATACCAAGCTTTGAAACTACGGAAAAAGAGACATCCAAAGGTTGATATATATGAGTCGAGTTAGGATGAAGAGCTATTAATTTAATTTCATTGATTATACAAAATTCAGTTAAAGGTAAAGATATATGAGAAGCATGTCCATCAACATATAAAATTACTGTTTTTTCAATATTATTTTCTATAAGCCATGAGTTAAAAACATTTGCTGCATATTCATAAACATTCTCTGTAAACATCCAGCCTGTCTCTGACCTTCCATAACTCCAACCTGTTGGCATTTTAGCAAAAATATCTGACGATATTCTTTGGTATAGAAAAAGGATGAGAGGAGGAGCAATCTGGCCTGCTGCATTGCCTGTCATCAGAATTCTTAGACTCCGTTTTTCATTGTTGTCTACTTTATTGTGAATATTTTTGTTTCCGTTACTTATTTATATCTTCATTTTCTTAAGATGCAGTGGAACAGTAGTTGCATCAGCATTAAATATTCTTTTGACATCTATATTGATTAAATTTTTTTCTTTAAGATAAAGTTCAACATTAGAAAACCATTGTTTTAAACCTAACTTGCTCACAGCAGCTCGAGATTGAGTTACATTCTCAGTCATTCTTTCTTTTATATTTCCGTGTCCTCTGAGAAATCCTTGGTACCAAGATCTACCTGGGCCACTTTCACTGAATAGATTTTATAAATTTAATTTTTCTACAGTCATTTTTACACTATGAACAAGATGATTTTTGGTTATTATAAAGCCATATTTACTGCACCAAAAAATCCACTTAACCAAAACTTTTTCTTCATTTGATGGGATAGCACTTGCAGGAACTGGTTTTTTATCATGATATCTATGAATTAGTTTTTCGTGTGATATTAAACGAGAAACTTTAAACCTTATACTAGCAGCATTTTTAGACATTCAACCTTTTACTGCTTCCATTGCAGCAGCAGAGTTATAAATGAAGAAATGGTTTTTCATTTGAAATGGTCAGTAATTAAAAGTGCTCGCACCATTTACCATTTACAGAGCAAGTAAATGGTAAATGGTCGGACCAGTTGGTGGTTACTAGGTGAGTAACTACTAACTGGTCTGACCATTTCCAGTTACTCACCTAGTAACTACTAACTGGTCCAGCCATTTACCATTCACTCACCCAGTTACTGGTAAATGGTCCGACCATTTACCATTTGCTCACCCAGTAACTGCTAACTGATCGATTCGACCATTTACCAGTTTTCCACCCGGTAACTGCCAACTAATTCATTCGGCTAGTTACCCTCCCAGTAACTGCGAACTAGTTCAACCATTTCCAGTTTCTCACCCAGTAACTGGAAAATGATCCGACCATTTACCAGTTTTTTAATAGTAACTAGTAAATGGTCCGACCATTTACCAGTTACTTGCTCTGTAACTGGGAACTGGTCAAACCATTTACCATTTACTTGCTCTGTAAATGGTAAATGGTGCGAGAATATATATATATATACAACGAAGATAGACGCTTATAGAAGCGTACTCTTAAATGGGAAATTTCTGCCAAAAATGAGTCACCCAGCTACTGAGGGCGCCACTAGATCCCATGTATTTTTATATCTATATATATCAAATTTTTCATATGTATAGATATACAAACAATGTTAAAGTGTTACCCAGCGTATCGGACGAAAAATTTAACCCAGAAGTACGCTTCTATAAGCGTCTATCTTCGTTGATATATATATATATATATATATATATATATATATATATCTACCTATATTATATAGTCAATTTGTTGGAGTACCCGCTGTATCACCCTCCATCCCGCTTCATTCCGCTCCAAGTTGCTCCACTACCCTTCTTCCAGCTCCATACTCCCCTCATTATCCCCTCCTAAAACCAGCTGAAATTCATGTTTTTTTTACATTATTTTTCAAGTAATCGGCGACACCAGGTGACTCCGTTCCGCTCCATGGGACTCCATTCCCCTCCGGGTCCCTCCGTGGAAATTTTTAATGCTAATTCAAATTTTGATTCCCATACCCCTCCATCTACCGCTCCATATAACAAATTGTAAACTAACGTTAAAATTCCGTTATTTTTGGTAAATTTTGCTCCGCATGCCCCTCCCTCACCCCTCCATTTATATTTTCTACGATATTGCCATTCAGCTAACGACGGTTCCATGTACCCCTCCATATACCACTCCGTTTACCCCTCCGTCTATGACTTTGCCTACCCCTCCACATTCCCCTCCACAAAATTTTTCACAAAATCATTGAAATTTTGAAAAATGTCAGCTCCTTGTCCCCTTCATGTACCCCTCCCTGATTCAAAACTTATGCAAATATTATTATAAATTATAAGTAGTAATTACATAAAATTTTGATATACATTTATTTAAATATAATATAATTCTTATCAAAATTTTACATGGAATTAAAGGATGAAATGAAGAATAATCAGTATAAAAAAGATGTTCTATTTCGTATTATTATAAGACATGTTACAATAATAGTTAATAGAAAAATGTTTGATTATTATGATTATTCTAATACACATATTTAAGCAAAAATTTAAAAGAAATTAATATTGTGAAAATTGTTATATAATAAATTAACAAAATTTTAAAAAAATAAATAACTTTTGAAAATTTGCTTAAATATGTTTCCAATGGTGGAGTAGGTTTGTAGGTTGAGCTTATTGTATAAGGAGGAAGGAACATAAGCTCTCATGGTTATGTAGGGCTACAGGCGAAGGAAACATGGTTTTATTTTAAATATTTATATGAGAATATTGAAATAATTCTAATTAATTTTAACATGTCTTAAAATTAATTAAAATGATTATGTTTATTTTTATATAATCATTTCAAATAAAACAAAAAAAAAACCAACGCGCCATTACATACCATACCTTGTTTATTATTTAACTTATGTTAAAAAAACGCTGCCAAGTGCTTTGGCGGAATGCTTTCTCATAGAGCTCTTTGAGTTTCATTATTTTTTTTATATTTATATAAATGTGATTTTAATATAAAAAAATCGTCTAACATTAATATTTATTAATAAATTTGTACTTTAAAAGAACGATGACAACGAAATTTTTAATCGTAACCACGCTAAGTAAAAAGATGGATAAAAAATGAAAATTTTTATGAAATAAATATAAAATTAAATAATTGATAATAAAGCTACGCTAAAAAAATTATTTTTTTAAAACTTGGTTTATAAAGACAGTAGCAAATAACTTGTATACAAATTTTTAGAGCAAATCTATCGAGTACTTTACGTAAAATGGAAAAAAACTGAAATATGAAAATTTTTCAAGAAAATTTTTAAAATTTTCTAAAATGAAAACTACGCTAAGAAGATCGGTTTATAAAAGTTATCCTTCTTTTGGCAGATGCAAATTATTCCCATGGAAATCTCAAAGCAAATTCATCAAGTAACTTACGTAAAATACAAAAAAAATTAAAAATCAAAAATTTTTTCAAATTCTTAAAATGGCTCTATAAAAAAAAACTACACTATGAATACCAATTTTCAATAGCTTCCCGTCTAGTTATACAAAAACATAGATGGTATACAAAATTTGAAGCAAATCCATCGAGTAATTTTCGAGATCTAACTGGTTAAATAAATAACATTTTCTTTTCAAAATTTCTTTTTCAAAATTTTAAAAATGCTCTAAAATTAAAACTACGCTATGAAAATCAATTTTTGAAAATTTTCCTTGTTTTGGCAGTTGCAAATAATTTCCCTACAATTTTTAGAACAAATCTATCGAGTACTTTACGTAGAATAAAAAAAAATAAGAAAAGAAGAATCGAAATTTTTTTTTAAATCTTTAAGATTCTCTAAAATTGTAACCACACTAAGAAAATTAGTTTTCAAAAGCTTATTTTTTTCAGACAATAGCGAATTAATTGTATAAAAATTTTGGAGAAAACTTATAGTATGGTTTACGCAAAATAGAAAATAAATGAAAAATGAAAAATTTTTCGAAAATTTTCAAAATGCTCTAAAATTAAAACTGCGCTGAGAAAATTAGTTTTCCAAAGCTTGTTTTCTTCAGACAGTAACGAATAAATTGCATACAAATTTTGGAGCAAATCTATCAAATGGTTTTCGTGAAATAGAAAAAAATTAAAAATAAAAATTTTTTAAAAAATTTTAAAAGTGCGCTAAGAAAATTAGTTTACAAAATTCTTTATACTTTTGTCAGTCGAAATTAAGTTCCATACAAATTTTTGAACAAATTCTTCAAGTAGTTTACGTAAAATACAAAGAAAATGAAAAATCGGAATTTTTTTAAAATTCTTAAAATGATTCTAAAAAAAAACTACGCTAAGAAAACCAATTCTCAATAGCTTCCGCACCAGTTGATCGAAAAATTGAATTGTATGGAAAATTTGAAGTAAATCCATCAAGTAGTTTTTAAGATTTTATTGGCTTAATAAATAGAAACATTTTTTTTTTAAATTTCAAAATGCTCTAAAATTAAAACTAAGCTAAGAAAATCAGTTTTTTAAAATTTATTTTATCTGGGCAATGACAAATAATTTCCGTGCAAATTTTGAAGCAAATTCATTGAGTAGTAAACAAAAAAAAACCAAAAAACGAAAAATCGAAATTTTTTTTTTTTAAACTTTAAAATGAAAACTACGCTAGAAGAACCAATTATCAATAGCTTCCCAGCAAGTTACTCAAAAAACTAAATTCCATGCAAAATTAGAAGCAAATCCATCGAGTAGTTCTCGAGATACAGTTTACTAACTGAAATCATACATCCACACACACACACACACACACACACACACACACACACACACACACACACACACACACACACACACACACACACACACACACACACACACACACACACACACACACACACACACACACACACACACACACACACACACACACACACACACACACACACACACACACACACACACACACACACACACACACACACACACACACACACACACACACACACACACACACACACACACACACACACACACACACACACACACACACACACACACACACACACACACACACACACACACACACACACACACACACACACACACACACACACACACACACACACACACACACACACACACACACACACACACACACACACACACACACACACACACACACACACACACACACACACACACACACACACACACACACACACACACACACACACACACACACACACACACACACACACACACACACACACACACACACACACACACACACACACACACACACACACACACACACACACACACACACACACACACACACACACACACACACACACACACACACACACACACACACACACACACACACACACACACACACACACACACACACACACACACACACACACACACACACACACACACACACACACACACACACACACACACACACACACACACACACACACACACACACACACACACACACACACACACACACACACACACACACACACACACACACACACACACACACACACACACACACACACACACACACACACACACACACACACACACACACACACACACACACACACACACACACACACACACACACACACACACACACACACACACACACACACACACACACACACACACACACACACACACACACACACACACACACACACACACACACACACACACACACACACACACACACACACACACACACACACACACACACACACACACACACAAAAACAAAAACAAACACACACAAACACACACACACACACACACACACACACACACACACACACACACACACACACACACATATACAGACATTTTCTGGAAACCACTTTATCGACTCACCGAGTTCAAATATGTACAAATTAATGAAAAAATAGAAAAAAAATTTTTTTATCGATACAATGCTTTCTCTATGAGAAAGCAATTATTTAATGTAAGGTTTGAATGACGGTACCTCTTTAGGTGGTCTGGAAATCTGTCATTCTTATTAACCCATTTAGGGCCAAACGACGGGAATTCGTACTCGACTTTCGACGCAATAACTTAATGCACAAATGTCCTGGAAAAAAATCCTAACATAGTGTTTCCAAAAGCTTAGCCTCCTCTTTTAGATGGCATAATTGGATTTGACCTACACTTTGAATTGAAAACGTTATAATCGATTTTCTACAAAAAAGTACGAAAATTTCACTTCTCTTTTTTTTTTAATTCGTATTTTGAGTCAGAAAAAGCTTTTTCTAGTTGCTCAAATCATGACGCCCAGTGCCATTAATATCTGTTCTTCAAAGTCTCATTGAAATTTTTCAAACATTCCTCTCGGCAAATTTAAGATGGCGGCCGAAATGAAAATTTTTTTTTCAAAATATTGCACATTTTTTTCTCAAAAACTATCAATTTAATCAAAAAATGCCTAAAAACAAAAATTTTTTAAAATTGACTAAAGAATGCTCTTAAATATTTTTTTAATTTTTCTCGGCATTTTTTGAAAATTTTGATTTTTCGATTTTCCAAAAATAAAAAATTTTCTCAAAAAATTCTGAAAAAATTTGAAAACATTCTATGATAAATTTAAAGACGCTTTTATTCTTATAAATTTTTCGACTAAGTCCATAGTTTTTGAGTAAAAAAAGTTTCAAACTGAAAAATGAAAATGTTTGTTTCGTATACGTGTTTGATCTTTATTAATATTTGCTAGGAAAAAATAAAAAACTTTATAGTTTCATGATTAGCGGTTATTTCACTCTTTTACGTACTATTTACAAAGAAAACCTTTTATATTATTACATCGATCAATCTTCACAGAATCTAATAGTAATCGATATGCTATGTTTATTCCTGATTGGCGCTATTACGGAATATTTCTATAAAAAATTTTTTTTTCTATATTATTCTTTAATCGTAAGCTGGGATTCTTTCGATAGTAAATCACAGTAAAATTAAGTGAAAAATCTCTATATTATTTATATCATTAATAAACTTTAAATACCTTACAATGTCTTAAAACAAGCAATCGCATAGTGATATAGCAGGATGTTCACGTCAAATATTTTCTAATACTTTATGTGGCGATTCTTGTGCAATGTTTGAACGAGAAAATCAAATTGATATTACCATGTTGTCAGACAATGATTCTGATATTGAATCTGGATCAGACAATGATATATCTGATGTTGAAGAGGTATCTGCTGAAATTGCGAATATATTGTCATACAAGAAAGTGTATGAATCTTATTCTGAAAATCAAAAATATTTAGAGTCACACCATAAGTATGAATGGGCTTTAGATGCGAAAAATTCTAAGGTTCCTGCAAACGAATATCTCTTGAAAGATAGCGATAAAAAAATGATTAGAAACAGTTCGCTATGTGAATTATTTGAAACTTTTTTTTCATCTGAAATGAAGAATCACATAATTAATTCATCTTTTGAAAATGATTTAAAATTAAGTGTTCCTGATCTTAATATTTATATAGTTATCATTATTCTTACTTCATTTAACAAACGAACGACAATAAAAGATTATTGGTCAATTGATCCACTACTAGAGTGTTCCATAGTGCGGTCAGCTATGTCTAGAAATCGTTTCTTAGAAATCCAAAGCAAAATAAAATACTCTAAAAAATCGGAGTTAGATTCTACTGATCCAACTTCTCGAGTTCGTACAATTTTTGAATTGTTTAGAAAAAATATTAAAAAATTTGGCTTTTTTGAAACTGCACTCGCCGTAGACGAGATGATGATCAAATTTTTCGGAAGACTAAAAATAAAACAATATATTCGAAACAAGCCAGTTAGATTTGGCATAAAAGTATGGGCTTTGTGTGGAGCTGATGGATTTGTATTTGATTGTGATATATATAGAGGGAAAAATGTGACTGATGACGGAATACTATCGAAGTGTGCCTTAGGAAGTCGCGTGGTCATTCATCTTTTACAACCTTTACTAATGAATGTAATCAATAAAAAACTAAGTCTCTACCATTCATACTGTGATAATTTTTTCACAAGTCTTGATTTATTTCTTCATTTAAAAAATATTGGTTTGAAAGCCACAGGTGTGGTGAGAAAAGATAGAGTAAAAGAAAAAAATGAATTGAATAAAAAAGCTAGTCGTGGAACTTACATAGTTAAAAATGATAAAAATAGCGGTATGAATTTTATTACACTATTGGATTCAAAAGAAGTATCTATACTGTCGACAGCAGCAGGAGTTGAGCTACGAAAAAGTGTCAAGCGATATTCAAAAACAGAGAAAAATAAAGTAGATATCAACTTGTCTGCTGCATTTGCCATCTATAATAAGTATATGGGGGGTGTAGATTTACACGACCAATATTGTAGCTCAATCTCACCATGAAAAGTAAAAAATGGCCCTTTTCAATTTTTGTAAGATTAATTCAGTCTTCTCTGACTAACGCTGTTATTATTTTTAATTCTGTTAAAGAGGAACGAAAGAAAATGCCTATAAAGGACTTTGCAATGTGTGTTTCACGTGAATATTTACAGAAAGCAGAACTGAATAGTCACGAACTTAGTAGAACTGAAAAGCAGAGAAGTTGTGGGTTGAAATGCGAGAAAAGAAGTTACTGGTTTTGTGAAAAATGTGATCATTATTTATGTAAAACTTGTTCATCGCAAGTCCACAATAATTAAACTAAATCGTGAGAGGCTAAGGGACTCACGTAAATCAAGCACCCCGAATCGTGAGAGGCTAGGAGACGCACGTAAATCAAGCACCCCAAATCGTGAGAGGCTAGGGGACTCACGTAAATCAAGCACCCCAAATCGTGAGAGGCTAGGGGACTCACGTAAATCAAGCACCCCAAATCGTGAGAGGCTAGGGGACTCACGTAAATGAAGCACCCCGAATCGTGAGAGGCTAGGGGACTCACGTAAATCAAGCACCCCGAAGGGTACAAAATCTCACCACGTCCACGTTCGTGTCCCTGGATTAGACAAAGAGTGAGAAGTAAGATTTGAAAAATATAAATGGGATGAAAATGGAAATTTTTATTTTTCAGTTTGAAACTTTTTTTACTCAAAAACTATGGACTTAATCAAAAAATTTATAAGAATAAAAGCGTCTTTAAATTTATCATAGAATGTTTTCAAATTTTTTCAGAATTTTTTGAGAAAATTTTTTATTTTTGGAAAATCGAAAAATCAAAATTTTCAAAAAATGCCGAGAAAAATTAAAAAAATATTTAAGAGCATTCTTTAGTCAATTTTAAAACATTTTTGTTTTTAGGCATTTTTTGATTAAATCGATAGTTTTTGAGAAAAAAATGTGCAATATTTCGAAAAAAAAATTTTTATTTCAACCGCCATCTAAAATTTCCCGAGAGGAATGTTTGAAAAATTTCAATGAGACTTTAAAGAACAGATATTAATGGCACTGGGCGTCATGATTTGAGCAACCAGAAAAAGCTTTTTCTGACTCAAAATACGAATTAAAAAAAAAAGAGAAGTGAAATTTTCGTACTTTTTTGTAGAAAATCGATTATAACGTTTTCAAATCAAAGTGTAGGTCAAATCCAATTATGCCATCTAAAAGAGGAGGCTAAGCTTTTGGAAACACTATGTTAGGATTTTTTTCCAGGACATTTGTGCATTAAGTTATTGCGTCGAAAGTCGAGTACGAATTCCCGTCGTTTGGTCCTAAATGGGTTAAAATTCAATAAAAATCTTCAACCATAGTTATAAACAATTAAGAAGGGGCCGAACTATCTGTCTTTGTCTAGTAGCGTTTTTCATCATTTATGTAAACACTATCCGGTATAACAAGAAAAAAATAGCAGCCCCCGCTAGATATTAGTATAATAAGTAAATTTTGTGATAACAAACAAATTTTTTTATTGCGTAGTTTTTGAGTAATTAGAGACCTACCAAAAAAAGATAGGTTATATTCTAGATGGCTAGTAGGTCTCTAATTAGTCAAAAACTATGCGGTAAAAAATTTGATTGTTATTACAAAACTTACTAATTATACTAATATCTAGCGGGGGCTGCTATTTTTTTCTTGTTATAAAGGATAGTGTTTATATAAATAATGAAAAACGCTATTAGACAGAGACAGATAGTTCGGCCTTCTCTTAAAATGGTAAAAATAATTTTGTAAGTAAGATGTAATTATATAATTTTAAAATATTGGGATTTATAAATAGGGGGTTGGCGAGCAGCGCAAGCAGGGGTGAACCCCCCCCCCCCAGTATATATATGTATATATATGTGTGTGTATATATATATATATATATATATGACGAGTTCTAGAGGCTGTGTGTGCATGCGCGTATACATTTTTATACGTGTGTGTACGTGTTTGCTTGCGTTTGTACGTATTTGTACGTGTTTGTACGTTAAAGCACGTGTTTGTACGTGTAGGTATTTGTACGTGTTTTTACGTGTTTGTACCTGTTTTTACGTTAATGTACGTGGTTGTGTGTGGTTGTACGTGTTTGTACGCGTTTTTGCGTGTATGTACGTATTTATATGTCTTTGTACGTGTTTGTATGTGTTTGTACGTGTTTTTACGTATTTATACGTTAATGTACGTGTATGTATATGTGTTCACGTGTTTGTACGTGTTTGTACGTGTGTGTACGTATTTGTACGTGTATGTACATGTTTTTACGTGTTTTTACGCTAATGCACCTGTTTGTACGTGTTTGTACGTTAACGTACGTGTTTGTACGTGTAGGTATTTGTACGTGTAGGTATTTGTACGTGTAGGTATTTGTACGTGTAGGTATTTGTACGTGTAGGTATTTGTACGTGTATGTACGTGTTTGTACCTGTTTTTACGTTAATGTACGTGTTTGTGTGTTTTTATAAGTGTTGGTACGGGTTTTTACGTGTATGTACGTATTTATATATCTTTGTACGTGTTTGTACGTGTTTTTACGTATTTATACGTTAATGTACGTGTATGTATATGTGTGCACGTGTTTGTACGTGTTTGTACGTGTGTGTACGTATTTTCACGTGTATGTACATGTTTTTACATGTTTCTACGTTAATGTACCTGTTTGTACGTGTATGTACGTGTTTGTCCGTGTTTGTACGTTAATGTATGTGTAATACATCACATTTTTTTAGCTAGAAATATAGCTAGAAATCTAGCTATATTCCTCATAGATATACAGCTAAAAAAACACATGAATATAGCTATGATACACATCAACATAGCTGTATTTTCACTACCTATATTTTTAGCTATATATATATTTCTTTTTTTACCGGGAGGTCATTTTAAAACTATTACAAAACAATTTTAAAATAATTACCAAGTTACCATAGTAAAATTTTGAACCTTTTAATCATTCTAATAACACCTATAAATTTTTATTAGTTCACATTTCTACTGAAAAAAATGACTTGAGATCTCACACGAGATCTCACATGAGCTCTCACGATTGAAAATGAAAGGAGATCTCAAATGAAAACTCACATGAGATCTTACTTGAGATTTCATGTACCACGAAATTTTATTTCTCCTGATACCCAATCTCACGTGAGATCTCGTGTGCAAAATAATTAATTTTTCCCGATACCCGATCTAACATGAGATCTTACGTGAGATCTCATATGCAAAAAAATTTTATTTTCTCCTACACTTATAGCTGTAATCAATGTCAACGGCATCAAATATGAAATTTGGTCTATAATTCAATTAATTTTTATATGTTCTAACATTACGATTAAATGATCCTACTTTACATCTACAAAGCAATCCTTATCTAAAGCATGTTATTATGGATTATAGTTTCAAACTATATTCGAGCATGATTATACTTGGCGGTTAAATAATAATAATAACAATCGAATTTTTTACGAAGATTTAGACGATATTCACAAGTAATAGTTAAGAAACTAGTCACTACAATTATGCATATAGCCTTTAACACTCGAGAAGGTCATCACTTTTCAGTGAGGTCTGGAGCGATGCCGTTCGTATACAAAGGTTTCTACAGAGTTTGTGTATTCACAAATTGAGCTACTTATTTCATATCGCAGACGAAATCATGTATACGAGGCTCGGGGTCAGTACAGTGATTAATGACAGTTTTTCTTATCAATAGGTAGTGTCGTTCTATGACGCACGCTGCATCTGGTTTAGGTTTACGGCATAACACGTCTTACCAATTGTTACACAATTTTCATGTTGCCGTAAAAACAGTTGCAGCTTTATTTATGTCTTGGAACACTATGACAAACTACCTTCAGTGAACTCACTGTGACTTAGTACTTAATATCTTTTTTTCATCATACTGATAAATTATTTTTACATATCGTTTACAATTGCATCATACAGATTTAAATAATATAGGTTTTTATAACTTAAAGAATTATTGATTTTACTTCTATTTTAGAGTATTATCGCAATCTTATTGCTTGATTTCCTAATTCAGTCGTAAATCTAACGTGATCTGAAAAATTTTTAAATCGTGCTCGAATATAATTTCAAACCATGATATATTGTGACGTTTGGCTTTTCTGGCGGTTTCCGTAGACAACTCGTTGACGTAGGTGGCATCAGACTTTTACTTTTACCTGAGGGTCGATGCTGGAAGATGGTCGGTCGGGGGTTCGAATAAGCCAAAGTTCAAAACTTATAAACTAAATTGAAATTACTGAATGAAAAATGAATTTAATAATGAAAAGTTAACTTTAATAAAAGATATGCATAAAAATTCAACTGTAATTAATATTAAGAAGAAAAGAAATTTACTATTGTGTTTGAATAATAATTAAATTGGTGAAATAACAAATCTTAAAACTAAAGCGGTAAATGACGGGGCGGATTTACAGAACAGGTTTAGCGGAACTGGTAAATGAGTATGAGTCGTGTATTTTATATTTTTCACAATAAATATTCTTTGCATTTATTGAATCAACTTAAAACTAATACAAGGTTAATTAATCAAATAGTAACCTCGTAAAATTGGCCGGAAACGGCGGCACGCAAAAATATGAATAATCATATAATGCTAAGATCAAATTATATCTTTAGGCGGTCGATATTATTTTTACCGGTAATGCGGTTTAACAAAATTATACTTATTAATAATTTCCGACCGGTATCGGTTACAAACTAAAAGTTAAGAAAGGATAGACTATTTACAGGTTACGAGATTTCTTTGATCTCTTTCTGGCGGTCGGTATTTATCTTTACCGGTGACGCGGTTTTTAACAGTCTTATTATTAATAAATTCCGAACGATATCGGTTACAAACTAGAATGAAGGAAAGATAACAAACTATATACAGGCTACGATATTATCGACGGTTAGCCCGGTTGGAACCTACTTTACCGGCTGTAGATAATACGAGCGGTGTCTCCGTGACATTCGGTACAGGCTTAGGGTACAGGCTGGTGTCAGAGGGAGACAGGAAAGGTTACCTCCAAGTCTTTACGTAGACATGGAGGGGATGTACTAGTCGTGCGTACTCGCATCGACTAGCGGAGGACCTACCCCGACCGAGAAGGTGGTGGTAGTTGTCAGGAATCAGTGTCGGGCCATCCCACCCTTACACTGACGGAGAGGTTGGCGGCTAACGTAGGGCAATCCCACTCTTACGTAGCTTAAGACAGGAATACGGGTAAAAGTAACTCCCACTGTGTCGAGCAATCCCACTCTTACACAATGGAAGGGGAGAAGAGTCCAATGCTGGCTCGGCGGCTCGCTTATATATGCTACGGAGCTCGCTATTCCCGTTGCGGGAGTAACGCCGCGTAGCGGCTAAGCATATGAACTATGTCTAGCGCGATTTTTGAATCGTCGCAATATCTATCTATCCATCTTTGGGGTTTAACCACCTACAGCCTATTTGGCCTAGTAAGTGACACCTTGACCACCTTTGTGTTCCGGTGTTCTCGCGTTCGAAACCATACCTCAATTTTCCCTAACTCCGGTAGGTGGTGCTCGATCGTGCAGGCCTACTTAGGCGGGGAGCATCGCTTAACCCATCCTTTTTGACGCATCGGGAGCTCAACACCTACGCGGCAGAACAGTCTGGTTCAACCATAATAGTGGAACAGTCGCGTTCTGCCTTACCAGCCCTCGAGTGACTTTCGTCGGTTTTTGTTAAAACCGAAAAAAGTCTCTTAGGGGTGGTCCACCGCAGTGTCAGTGAGCTTGGGACATCCCCCACTTCCAATATTTAGATTAAGAAATGGAGAAAAAATCCCGACCTCAACGGGATTCGAACCCCGGCCCTCGAGTGACTTTCGTCGGTTTTTGTTAAAACCGAAAAAAGTCCCTTAGGGGTAGTCCACCGCGGTGTCAGTGAGCTCGGAACATCCCCCACTTCCAACATTTAAATTAAGAAATGGAGAAAAAATCCCGACCTCAACGGGATTCGACCCCGGCCCTCTGCGTGAGAGTCGGATGCTCTAGCCCCTGAGCCACCGCGGTTCACCATGATATATAATCATATCCATGTAGGCAATTTACATAGTTTTTATATAAAGAATTATATTTGTATGCAATGTAAGTCTAAACGTTAAAAGTAAGGTAATACACATATTTTATTATTATACTAATTGTTATGTTAAAGGTCAGTTTTAGACGAGGTTTTAGACATTTTTTACTGATCGAAAGTAGCGAAAGAAGTAATTTCGATTATTTTCAATGAAAATTTATATCAGAATTGCTTTCACATGTAAATATCTATTCATTTTAATAAATGAGAAATGGAAGCGTGTAAATTTGTTAATGTTCAAAGAACAAGCCAAAAAAAATAAAAAATAAAATATCTTTTTTAGCTATTTTCGATTGGTAAAGTTAGTCGAAAGCTGATACTTAATTGGAAAAAGTCACCATAAAATACAATGCAAAATAAATGAAGTAGCCAAAATAAGAACTACTGACCGCGGGCAAGATGCTTGGGGTCTTATGACTCCACTAAATTTATCGAATATGATGATGTTATAGTGATCGAAGACGTATTTATAATATTAGTGTAATTATATACGTTAAGGGCGTGATGAAGCTTCAGCTTCTGATAATATTTCTGATCCAAGTTTATGAGTAAATGGTGAATTTAATCGGGTTTTTCCACTTCAAGAAACAAAGTTGTAGGATGCAAATTGAGTGCGGACAACTAAAGAAATCTACCAAAATCTTATACTGAAAAAGTTATATAAAAATTTTTAATTTATAGTATTTTGAGGTTAAGATTATCAACTTTGATATCTAATTTGCTATCCAAGTTCGTGAAAAAATAACAGTTCCAAAGGATTTTTTATTTTTATTGAGATAATTGTACTAATATAGCTAATGTCAAAATTTGTCAAAATGTAAAGAAGAAGACTTAAAAAATAAAAAATAAATAAATATATTTTTCAAATTTTTTAAATTGATTAAAATATATAAGAGATCCCATGTGAGATCACATATGAGATCGCACACGAGATTGCATATGAGATGTCACATGAAATCGCCTATGAGATCGCATATGAAATCGAATGTATATTCGTTAAATTTTCAAAATAACATAAATATATGTGCGATCTGACATGAGATCTTACATATATTTATTTTATTTTCAAATTTCAACGAATATATATGAGATTTCAGATGAGGTCTCACATGAGAGCTCATACAAAATTTTCAGTAGAGATGATTTTTCTTGGCTTGTTTTTGAAATTTGTACATATTTACACTCTTCTGATTCTTTTTTTCTTAATTTATTATATATATTTTCAATAATTTATTTAAATTAAGTTTATACCTATAAGTAGAATCGGTGGTAGCACAGGAACTAAGGCTCTTGGCTCATGCTGTTGTAGACCGAAGTTTAATCCCTGGGAAAATTTTGGAAAAATATTTCTGAATTTTTCTCTGTGAAATAGAACTAGGAGACCAGGAAAAACCAATTAAAAATTGCCCCCGACCAATATAAATTACGGGTCTCAGTCCACAGCGATCAAGAGACCAACTGTCAATAAAATAAAGGAGAAAATGATATCTCCAATCCCTAGTGGAAATATGAAATGTGCATTACTGTTTGAAATAGTTTAAAATTATTCAAAACTGTTTAGTAATGTTTAAAACTGTTTAAAACTGTTCACAATAGTTTATAAGTGTGAAATTTCTGGCATTTAAAACAGTTATAAAAAGTTTTCAACATTTTTTAACAGTTTTGAACAATACAGAATAATTTGAAACTAAAGTGAACATTTTCTCGTATATATTATATAAATTTTAATATATATAAGAAAGTTTTTACAAACACAAAATTATGAAACACTGTTTGAAATCATTTCGAAATTTTTTTAACTCTTCAAAACTGTTTAAAACTATTTAAAAGTGTTAAAAACTTCTTAAAATCTTTCAAAACTGTTCAAGTTAATAAATAATAATTCATATTGATTTAAAATTGTTTTGAAATATTTTGAATATTTAAAATAATCTATAACTTTTAAACATGAAAAATTAAAAACTGTTAAACACCGTTTGAAATCATTTCGAAATTTTCAAAACTTTTTAAAAGTGTTTGGAAATGTTTAAAACTGTTTATAACTGTTTTAAATGTCCTAAATTTCGCCCTTATAAACAGTTTTAAACAGCTTTGAACAGTTTAAAAAATTTTTAAACATTTCATTTTTCCGCTAGGAATTCTGATATTTATTTATATGACAAAAAAAAGAAATTTATTTTTAAACAATATTTGATCCATAAAGTATAGGTCTAAAGCAAACCCTTAGAAATTTTGTTTCATAATAGGTCATTTATTTTTGTCCTTTTCTAATCTAAATCTCAACTTTATTATATATTGTGTCATGGAACGAATTTTTAAATTGGTGTTATTCAAAAACTAAATAGTAATAAGAAGATATAATTTTTTTATAAATTATTGATTTTTTCAATAATATAGCATAAAAGAAAAATATAATTTGACATTAGTGAGCAATAAAATAATCAATGATTGTTAATCAAAAACATGTATTATTTGTAAGATATTAAAAGAAAACAGACACGTTTGTTCTAAATTTATCCTAGAGCAGGTCGCTCATCTTTGTCCGTTCATATTAAAGAAATGAAATTTCATTTTTAACTGCAGAATGTTTAAAAAAAAGAAGCCTTATTTTTCACCATAAAAATAGTTATTATACATTGTTTTGAAATGATATTAAATCAGTATGTGAAAATGTTCCTTTTATCACGGAATTTCACGCAAAATTTGTGACTACACAGCGTAAAAAGTTTTTTTAACTTTAAAGAAGCTGTTTTTGAATAGAAGAAATGCGGTGCAAAGAAATGAATTTCGTTGAGTCAAAGAAAAATCATTTTTAAATTAATGAAATAATTTTTAAAATAAAAAAACTTAAAATATTCTTTAATAAATTATTATATTTGAAAAAAAAAAATTTCGAATTTAGAAAAATATCTTATTAACTTTAAGAAATTAGTCACTTCCAAAATAGTGTTGAAAATCAGTAAAATCTCTTTTTAACAATAGAATGTTTGTTGGTGCAAAAAAGCGGTGTAATTTATTACATTTCTTTACATTAAAAAGAGAATTTTGAATTGAAAAAAAAATAATTGTCAGAATAAAGAAAATATAACTGAAAAAATTTTCTTATTAAAATAAAGTAATTATTATTTTGATTAAAAACGTCCATTTCAGTAAAAAAAAAATTCACGACAATTATTTATAAACATAATTACAAAAAATAGATTTTAATTGAAATCAACATTTAACTGTTTTAAAGAAATATTTTTTTTTAATAAAAAAATAATTCTTTGAATCAAAAAAGTTTCAGTAATTAAAAAAAATTGAAATTTATATTGCAGAAAAAGAACTTGAATTTGTTGAAATATTTATTTGAACTAATATTTTTAATTTACTTGTTACAAATTATTTCTATGCTTAGAAGTGATGTTTCATGTTTTCAAAATAATATATGCTTCTACAAAAAATTATTGTTTAGGCTTGAAAAATTGAGATATATTTTTAAAGAAAGATAACATTTATTCAATGAATAGTTACTTCTATTTGGTATGCAGAAATTTATACGCAATCTTTTTATATGCATGAAAATATTTTATTGAAGGAAAAAAATTTTATTTCAATTATTTAATTTAATTTTTATTTTGACATTAAGAGATATTAATTTAAAATAAAATTAATAATTTCCAGTATGAGATATTGTTAAGTTCAAGAAATATCTTATGTATCTTGAGAAATATTTTATTGATATTTAAAAATTTTATTTTCACTGACGGAATAGATGATATTGATAAAAAAAATATTTTACCGATTGCCCGAAAGAATATATTTATCACAAATAAATTCATAAATTTTATACCTAAGGATTACAGTGAAGTTGAGAGTGGTGATTTTTAACGAAGTAAAATCCGTTATTATCAAAGTCCTCACAATCGTCTGGCACAAAAGATACAAGAGTATCTTTTTTTTTTTTACTTTTCTAATACATCAACTTTGTTCCACATGCTTGTCGGGATCGCGCACGCCGTATTCGCAAAATTTATATATATATATATATATATATATATATATACATCGCGAGCATTTGGAACAGTATGTGTTGCATCGTATGGATGCGTTCACAGACTTTTTATTGTCTTGCTTACAAAATTACGTTCGCATACAAATGGTTGTGTTAAATACGCTTTATGAAGTTGCACACCAGTTATGCTTAGTATATTGCTGTGTCCAAAATTCTACTGCACATACGGGGGGTTTCTTTATAGATAAGCTGTATCGACCGATCAGAAAGCTTCTTTAGAGCTATTTAACGCGTGATTAATTTTGTGAATAAGACGTGTGCAGCCCCGAGAAGCATTTGGAACAAAGCCGGTGTATAAGAAGAGTACAAAAAAAAAATACTCTTTTGTGTCAGACGATTGTGAGGATTTTGATGATAACGGATTTCACTTCGTTAAAAATAACCACTGTCAACTTCACTGTAATCCTTCGAGTCACAAAGGCGAATATTCGAGAGCCAACATTTTATTTCTTGCAGGTGAGATAAAAATATTTAATCCTTTACTATAAATTTTATAAATAGAAATTATTTTCATTATTTAAATAAGATTGAAAGTATTATTTCTAAATAAATTAAAAGTATTATTTTCATTGTTAAAATATGTTAAAATAAATAGCTCCGTTTTTAATAAAATTTATTATAATTGAAAATAGACTAAAAATAAATGAGAGAAAATTTTTTTTCAATCAACTTATTATTTCTTAATAAAAAAAATAGTATTTGTTATTTAATCTATTTTGAATATATATTCTAGCCATATGAATTTTCATTATCATAGACGATCTTAGACTGCTATTCATAGACCTAACTCAAGTAGCGGCTGTTACTTGAACCTAATTCTGTCTTGGTCGCTCCATGATAAGAATAAATGATAAATGATAAAACCCTTACTTGATCTAATAGATACACTAGAAAAAAAATTTCTTCGTAACCCAAAAAATTTTATTATATCGAATACATTTTTTATGGCAATCGAAATATTTTTTGGATCAATATCATTTATTCCGTCAGTATAAATAACATTATCGCCATTCCAACCCTAAAATCGCAATTTCGCTGTTTTTTTTAGTTAAAATAAATTTTTTTTTCCTTCAATAAAAGATTTTGATGCATCTAAAAAATATTTCGAATTAATTAATTTCTTCGTAACAAATTTTGACCAGGGGGAATTTTTAATTGGTTTTTCCTGGTCTCTTAGTTCTATTCCTTAGAGAAAAATTCAGAAAAATTTTTCCAAAATTTTCCCGGGTATTAAACTCCGGTCTACTACCGGAGTGAATCAAGAGCCTTAGCCCCTGTGCTACCACCGATTCTACTTATAGGTATGAACTTATTTTAAATAAATGAGAAGCGGAAGAGTGTAAATATGTTTAAATTTAAAGAACAAGCCGAGAAAAATCTCTACTGAAAATATTGTATGAACTCTCATGTGAGATCTCATATCAGATCGCACATACATTTATTTTATTTTAAAAATTTAATAAATATACATTCGATTTCATATGCCATCTCATAGGCGATTTCATGTGACATCTCATATACAATCTCGTGTGCGATCTCATATGTGATCTCATATGGAATCTCTTATATATTTTATTCAATTTAAAAAATTTGAAAAAGATATTTATTACTTTTAATTTTTTTCGTCTTGTTCTTTAAATTTTGACAAATCTTGACATTAACTATATTAGTACAATCATTTTAGTTAAAATAAAAAATCCTTTAGAGCTGTTATTTTTTTATGAACTTACACAGTAAAATATTTTGTGTAATTCGTCAAATTTTTTTTTACAAAAATTTTGGTGTTAAAATTTTACAAACATCTTTGTAAAATCAACAAAAAAGTTTTTGTAATTTAAAAATTTCTGTGTACTTTTAAAATCAACACAAAAATTTTTGTAGAATTAACACACGGAGTTTGTTATTTTTACAAAAATGTGTGTATTACACTGAAAAAAATAGAATCTAGAACCAATGAGAATCCGCTTGGTGGTAGAAGATTTTCGTTTTGTTTTAAGCCATAGTAGAATTCCGCTTGACTCTAGAGGAAAATCTGCTTCAATGATATCGACTTCCTTCTAATAGATATTCTGCTACCACCTAGCAGAAATATTTTTGAAGCAATTAAACTTTAATATGATGAATATTCATCTTGATTATAGTTATTAGGTACAACTAAATTTCTATTTGATTCAAGAACTAAGAATCAAATAGATTTTTCCTCTTACTCCTAGATTCTATTTCTTTCAGAGTAAGTTATTCGAAAAATCTCATACTTTTAATAATTCAATATTAGCATTATTATTATTATATGCAATAAAAATGCCATAAAGCAAGGTAAAATTTAGTTTGCAAATATTAATTTCTGCTAAGTTAAAAAATTTGTATACTTTTTTTCCTTCTCGAACGTCGCTATATTCATGCTCTTTATGATGCTAATCAACGACGGTGCTCGTAAGTGTGTTTGTGAACAAAGCATATATAACTTACAGTAGTGCTTATATCAATCGGTTGCTGAGAGCGGGATTCAAACTCAGAACCCCGAGATTACTAATCCAATGCTCTACCGACTGAGACACTAACCGGCTCTATTTCTATACTTATAAATGATGTATTTGTATTAAAAAATGATCGGCTCTTTTCGTAATCATTCATTTACGTTCGCCTTTAACGACAATATAATATTGTCAAATGAGTTAAGTTTAGTATGATTTTATTGATCCACTCCAACGTCCATCATTTTATCCTTTTTCTTATATTTCTTTATCTCTCTCTCTTTTTTAAATATACTAACAGAAAGAATTACGAGAAAGTCATTATTTATTATTTAATCATTTTAACAAAAATAAATGTGTAAAATTTACAAATTTTATTATTCAAAATTTTGTATTATTCATGAACTTTTATGTTAAAATTTGAACTTCAAAAATCACACAAAAAAAAAATGTTAATTTTAACACAAAAAAATTTGTGTTTCATTTGTAACGCTTATGTGTGTTAAAATTACAAATTTTTTTCCACTGTGTAGATCGTAAATTAGATATAAAGTTGACAAACCTAATCTCAAAATACTATTAGTTGAAAACTTGTATTTAACTTGTCAAGTATAAGATTTCGGTAGATTTCTCTAGTTGTCCGCACTAAAGTTGAATCCTACACAGTGAAAAAAAATTTGTAATTTTAACACACATAAGCGTTAGAGATGAAATACAATTTTTTTTTGTGTTAAAATTAATAAGTACGCACATGTTTGTAAAATTTTCGAACTCCATGTGTTAATTCTACAAAAAGTACACATATATTTTTAAATTACAAAATTTTTTGTGTTGATTTTACAAACATGTTTGTAAAATTTTAATACAAAAATATTTGTACAAAATAAAATTTCACGAATTACACAAAATTTTTTACAGTGTACAACTTTTTTTCTTTAAGTGAAAAAACCCGATTAAATTCTCCATTTACTCATAAACTTAGATCAGAAATATTATTAAAAAGGAAAGCTTCATCATGCCCTTAATGTATTTAATTACACTAATATTATAAATACGTATTCGAACACTAGAACATCATCATAATCGATAAATTTAGTGGAGCCATAAGACGCCATGCATCTTGTCCGGGGTCAGTAGTTCTTATTTTGGCTACTTCATTTATTTTGCATTGTATTTTATGGTGACTTTTTCCAATTAAGGATCAGCTTTCGACTAACTTTACCAATCGAAAATATCTAAAAAAGATATTTTATTTTTTATTTTTTTTGGCTTGTTCTTTGAACATTAACAAATTTACACGCTTCCATTTCTCATTCATTAAAATGAATAGATATTTACATGTGAAAGCAATTCTGATATAAATTTTTATTGAAAATAATCGAAATTACTTCTTTCGCTACTTTCGATCAGTAAAAAATGTCTAAAACCTCGTCTAAAACTGACCTTTAACATAACGATTAGTATAATAATAAAATATGTGTATTACCTTACTTTTAACGTTTAGACTTACATTGCATACAAATATAATTCTTTATATAAAAACTATGTGAATTGCCTACATGGATATGATTATATATCATGGTGAGCCGCGGTGGCTCAGGGGCTAGAGCATCCGACTCTCACGCAGAGGGCCGGGGTCGAATCCCGTTGAGGTCGGGATTTTTTCTCCATTTCTTAATTTAAATGTTGGAAGTGGGGGATGTTCCGAGCTCACTGACACCGCGGTGGACTACCCCTAAGGGACTTTTTTCGGTTTTAACAAAAACCGACGAAAGTCACTCGAGGGCCGGGGTTCGAATCCCGTTGAGGTCGGGATTTTTTCTCCATTTCTTAATCTAAATATTGGAAGTGGGGGATGTCCCAAGCTCACTGACACTGCGGTGGACCACCCCTAAGGGACTTTTTCGGTTTTAACAAAAACCGACGAAAGTCACTCGAGGGCTGGTAAGGCAGAACGCGACTGTTCCACTATTATGGTTGAGCCAGATTGTTCTGCCGCGTAGGTGTTGAGCTCCCGATGCGTCAAAAAGGATGGGTTGAGCGATGCTCCCCGCCTAAGTAGGCCTGCACGATCGAGCACCACCTACCGAAGTTAGGGAAAATTGAGGTATTATAGTATTTACAGGTTTCCGTATTGAGTCTAAAGTCTACGTTGAAACCTAAAACGGTTCAATTTTTACAAACTACTATTGATAATCCTCGTAACATATTGAAATACCAACTTGTCTACGTAACGCCAGAAAAACTAATGAAAAATAAACTTATTCGTGAATTTGTTGCAATTTTAACGGAAGCAAATTACATAAAACGAATTATTTTTGACGAAGCACATGTCATTATCTTATGGGGCAGAACATTTAGGAAATCCTGTTCGGAAGTAATTTTGTTTTTAATTGAAGAACTGCAAATCAATTGTCCATTTTCATTTTACACAGCTACTTTGCATTATTCTGATTTAATCTACCTTCGAAACATATTAAATGTTGACCGTATGGTGGAAGAATTTCATGGTTGGTATATAATTAATAAAATTGAATTGTTGTTAATTCTTTTTATTTCAGGTCATCCAGCACGATATAATTTAATGTTAATCGTTATAGATATTAAATATATTTATTCGTACAATACCCTTAACCTCGGAATGGCTTCGACTTTGCATACTTTAATAAATCGTAATTACTACAATGCTTCACGTATTGAATTAGACCGTCAATTACATACAGCAAACACCCTAAACTACGACAAGAATTATTCGATGAAATTTAATATTATATATGCATTGTTGAAAACAGTTTTTCATAACAAAAAAGGAATTATTTATTGTTGGAAAATAAGCACATGTATTAAATTAAAATACTATTTAGCTGCAAAAGATCTATGGAATATTTTTGTTTTTATATCGCAAACGCCGACAACTGAAAAAGAAGAAATTTAAAAATTTTTTAAATATAATCGTAAATCGTGCATAATAATTGCAACATTGGCTTTCGGTATGGGTGTCGATAGTAATGATGTAGATTTTGTACTACAATGTGATATGTTCAGTAATATCAACGAATACTTACAACAAATAAGCCGTGCCGGTCGTGACGGTCGAACAGCCAGCTGTGTATCTTTATATTGCTATGGCGATTATATACGGTTAGAATTAAATTCACGATACTATAAATGAATAATGAAATCGCTTAATCTAGTTTATTATTTCGTATTTCAGATTGAAAAATTACAAACGCGTCGAACAGAAAAAATATAATTTAGATGAGATTGAATATACCCGACGATCTCGAGATTTGTACAACTTAATGTTATTTATGAAAAATCAAAACGTATGCAGACACAAAAATATAACATTTTATTTTAAACACGCTTTTCAACAAATGAATTGCAATACTTCATGCGATGTTTGTACTAATATGCAGATAGACCTTCATTATGAAAATAATATAATAAACGTCTATGTAGATAACGGCGTTGTATTAGTTTCCAATTGTATTCAACAATTAAGCAATTACTTTGGTCAACCAATAATACCCATACAATACGTGATAGATACTTTATTAGGCAACGTTACTCATTTGGCAGGAAACAATGATCAACAAATAATTGGACTCACTTCGTTTGCTTCGATGTTACACTGGAACATCAACGGATTATACATTATTTTAAAATATATGAAAGAAATTTTAAATTTACTTAGAATAAGTATAAAACGAAAAAGATTACAGGATAATGAATATTACTATGAAGAAGTCACACTTGTATCATTGTTTTACGAGTTGTATCCTAACGAAGCAGGTTCTTTATATGTAGAATTGCTAAGCGACCATCTCCCAATAAATCGTGTATTTTCAAATAATTATAATACCCAACCCATCCGTTATATCGGTAATATCCATTTAACTTTCTCATAAACAATTTTTCACAAATCACTGTACATTTTTAAGTTTAAAGATAATATAACAATAATTGATTAATATAATATATATATTTTAACAGGTTACAAATGGTTATTAATATATAACGATTTGCCTTCATACTTAATCAATATTATAAAAAAAACAATGAAAATCATATTGACCATCTGTTCACATCGTTCCACGATTCAAAAATCATATCTTTATAATAGATATGTAACTAAAAAAATTTTAATTCGTGTAACATCAATTACAGACGTAAGACACTTACAAAATTTAATTACTCAACCAATAAACGATGAAACACTACAAATTTATTTTGAACACTTGGATACTTTGATATACATGGCTATTGATCATTACAATATTTTTATAAATAATATTGAAAACAATTTTTTCAATAATCGTATTGACCCTAGATTGTTTCACCATAATTATGTAAAGAATCATCATTGTATAGAATCGATTAATAGATTAGATAATTTTTTAAATCACAATGGAAACGAAGATGTTCTACACGCAAACATAAATATGGTGCCTGATAATTTCTTACAATTCTATCGTTCCATCCGTTATAACGTTGATGTTAATGCCGAACAGGAAAATAGAAACGACGCTAATTCAGATGATGAATATACTGATAATTCCGATACAGATTTCAGTAATTTACTAGATATCGAAGATAGCTGGTTCGATCGCGATGAAAATGAAAATTTTCAATCATCGAATGAACACTTGGACGATTCATTAACTAGAAACGACGTGATAAATTTGAATAATACGATCATTGATAGAACACCGCTTGTACATGACCAAGTAACTAAAACAAATTGCAATTCGAATTTAAAAACATCATCAATTACTTCAATCAATCAAGCAGTGAGTTCAACGTTTCATAAAAATTAATTCATTGTTAAAATATATTTTTTATAAATGTATACTTATATTACTTGGTTGTGTTTTAAATTTAAATAACTAATTAATAATAAAAGCATAATAATATAATATCAAATTCTAAATCAATGTATTTTTAGAGTTTACCATCAATGGATTGTGAAGCACAATCATCAACAATCGAATTGACTAAACTTAAATCCGTCAGTCAACAACAAGAATACAACCATGACGAAAAAAAAAAAACGACTACAAGGAAACATTTGAACGATTATTTCATTTTTACAATAAAACATCGTTAACAATTGATTATAAATATGCATTGTCATCACAAAAGAAAAGACTTTTAAAAAAAATTAATACAAAAGAATTAAAAAAATATATTATTTGTTTGATGTTGAACTTCGATTTATTTACTGATATTTCATATTATAATTTTATCAAACCACACTTATGTACCACAATTGTACGTTTTTTCAATATATATATATATATTTCAAAAACTTAACTAAACAAATAACATTTGTTTCAGGGTACAGAATTCCACTTGCAAGAAACCGACGTACTGCAATTTATTCATAAAAAAGTATTCACTTATTCAATGAACGATTTGAAAAAATTTAATCTGTCCAACAAAGAAATCAATAAAATATTAACATTTCAAAAAAATTACGTCAAATGGTTAAAAACCATAACATAAAGGTAAAATTAAGTTATAACTTATAATATACGATATTAATAATACAAACAATATCAGAGGAATAAAGAATTAATAACATTTTACTCGAAAATTACATGATCGACCCAATTTTGTTTTATACGATATTAATCAAAATGTTAACTAAACTTTACAGGAATTACATCCTAAGCGAATTCGAAACTATCGAATGACCATATATATAGAATAAAAACTAACAATGGAAAAATTAACCGTTACTGGTAATATTCGAATAAAATCAGCACTTACTACTCATAAATTCTCTAAATTAGTGGAAGCAATTCAATTTTGGAAACATGAACCTGAAATTCAAACGACACATATGATACTTAGCGAAGAAATATGTTATAGCGGATCTCGGAATTTCTACGTTAAGGATAAAAATTGGTTCATTTACAATTATCCTAATCTACATCAACCAAAGCATTTTTATGAGGTAAGTGTTCTTATTTATACATACACGTATGATCAACATACGAAACGTTAACTTGTAAATTAACTAGTCAGTTTTACGAAATTTATTCAAATATAATTCAATCGTTTCTAAAATTTAACTTACTTAATAACTCAACTACTAATTTAACGTATTTTGATCACTACTATATAACGATAAATAATTATGAATTCATTAAGTAATTATTGGTTACTAGGTTCTAAATTCGTTTGCTAAGATTTATTTTGACTTGGAATACGATCGCACGGTATTGGAAATTGAAAATGAAGATTTGTTCGTCATGGAATTCATCAAATTAATCGACTTAATAATACATAATATAATGGATATCAAAACAACTCATATGAATTATATAATATTAGATTCATCGAACACTAAAAAATTTAGTAAACATATCATTATTGAATTTTTAATTATGAAAGATGATCAATTATGCACTTTAACAACAGAAGCCAATACTAAATTCCACAAGAGATTTTATCAATTATTGCAATATTCATTAGATGAATACGTAAACTATAAAAATAGCGAATCTACAACATTAGAATATGTTTCAAAATTAATATCTAACTATGAGACGTATGATATTCCTTTAATGATGGGTAAGTGTGTATAAAAATTTAACATCAATTGATTGCATACTGAACATGATAATTTTTTTTTCAGATAAAAAAACAAACCGTTTTTTTCATTGCATTGATTTTACAGTATATGAATGCAATCAAAACTTCCGGTTGGTTTATAGTTCTAAATTTGGTAGTGAAAGAGTACTGGTCTTTGATCAAAGATTGAACACAAAAACCTATGAATCTTTAACTAAATACAATTTGATAAGTGCAAGTTTGGTAACCGTCACTTCGTCTTACATTGTTATGAATATTCAATCGATAAAAACTGAATTCCTATATTTATTTCAAGAACAGACGATAACTCAAGATATTGTATTTTACAAAACAATACCACTTAAACGAACTAATAACTGTGACAATAACGTGGTCGAAGAATTCTTTATAAAATATAAATTAAACGATTTGCAAACACAATATTTTTATATGAGTTATAAGGAAATCCAAAAATATTTTAAATCGCATTCACCAGAAGCTCGAATTGTAAATGTCAAATTGTTCAAAAATATAATAATTATTGGCAGTAATTGCAGATTTTGTATTATTGAACAATGCTACAATAAAAAAAATACTATACGTTTCACAATCCGAATTGATTGTTTTCAAATACAAATCAGGTGCTTTAATTGCGGTAAACGAAAATACATAATCAATGGTCATTGTAACACTGTAAATTAATCAATTTTAATAAAACAATAATAACTATTCATCGTATATGCATATAATAATTATACAAATCTATATTGATGAAACGTTGTCATGAAAAAACGCAATTTCAGAATCGTAACTATCAATGTGCGTTCATATTGCTTTAATAATATTAACAATATACAAAATTCCATACACGCATTTTAAATGAAATTATAATGGAGACAATAATTGTTATATGTAAAACGAAAAACAATGAAATGAATGAATGATATAAAAAAAACTGGTTTATCATTCGTAAATATTGTCGTTTTTCTAATTCAGAATTACTCCAACATTAGTTAAAAATATTTTTGACATTAATGATGGAACGTCAAAAATATAATTGTATACTACAGAAAACAATCAATGTAATTAACGATTTTTGTACTATATAAATCCTAAATTGTAACCAAATGTATAAAGAATCGTGTATTGTAAAATATCACCTGGTATGTTCATAATTAACGTCAAAATTAGCTTTGTATTGCTTTTCAAAAAACCAATTTGATATTATTAACTAGAATGATTGATCGATACCATAATCGCAAAACATGGTACTTCAATATACCGATGTATACAACAGATTAAAATGTTGATAACGCAATAATTGTTACTTTAACAAATGTTTTGAAATAATTATATCGATTAAAAATTAAGACTATTAAACTGCAACTTTGATAATATTCGATTCGTAAAATTGTACAAACTGAACGACCAAGTTCCTAATTAATACAACAAAAACTTGTTTATAACCTATATAAAACATTGTATATAAATATGTAAAATGATGTATAATCGTTACAAAATAATATGCATAATACATATTACAATTTTGATGTTATGTATGAAAAGTGCCTTCGCGTGACTATCGATATGTTTATTCCTACATTTTTAACGTACTTTAAGAATTTGCCATATTGTCAAGCAAATTTTAACTTCTTCTTTTTTACCTTATATTACATCACAATGGAATACCAATTAATAATTATCGAATCGGTCATAACCATAATATCGAAACAAAGTTTAATATTATTAGACCTTATAACCAATATTATAAGAATAAAATATTGTAATAAAGTTCATAAAATGTCAAAATTATTGTGTTCATTCTACGATATTTAATAACAAGATTATAAACCGTTTTCCATCCAGTTTTATAATGTATTTTACGAATGACATATTTATTTATTGAATTTCATAAAAAAAATACAAAGTTTTAAAATTCAAGGAGTTACTCTAATATAAATTATTGATGACATAGTTCTCATATAATACTGGTAAATTAACTATAATTATTTTAATTCAAATAAATGCCGAAAATTAAAGAAAAAAATACTCTTCCTTTATTCACAAAATTACATCACGATGAAAATAAATACAGCTAACAATGAGTCAAACCGTTCCGTAACGTTAAAATATGTCACAATAAAATCAGACATTGTTACAAATCGTGGAAAAATAATATTTCAACAAATAATTTGACTATGTCAAATTTATTAAGCTGTTTATCTGACAATTTAATAACTTAATTATGAACTACATTTCTGCTTAACGTTTGTTAAAACATTTCAACTACAAAATAAATAGAAAATTAAAATAATAGAAAACAATAAATATACTAATTAATATATTTGTATTTATAACATTTTTATTTATAATTGATCAAAATGGTATAAAAAGTGCTAATGTATATTATATATAAAAATATTTTGATAGTGAATACAAACATATGCATACTCTAACATACACATACACATACAAACACATACACATACGAACACATGCACATACATACACATACATATACTTACTCATATATATACATACACATACATACACATACGCATACGTACAAATCAAACACGTACTCATACACATACATACACATACACATACTTACACATCGCTTACATACACAGACACATACCCATACATACACACACATACACAAACAATACATACACATACACATAATGACACGTATACATACTTGCACTACACATACATGCACACAAGTATCGATACAGCTACATATAAATACACTTACACATACTTACACGAAAACATTTGTACACATACCCGTACACATACATACACATAAATACACATACACATGGACACACATACACAAACTTACAAATACTCATACATACAAATACATTTACTTACACATACACATAAATACACATAAATATCGATGCAAATACACATAATTACACATAAGCATACTTACAAATAAACAATTATACACATACCCATACACGTACTTATACGTACAGGCATACACCTATGTACACATACACATACATACACATGCACATACATAAACAAACACATACTTATACGTATACATACATGCACAAAAATTTGATACAAATACACATACATAAAAATAGACATTTATACATTATCTATACAAATACATACACATACGTACACATGCGCGTACATACACACAAACACTTAAACATACATACACATACACATAAATACACATACACAAACAAACACTTACACATAGCTACACATACACGTACATACACAGACACATGCATCCACATACACGTACATACACAGTCTCATACATACACATACACATACTACACAGTCACATGCATCCACATACCAGACATACACACTCTCATACATACACATACACATACTACACAGACTTTTACACACACATACACATACACATACTTACACACAAGGTTTAAAGAGATACGCAGTTGAAAAAGCAGTTTTTCTAAAATTCAGAAAACTGACTTCTTTAAAAATAAAAGAATCCCCAGACATGCCTTGAAATCCTTGTATGTCGAAAATATAAACGTTCTCTTCGGAAAATTCTAATATTGCATTTTTAATCATTGCACCATAGTCACGGGTTCTAGCCATCGTACAACTCTGAATTTCTTTCAGCGAGAAGTGATTTGAGAGACTGAATAGGAAAATTCTTACAGTTTTTGGATAGTTTAAAAGAAAAATTTATCCCTTCCTAAAAACTATTCCCTTCTTTATTTTCCAAATTTTTCTTTTTTACCATTGGTCAAATCTCGAAATTTGTATCCCTTCTTAAATTTTCTTTTTACTATTGGTAGAATCTTGTAATTTGTATCCCTTCTTAAATTTTCTTTTTTTTACCATTGGTCAAATCTCGAAATTTGTATCCCTTCTTAAATTTTCTTTTTTACTATTGGTAGAATCTTGAAATTTGTATCCCTTCTTAAATTTTCTTTTTTACTATTGGTCGAATATCGAGATTTGTATTCCTTCTTAAATTTTCTTTTTTACTATTGGACGAATTTTCAAATTTGTAATCCTTCTTAAATTTTCACTAACTTTTCCTTTTACTATTGGACGAACCTTAAAATTTGTATCCCTCCTTACATTGTTTTTACCTATAAAAAGCGAAGCTATTTCTTGGATGACTACACTTCGTATATAACAATCAGTGAGATTTATTCTTGAATATTGTGTGAGTTGAAACTGTTGCTCTAGTCATCTTTTAGTTAAAAAAAGTAAAAATGACTTCAATCGATTTTTTTGAACGTCTTGTCCAATTACGTCGTGATACTTTACGAAGTATAAACGAATTGAGCAATGATGATATTCACTATTGGTTAGATATGTGTAATTCTGCCATCATTAAATTAAACGAAAAAATCGTTCGACCCAACCTCACAAGAGGGGAGAAACAGAAATGTCAAACTTGTATGACACATCTTTCGTGCATGCAAGTTCAGTTAGAACAAAATCTTCATCAAGAAGGCAATCTACAATCTGAAGAAACAAAAGCTAGAGTCGAGTGGCGAGACGTAGAGTCAGCTTTCCAAAATCGAATCAGAACTGGTGTAGTGGTAAATATTAAACATGTGGACATTCTGAGTTTTTTGAGTGATGCACAAAAACTTTTTAAAGTTAAGGTTCAGGCGTGCTTAGAAGAATATAATGCGTTAAAAATAAATTATGATTTCATCTCTGAATTTTCTGTGCAGAAAAATACTGAGGAATTAACTGACACAAAATACTTTACAAGTGAAAGTGCTACAGTATACATGTCAACAGATTTAGAGGAATGGTTTAAAGATAATATCAAAGAGCCTATTCTTACGCAAATAGAAGAATTTCAGGAAAAAGATTCAGGATGGACTTTGAAGAGTATAATAAACTTGTGTATTAATATGAAAAAATATTCTTTCTTGAAGGGTAGCTCTTACATTCTTTTTCCAAAGTTTATAGAAAATAAGAAAGCGTGTGTTAATGTACGCAATAACGATAATGAGTGTTTTAAGTATGCTGTACTATCCGCATTATATCCTAATGACAATAATCCTCAAAGAGTCAATCATTATCTTTCACATAATAATAAACTAAGGTTTCATAAAATTGAATTCCCAGTAAAAATTAAAGATATTCCGAAATTCGAAAAATTAAATAATAATATTTCAATAAATTTATACATGTTAAAAAAGTATGGTCCGAAGTTTGAAGTATCGCCGTGTCATATTACGTCTGAAAAAAAGGAACATCATATCAATTTGCTCATTATTCAAGATTTCTACATAGATAAGTATGAAGAAAATAATGATGCTGATGATGGAGGCATGCCTCAATATCATTATGTTTGGATTAAAAACTTGTCTCGACTTCTAGGTTCTCAAGTGTCTAAAAGCAATATAAAATCTTACCATTGTGAGAGGTGTTTACAAATTTTTTATAGTGAAGAAAGATTCGTAATTCATAAAAATAATTTTAAAAATTTAAATAAATGTCGAATTTATTTGCCCGACTCTAAGAATAACATTCTCAAATTCGATAATTACAGCAAGAGTGAAAAAGTTCCTTTTGTTATTTATGCAGATTTCGAATGTTTATTGAAACCTACAGACAGTGAGAAGGCTTTTCAACTTCATGAAGCATACAGTATTGGATACTACATAAAATGCAGTTTTAATGATAAATTATCTTATTATAAATCATACAGAAGGATTAACGAATGTGAAGAGACACCTGCAGAATGGTTTGTTAGAGAATTAAAATCAATCGGTGAGAAAATTGATGAACTCTACAAAAATCCAAAACCAATAAAACTTACAGATCTAGAAGAATTGATTTTCCAGAGGTCAACTAATTGTCATATATGTAGAAAACCAATCCGTGCCGAAGAACTTGCAGTACGAGACCATTGTCATCTCACAGGACGGTAAGTTGTCCAATTGGTTATAATTAGATAAAGAAAATTAATCTGGTTATTTAACGTTTATTTCTTTTTAGTTTCAGAGGTGCAGCTCATAATTCATGTAATTTGAATTATAAGATTTCGAGATTCATTCCTGTTATTTTTCATAATCTCAATTATGACACTCATTTTATTCTGAAAGAAATTAGGACTTCTACATTGATGAAGGGACGAATGACTCTAATACCTCATAATAAAGAGAAATAAATTTCTTTCACAAAATATATGGATAATAGTGACATCAATTTTAGATTTATAGATTCTTGGCGTTTTCTACCATCATCATTGGAGAAGCTTGCATCGTACCTCGAAAACGTGCCAATAGCAGTGAGAGAATTTCAAACAGATGGATTTACAGATAATAAGATGAATCTTCTTAGACGGAAAGGTGTATTCCCGTACGATTTTGTGGATGGATTAGATAAATTGATGTCTACAAAGCTGCCAGAAAAAAAGGACTTCTACAATAAACTAACGGATTCTCATACAGCTGAAGAAGATTATAAGCACGCTGTTCAAGTTTGGAATGATTTCAATATAAAAACTTTAGGAGAGTACTCGGATTTATACTTAAAAACCGATGTTTTGCTATTGGCTGACGTCTTCGAAAGTTTCCGAGAGACCTCTCTTAAAGCCTACGATTTATGTCCTGCTCATTTCTACACAACTCCAGGCTTAACGTTTTCAGCAGCTCTTAAAATGACGAAGGTAGAATTGGAACTTTTGACAGACATTGACATGCTAATGTTTATCGAAGCAGGTATCCGTGGAGGAATAAGCCAGTGCTGTAACCGGTATGAGAAGGCAAACAATCCATACATGGGTCCTTCATATGACGAAAATCAGAAAAAGAAGACCCTTCTATATTTTGATATTAATAATCTTTATGGTTGGGCGATGATACAACATTTACCGATAGGAAAATTTAAATGGATTGATTATGAAACAATTCCAGATTTCTTCAATACACCGCCAGATTCGGATATAGGATATATTGCTGAAGTGGATTTAGAATATCCTGTAGAAATCCATGATGAACATCGGGATTTACCTTTTTGCGCAGAATCGTCCACCACCAGGATCGAAGCAAAAAAAACTGCTTACTACTTTGGACGACAAGGAAAGGTATGTCATACATTATCGGACGCTTAAACAAGCGTTAGATAATGGACTTGGATTAAAAAAAGTACATAGAATTTTGAGTTTCGAACAAAAGGCTTGGCTCAAACCTTATGTTGAAATAAATACTGAGAAGAGGAAGCAAGCGAAGAATGAGTTCGAAAAACTCTTCTATAAATTGCTTATTAACTCTGTATATGGAAAGTGCATCGAACGAGAGTGGTCACGTGTTGATGTGCGATTAATAAATAAATTCACAGGTAGATATGGAGCAGAAGCACGCATAGCTCAACCAAATTTTCACAGTTGTGCAATTTTTGATGAAAATTTGGTAGCTATTCAGCTGAAGAGAACGAGTATCACAATAAAAAAACCTATATACGTTGGTTTTTCCATCCTTGATTTATCAAAAACACTGCTATATGAGTTTCATTACTCATATATGAAACAGCGACTAGGACAAAAATGTAAACTTCTATATACAGATACGGATAGTTTAATATATGAAGTTGAAGACATTGATATGTATCAAACAATGAAGGAAGACATTCACAGATTTGATACTTCTGATTATGATGAAAATAATCAGTTTAATATTCCACGTGTCAATAAGAAAGTTCCTGGATTAATGAAAGATGAATGCTGTGGCAAGATTATGTCTGAATTCATAGGTTTGCGGAGTAAAATGTACAGTATTTTGGTTGATGGAGGAGACACAGTGAAAAAAGCTAAAGGTATCAAATCTAACGTCGTGAAGAAAACAATCACTTTCGAGGATTACCGAAGTTCTCTTCAGGATCTTGTCATTATACACCGTGAACAGTGCAATATTTGATCAAAATTACACTTAGTGCATACTGAAAAGCAAAGAAAAATTGCACTAAGTCCACACGATGATAAGAGATTTTTATTGCCTGATAGTGCAGACACTTTACCATGGGGTCATTTTAGAATTGAAGAGATACAGATGGCGCAAGCTGCACTTGAAGTAGAGAGGGAATATGCAAGAAAAATGGCTGCTGAAAAAGAGCAGGAGGTGGAAAAGAAGAGGGGACACGAAGTATCCAATAAAAATAGAGTAACGCGAGTGGGGATGAATGTTACAGAGCATAACAGAGAGGGGAAAATTGAGAGAGGGGATGAACCATCCAATAAAAATAGTGCAGCGCGAGTGGGGGTGGCACTTCATGGCAACCAAGGTGAGCAAATAATTATTGAATATGACGTATTAGAGGAGTTCATGCATGACTGGGATCCATCAATAGAAGGGATAAGTTCTGAAGAAGGTGAGAGAAGGGATTTATTACAAGTGGCGATGGAAAGGGCAGAAATCGAGGTGGGAGATGGGCTATATCAAGGGACGGACCACGATGAGGAGCACATTCAAGTAATCAAAGAGCTTGAGAACGATCAACCTCCTACAAAGAAACCAAAAGTCAACTAACTAATCATGTAAGTTTACAGTATAATTTTTTTCCTAATAAAATATCATCTTTAACAGAAATTTTAATTTTTACTTTTTTCTTTTTGATTTCAGAATGGATTTATCATCACTTAATAAGATTGCTGGAAGCGACTTCTTGCCAAGGAAAAAAATTACAGACTTGAAAAAAGATCACCAATACATGTTGACAGCACTTAAAGAGGTGAAGACACGATATGGTGTCAAGATTGTAGCAGAATTCGAACAAAGTTTTCAAGTATTCCTACCAGGGAAGATTTCATCAGCAATTCTAAAAGATGAAGAATTTTTTTGCAAACTCTGCGATGAAGCAAACAAACTACGTTTGGATACATAGTCTTTTGAATTTCCGTTTCATAAAAGCCGCCGGAGACTGGTTCATCATAATAATCTTTGACGTGGTAAGTTACAGGATTGGTTTTTACAACTCTTGTTATTGTGCAAATTTCAGTAGACCAATTTGGTGTATAACCTTTTTCAAAAACTTGTTTTATCTTACTTATTCGCACTTTATCTCCTACTTTGAATTTTTGTTTTTTTACGGGTTTTTTTTCAGCTGGGTAATTTTGCTTGATTTCTTTTTCATTTATCTTCGTAACGTTTTCAGGCTCGATTCCTATTGTCCGATGTTTTCTTGAATTGTATGATTTTACTAACTCAGGCAGAATATCCAACCATTTATAACTTCCTTGTTTGCTGAATTCTAACCACATTGCATTTTTTAAAGTTCTATTAAAGCGCTCACATATGCTTGCATGAAGATTACTATGTAAAGAGTAGTGATTAATCTTGTACTTTTTCATAAGATTCTGAAAGTTTGAATTGTAGACTTCTTTTCCTTGGTCAGTTTGTAAATTCGATGGCATCCGTCCTTGTTTTAATATTGACTTCATAGCTAGAGTAACATCATTGCCACTCTTCGATTTGACTGGTACAGCCCATGCATACTTTGAAAATATATCTATGACAGTAAGTAAGTAGCGAAAACCTTTGTTTTCCTTAAAATAAGGTATCATTTCTACAAGGTCAGCTTGCCAAGTCTCATCTAACCCACGTATGTCATATTCTCTTCACTTGTACCTTCGACGTGCTGGCTTGTGTAGCTCTTCAACTACTCTTCGACGTTCCATCTTAAACTTCAACTTTAGCAATATCCGATCGTCTATTCATTTCTTCAATTATATATTCAATATTTGCAAAATTTCGTTGAGTCATATCATAGACATAAGTTAATTTTTCGTTTATTGCTGCTTTATATATTTCAACTTTGTTCTCATATTCTTGTATAGCTTTAGCAACTTCTATAATTTTAGAAGATAAGTAATCAACTTCTTTCTGTAGGATATTCTTTAGTGAATTCAAACTAATGGCATCATTTAGATCATTAGCCTCTCCAATATTGCAAAGCCGCTTATTTTCTAAATCAAAATGACCATCTGATGTAACATTGAATCCAATACCTCGAGGACCACAACTCACTTGCGAGCCCTTAAGTTTTCTTCCAAACACATCGAGACTCATGTTACTACTATTGATTTGAAAATTGTGTACGTCAATATATATGCCCAGCTTCACGTAATTCCTCTATGATTGATTGGATTTCATTGTTGTGATTATTATTTCCAGCAGATCGTTCGGCTATTAATAATCGCAGTCTTTCGACAAGCTCATTTGGATCATCCCAGTAGACTAGATCTATGGAAGTATTCTTTTTTGCTATTTTATATTTAGGTATGAGACCCCCTCCGCTGGTAGACATTCTACTGCGATCACTGCGGAACATTGGTGCTATGATTTTTGAATATTTTCTACTCTTCGAAGAGCGTATATTCTCACTTTTGCCATGTCTTTTTCTATTGGCATTTATTGCTTCCAGGGTAATGCGATAGTTCTTGCGATCTGTTGTACTTAAAAGATTATCATCTGGTTCTTTTTTGAAAAGCAATTCCATTAGACCACTGCTTTTAGGAAAACTTAAATCTTTCACTTTTATTAGTTTATCATCAAATTGAATTTGTGAATCACCCATCATGTATACCCCACTGACTTTTCTCACTCCGTATATGTTATCGATTTTGCTGCGGCTTCCATTTAGCATTGATAAAAAGTCTGTCGGTTCAGTTTCTTTATGCGCAGGTACAAATGGTGAATATATAGATTCGAATGCTGAATTTGCAGAATTGAATGATGAATTCATCGTTGTGCTATTTATCGGAGAAAAATCATCGCCATTAGAAGCGTCATTATCAAACGCAGAACCCGAGTCATTAATATTGTTTAAAATATAACTTGATTCGTCGAATCTCAATCTTTTTTTTGTCGATTTTCTGTTACTGTCTATAGCCGAAATGTGATTAGAACGTCACACACTTTCAGTGGTCGAATCGACAAGCTTTTCAAGTGGTGTAATAACTGGTTTTAAAGTATCACCAATAACCTTTTCAAAATCATCCCTCTCCTTTTTCAATGAAAAGTATTTTTTTTTAATAGCCTCACGTGCTCGTAAGAGCTCGCTAAGAACATTTTTTTCGTTCTTAAAGTCAGGCATGCTGACAAGATGCTGTCTACAATCGAACTGCAAAGATTAAGATTTATACTTCCTTTTTAATGGCAAAACAGTCAAATCCTTTTCTATATCTACCATCATTCATTGCTCTATCTTTGTCAATAACAACAAATCCATACATGTCATTCTTCCAGCATTCAGTACAAAGATTTCGAAATTCATTCAAAGTTAAGTCAGTATTCACATGGTCTTCATAAATATGTTTAAGATTAACATCATCTTGACGATAAATTACCATCAAATTAATATTGTCCCTGATGAGATGTTTCGGTATATGAGCATATATGACTGACATAAATAAAAGCTATCTTCACTTTTGTGTCTCCCCATACAGAAAAAAGCTCTGACGTTATCCTGCTTCTCACAAGCCACATCATCAAAAATCATAATTGAATTAGGTAGGGCTTTATCTGGAGACACTACAGATGCATGTTCACTGAACGGTAGATATGATATACCTTCGATTGGCTCTAAAACTTTTTGAAGAAATTGGTATTTCGGTTGATTTAAGGATTTAGAGTATACATACAAATTTTCAATGGTGATCTTAAACCCCCCTATAGATCTCATGTTATATTTTAACGTGAAAGAAGTGAAATACAACTATAAAAGATATCAGAATTTTGACTCATTTATTTGTGGCCATCTTTGTCTTCAATTCTTGTGTGAAAGACTATAAAAGAAGAGTTTTCAGACAAGCAGGATCATTCTTTTTCAAACAGTCATGAAAGATAGTTTCACTTTGAGTCTTTCAGGCAAATCTTCTATCTTAGAAGCTCAATATTTTCCTTCAATAGAACTACCACAGCATAAGAATTTCGTTTTGGGTTTAGTCGAACTTTTAACATTCAACTCGATTCCCAATGTTGACGATTCGAATAATAAACTTTATATAAACGGAGAGAAAATTATTACTATTCCTACTGGCAGTTATGAAATTGATGCTATTAATCAATTTTTGCAGAAGATCTGAAATCTAAAGGAATCGAGTTTTCCTTAAAAGCTTACAACAATACTCTCAGAAGTGAAATTTATTGCAGCCATCAGATAGATCTTAGACCTCGGGATTCAATAGGCAGTCTTCTCGGTTTCACTTGTCGCGTCCTTCACGAAGACATTCATCACAGCTCTGATTTACCTGTGAAGATATTGAAAATAAACGCACTCAGAGTAGAGTGTAATATTACTACAGGTGCTTACATCAATGACAAAAAAGTTCACACGATCCATGAGTTTTTCCCAAAAGTTCCTCCAGGATATAAAATCATAGAAGTTCCATCGTATGTCATATATTTACCACTCAATGTTAAGAGTATAAATTAACTTCAAATCCGAATCGTTGATCAAGACGGAAATTTAGTGAATTTCCGAGGAGAGGAAATTACTATTAGACTTAACATAAAATCTGTATAATGGGAATCGTTTACAATCCAAGTGTGCATATAAGTTAGCCATCATGTCAACCCACCATCAGTCGTCCAAAGGTACTCAAACCGTTAACACGGAAGAGCATCCAGTTTCTCAAAAGCATAGGTATCAAAGTACGTGGAAAAAGATAAATTGTATCATTCTCTGCTGCTTTCAGAAAAATGGACGAAATTCTAAGCATTCAATCAGGTGTCGCATTCGATGAGTCTATTGCTCATTATGAGGTTCACGCACATCAACCATACTCCACATTGAGTTTCAATAACAGTGATGAAATCCGTATTTCTATTCAGCATCAAGATTTATGCCTCTTACCATCATGTAGTTACATCCATGTATGTGAAAAATTACAAAAACCAGATGGACAAGCACTAACTAAAACTAATTTCGTTAACAATGGCATTTGTCATCTGTTTGATGAAATTCGATATGAACTTAATGCTGTAGAGATAGATAAAAGTAAAAATGTTGGTCTGAGTAGTCTCATGAAGGGATGCACTTCATTTAATCCAAATCAGACTCTAACATTAGAAAATGCAGGCTGGCTTGGTGTTGAAGAAGGAAACAAAACAATTGTAGATGATCATGGAAATTTTGACGTTTCTATCCCTCTAAGTATGATTTTAGGCTTCGCAGAAGATTACAAGAAAATTGTTGTTAATATGAAGCATGAACTCATTCTCACAAGATCAAGAAATGACCTGAATGCTATAGTACAGGAAGGTACTGTAGCCAACAATGCAACCACATATGAACCTCATCAAATAAAAATATCAAAGATAGAGTGGTTAATGCCATATGTTATTGCATCAGATAAACAAAAAATCCAGCTGTTAAATTTCATTGGCAAAGATAATCCTATTTCTATGAGTTTTCGTTCATGGGAGTTATTTGAATATCCTCTTCTTCCAACAACAAATAAACACGTCTGGACGGTAAAAACTTTAAACCAATTGGAGAAACCACGTTTCGTGATTCTTGGATTACAATCGGGAAAAAAAGGTTCAAGCCCTAAAAATGCCAGTCGCTTTGACCACTGTAATATTAGTAATGTGAGACTTTTCTTGAATTCGCAATATTATCCGTATAACAATCTCAATCTTGACATATCTAAGAATCAATTTGCTATTTTATATGATATGTATGCTAATTTTCAGAAAAGCTATTACGGAAGAGATTCACAACCATTGTTGACAAAGTCTCAGTTTATCAACTTTGAACCACTCATAGTTATTGACTGTTCACGACAAAACGAATCTCTAAAGAGCGCTCCTGTTGATGTACGTCTAGAATTTGAGTCTCAAACTGACTTTCCAGCTAATACTTCAGCTTATTGCATGATTTTACACGATCGCATCGTTCAGTACAATCCTTTTAGTGGAGATGTTTGGAAGCTTGTCTGAATGATCATCACTTTTACGTAAAAAAATTAATACTTCGAAATGGAATATGCGGTAGACATGATTGGTTTTAAGCAAATGGGTGGTGAATATGTTCTAAAGGAAATAGCAATCATTCCTCTCAACGACAGTGGTGATCCCATTGTTCATCCATTCAAAAAACCTTTTTCATGGAAAAGGCTCTCTGACAAATTGCAAGAAGAAAACATTCGACTCAAACATAATCATGGAATAGCTTGGAACACTGATGGACTAGATTACTCTCAAATTGCAAACTTACTTCGTGAACATTTACATAATGCTACAAAAATTTTTGTTATTAATGAATTCAAACGAAAATGGTTGCTAAGATTTAAATTTCCCGTTTATAACATCAATGAATACGGATACCCGTTAAACTCATCTTTCAAATGCGTTACTGTGTGTACAAACCATAATCCAATTCATAAGACTGTCTGTGCACTACACAATGTCAAACTCATGAAATTATTCTATCTCTCACAAAACCATTTTTAAGAAGAAAAAAAAAAAAAAAAAAAAAAAAAAATTGGAGAAAGTAGAAAACGCTATAGGCATACTAGTTCACATTCGGATTCTAAAACACTTGGGCTGTGCTAGAATCCGTACGGGTTCTAACACACCTTGGGCTGTGCTAGAATCCGGGTGGACCAGAATGCCTATAGCCTATCTACTGCTATATTACAATATGAGAATAACATTGTATAATAAAAATTGATTCGATATTAAATGGTTCATTACAATTATTATTGTAGATGTTCAAGAAGATCTTTCGATAAAACATTAGGACAAAATATTCGAATTATAATTTGTATATGGTTAAGATAATTAATCCAAAACCTTTCATAATATATAGGTCTATTACACGCTAGAAAAAGAACATGGAACAGATATAAGAAATACATTGCTTCTATATATATATGAGAAATAAGCGCGTTGTTCCTAGCAACAACTCGCTATTTCTCATAGATATAGATATAGCGGGCCGTGTTTTTTCATGGCTCAAATTCATAGACCCAACTCAAGTCTAAGGCTAGAAGTTGAAATTGCTACTCAGTTCTCAAATATTTTATCCTTGTTCTTCTTATGGAAAAAGAGTAAGAACATAGATAGATATCTGGGAACTGAGTAAAGACTAAAACTTCCAGCCTAATGATTGTTACTTGAGTTACGTTACTGGATTCTTATTTATGTCAATGAAGATAATATAATACAATACATGACATAAGTGCAAACTTTATCTATGATCTTTAAAACGATCGCAAATGTCATAAAATGATTGCGAATAATATGCGCTTTTTAACAAAAATATATTTAATATTGTAATATTAATATGAGACATTTAAACAAAATTTCAATGTACTCGCATGCTCACATTTTTTTTACACAGTGTAAAAATAGACCACATAGCTCTAGTAAAAGTGTGACTTAAGAGGCGGTCGGAACCAAATCGGTGACTTAGTTCGGTGCTTGTAATAAATGCTTATAATAATTTAATCATTTATTAATATGGTAAAAATATAGTTATTTCCTCTAGTCATGTATATAAAGAATAATTTAAAATAGTGAAAGCCACAAAAATATACAAAATATTGTTATAAAGCGAAAAATCCCACCTAACAATCGACACGACAGTTTTTTGCATGCGGTGTATGTGAAGTCAGTTTTATATTTGTAATAAATGCTTATAATAATTTATTTACTTATTCATATAGTAAAAATATAGTCATTTTCTCTAGTCATGTATATAAAGAATAATTTGAAATAGTTGAAGCTATAAAAACATACAAAATACTATCGTAAAGCGAAAAATGCTGACTTGACATATACCGCAAGTCACCAATTTGGTTCCGATCGCCTCTTAAGTGCAGATTTAGATTACATAGTGTTAAAAATGCCAAAGTCAAGGTTCATATTATTAAATCACGATGATAATGTTTGTATTAATAGGTTTTTCTTATGAAATATAAATTCATATGTAATTTTAAGTTGATATTTTGGCCGTACTTAATACAGCTGTACCTGTGAAATGACTTATTTATCAAAATATTTTCTTTTATTAAAGCAATATAATATTTCAAAGATTTTATCACATATAAATTAGGAAAATATCAACAAAATCATGAAAGAAGTGTTTAAATACCTAATCTAAAGTGTGGATTCGTGCAAAAATATGATGCGAATATTTGTAAATTTTATTTTTCTGACTTGATTGCATAATTAAATTCATAAATAAAGTTCTAGAATACAATTTCATAATATAAATAATAATGGCTGATTCCATTCAGATTCATGCAGGCCGTCACTGATCAAATTTTTTTCTCTTCTAAGTAATAAAAATACCTTCTATTATGCATATAAAGATAAAATTTACCTCGTAGAACGCTCAAAAAATTTTTTTGAAGCTATGCTTCTTACGCGACGTTACAGCAGGGGTACTAAATGTACAAAAATCGACAGTCCCAAATGTCACCCAGCGTGAATGTACGAATATGGCACAGGGTGCCATTATTGCTATCAATATACAAACACTTAAATTCTTTTTTCTCTTTCTTTCTTTCCCTCTCTCCCATTCCGCTTAAGAATATACACAAGTGGATATGTGCGTTGAATGTACTACAATTGATGCTTGTAGTGTATATAGTCTTTCTCTCTCTCACTAACTAAATTCCCATGTGTCAATCATTTCCTATGTTTGGTTTCCTGGCGGTCTTACTGTATGTATTATATATATACACAGTAAAATTTTGAGGAAAGTATCTATATATACTAGAACGTTATAGTTAAACCACAAAGCGGGTACTGTTTCTCTTTTTCCAAATGTTTTCATGTTAACGAGGTTTTCCTGTGCCCTCTCACTTGCACCTACTGATTTCGTATAAGTACTTTCCTCGTAATCTTACTGTATATATATATTACTTGCTCAGTTAAAAAAATATAATTCTAATAAAAAAAATATTTATTGTCCCTAGTCTCCTTACATATCTTTATTTCTTGAATAGTTATAAGTAATTGAAAAAAGTTAAAAAATTCCAAGAATTTAAAAACTATTTAATACGGTAAAAAAAATAGAAAAAAATAACTTTAAAAAATTTTACATCACAAAACAAAATTGGTATTTTATCTTTACTTTAATTTCTTTTCTAATTTTTTATCCTGTTTCTATTTAAAAAATTATTTTTTACGAAAATTTTCCGGAAATTTTGATACTGTACATTTCTGTAAATTTTATTTGAGAAACTATAAAGTTTTACTGCTTCGTTTTTTTATATCAATGAACCTTTATAAGCTACGCATGAACATTTCTTTCTTAATTTTTTAATAATTGTTATTAATAAACTATATTATTAATATATTTTTAAATACATAATACATTGAATGAAAAATAACAAGTTTTCATTAAAAAATTAATTATAATTTTTGCCAATGTCACATTTCCTAGTTTCTATATATATACTGGAAGCATAGCTTCTGTCGGACAGTCCCCACGACTACCACTCCTGTTTTTTTTTACTACAGCAATTCTAGTGTTGGATGTAAAAACGAAAATTCAAAAATTGAAAATGAACCTCTACTTTTAAATGACTGTAGCTCCGTCAATTTTTAACCTTTTTGGGCGTTCTTTTAACGAAAGTGTGCGAAATTTTGTCTAGTTTGACATGCAATCTCGATTTTTGTAATACAATTTGATCTTACTGAGTTATTTACGATAAACCGAAAAAAGCGATTTTTTTTCAAACACGATTTTCTCAAAAACTATATTTTTTTTTTTGAAATTTTTATATGATTAAATACATAAAAAATACTAACTTTTAGGGTAGGTGAGAATATGCGATTTTGCCTTATTTTTTTTTAACAAATTTTTAAACGTTTTTTTTTATATTTTAAAACATTGATACCATGGCGCATTGTACTATTTTTCCAACTTTACGTGTTCTTACAACTATTTTTATGCTTTTATTTATTAATATATCAAAAATATCAACAATAATCTTTAAAATTAACCCCGGATCGAATATTTTGATCAATTAGAACCAAAGTTATAACGATTTCAAGTTTAAAAAAAAATGCTGAAACTTCAAATAAATATATTTACTTTCAATAGGGAACTTGCATGTATCAGGAAAAAATAATTTTAATATTTTAATCGATAGTTAGTTTCAAAACAAATCAATATGACTTAAAAGATTAATTTTTTATGAAGTTTATTTTTTAATATTAATTATTAAAAATGCACCAAAATTTTATCACTGTTTAAATTCCTGTCACGTGGTTAATGACGTCACGATGCATGAATTTTAAGAGCTACGTTCCTTTTTTTGTATTGTGACCGTTCGTATCAGATGTGACATTAGAATACCATTATTTGACGACTGTAACTCTAGAGAAAATAAACTTGTTTTGTGAAAGAAAAATAAACTCGGCAACTTGTTTGTTTTGATAAAGTTAACCTTTCCATAAGTTTCTAAAAATGAATAAAAATTTTGTAAAATGTACATCAGAAAATATTCCAAAAGTAGATTTAGAAATGTTATTAGAGTACATTTGTACTAATGAGCGTTATCAAAGTACTGAAATGCGAGGAGTGAAGACTTTAAGGTTAGTGTAATATGATATAATAAATATTTAAATAATAAATAAATATCTACCAGTCCATGTATACAGATGCGTATGTATATCTTTATATAATTTATCTGGTTAAAATGCATAAATATATATATATATATATATATATAAATATATAGATATATACACACACATATAAATAATGTAAAGAAATAAAAGTTGATTTTTATTTAATATAGGTCAATGCGCCAAAATTATGGAGATGAAGCTATTGGGTACGCCCAAGTTCTACGTGAAAATAGTATTTGTACTATAGAAGCAAAAATATGCCCAGAGCATAAAGTGAAAAATAAAAACTATACAGTGCAAGTAATTATAAATGAAAAAGAAGATTCTGTAATCAAGGCTGAGTGTCAAGACGGTGCTGCTTCAGAAGGAGGTTACAAGCATGCGGTGGCACTTTTAGCATGGATTTATAGAAAATCTGAAGAGCCAGCTGCAACTTCTGTTACTTGTTACTGGAGAAAACCATTGTTATCTAGTGTTGGAACAGCAATAAAATATAAGAAAATTAATGAAATATGTAATAAGTGTAATGAAAATAACAGCGCTCAGCAAGATGACAGTATTGACTTTTTAGAATTAGTTTTAAAAAGTAATAATTCAGTGACCAATAGTCATTTATTAAATTATTTTAATGTTTCTGATCTTAAAAAATTATCCTTACACTATCAAGCTACTAGTTACAAAGGCGACAAACAAAGTGTAAGTGATTTCAAAAATTATTGTGCTGGATTTTTAAATGTTAAAAATATTATGAATGTTAATAAACATACAATTGATCAAAGTGATAGTGTAGTGTGGTACGAACTAAGATATGGACGCATAACAGCATCAGTTGTTTACGAAGCTGCTCAGTGTACCACATCAGAAGGATCATTGGTTGAGAAAATCATTAGCATGAAGAGTATCGATACAGTGGCAATGAAGAGAGGTCGAAAATTAGAAAATCAAGTTTCAAATTAGTTGGTAAATATTTGAAAAATTCATTTAATGAAAAATCAGGACTATTGTTGAAAAAAGAATTTCCAATGCTTGGTGCTTCACCGGATGGCTTGACGGATAATGCTGTAATAGAAATAAAGTGTCCATTTAAAGAAAAAACTATTTCAAGATACTTTAAAGGAAATCAGATCATGGATAAATATAAAGCACAATTGCAGATGCAGATGTTTTTTGCTAATAAAAGTATTGGTTATTTTTGTGTGGCTGATCTAGATTTTGAAAATAATAAAAAAATTAATTTCATTAAAGAATGTTTTGATAAAAATTATATAATGGCCATAATAGACAAAGCAGTGACATTTTGGGAAAAGCACATTTTTCCTGTATTAATAAAATAATTCTTTATTTATTTGTAATATTTACATGTATTTAAAATATTTTTATAACATTCTGTATGAATAATAAATAAAAATTATATATTTATGATAAAAAATATTTTTCTAAGCTAATCCATTTCTTTTATTATTGGGCTTTGTAAATTTACGATTCCAGCAGCCACTATAACAGTAGAATCCAGACAATCAAGTAAGTTATTATTTACTCGTGTATGAATATCCAGCAACTGAAAATTCCTTAAACGATTGATTACTCTTTCCACATGAATTCTGATACTTGCAATTTGTTTAATCAATTTCACTTCTTTTTTACTACTCTTTATATTTTGTTTGACACTAGGTGGCCTTATTAAAGTACATCGTTTTTTTAATAATAGAGTGTCTAATTGCTTAAAGCCACGATCAGCTAATACAGATACATTTTCAGGTAACTTATCGAGGTAACCACAATTTTCAACGATAGCCATATCACTGCATCTACCACAAACTCCTTCGGAGATATAATTAATAAGACCATCTGGAGTAATAGATATTAAATATTTAACTGTATTGCACTTTTTATAATCAGACCATGTTAATGCTTGATTTACTGCATTAGATGGTTTTTCTATTTCTATTTCAAAGCAATCAATAATACTTTGTACATTAGAATATCTATATCTAAATTGCAATGGCAAATTGAACAAAACATCTTCTTTTTTCGGCCAAACAATTAATTGTTTGAAATATTTAGCTATTTCAGGTCAAGTTTTTCTAAATACTCGACTTGCATTACTTTCTGATAAAGAAAATTCATATGCTAACATGCAAAAAGACATATTAGTTTTAATTTTCTTTAAAGTTAAGTAAATGTCTCTGATATTTAAAGATGATGTCTTTTGTAATAAATCAATTACAAACATACAATCTTTACAAATACTAATAAAAGTCAGTGAATCATGTTCTATTAAAACTTTTGTATAATTATCAAATATATAATTTTTCATTACTTCAATTTGTAATTTTTCACTATTTGATGAAGTTTGTTCGCTGCTACGATTGTATGTTGAACTCGAATCAAAAACAGCACTTGAAATAGTATCAACAGTGTCATCTAATATTTGATCGTTGATTTTTAGTTTCTCAACTACATTTGTAACAGCAGGTACAGCAGAGACATTTGCTTGTATAATGTCACAATTGATTCCCACACTCTTAGTAGGTGTTAATAAAGTTTGAATTCTTTTTGATCGCATCTGTGGTTTCACTTGAATATATTTGTCATCCATTTCATTATTATGCTGCCTCAAATTATTATGAAATACAAAAGTAGTATCTTGGAGTACAGTAGTATTACAAGATGATGAAGTGCTGTGGAAGCGAGGATTCAAGAAAATCACTAAAAATAAAATTGATTATCAAGAATCAATAATTTAATATTAATATTTAATTATTACATTTTTATCTTGAATTATTCTTTGCCAACTGTTTTATTAAACAAAAAAATTAATTGAAGTATTTTATAATATTTTAAAATATGCAACTATATACATACTTGGAACAAATTTGTATTTCCTCATTTATGTTTTCCAATGGATCTCTTTTTTTATCATTTGAATATGATGCAGTTTCTGCTAACTGACATGAATCACTTAAAGGCGTTTCTATTTGTTCTAAATCCTCAGGTAATTTTAGATTGACCTTTCTTTTCCATTTCAAAAAATTGATATATATATAAAATTAGCTGAGATATATGAATTTATTTATAAGAATTAAAATTGTAAAATCGGAAAAACGCTAAAAAATAGTGCAAAAAAATAAAAAATTGAAATTTCTATAATCGTTTATAATAAAGGTATCCTACCATTACATGCTCAAGAAGTTTGACATATTTGCAATAATTATTGTTGACTTGGCATTAATTTGAATTTTTGACTTTTTTTTAATAAACAAATTAATTGTTGCTCTTCTTACGGGCCGAAACAGATCGGCTTGGAGGAGGATTAAAGACAATAGAAAATCTCTCTTTTCCCAAAGTTTCATCGAATTTTGGATAAAATATCTGTCTTTAACTTTAATTTGAAAAATTACACATTTTCTCGGAAAAACTTCATTTCCCGAAAAAATTGGAAAATTTTAGAAAATCGCACACCCGTAGTCTTAAAAAAAATTTGATTCTGAACAACTTTTGTTAAAAAAATTTTCTTCTAGAGTCAAAAGCAGCGTAATTACAGAAAAAAAAAGGAAAAAAAATCGATTTTTCTATCTTAATTTGTTTATAAACATTTTTCCACAACTTTTTGAGATGGCGCACATCGATATTCTTATTATACATATCATCTACAATATATTTCTGCAAAAAACCGGCCTGTAGCACGTTTTGCAAAAAAAGTAATTTTGACACAGTGGAAAAGTTTACAAAACTACATAGTAAAATTTCAAAGACGTCCGCCTGTGAGTTGGTTACCAGCATACATGGTAAAACGTTCTTATAATTCTTGTAATATTTCACTATGAAATTTCTCTTGCAAGAAGAGCACCCCACCTCCGGGAAACGGATCCGGCTGAAACTGCAGAATATGATTTTTTGATGAAAAAAAAATGAATCCGTGTTTTTTTTCGTTGAATAGGCCTCCTAGACAAGGTTATAGACATTTTTTTTTAAATATGGTGAATAAGAGCCTTTATAAGAACTTAAATAACCAAAAATTTAAGACTCTTACAAAAAAATGCATAAAATATAGAATGAAGCACGAATTGAATGCTTTAATTTGAGTTTTATTGCATTAAAAAATCTTTAGTGGTTCAAAAGTTACAGGCGATTAAAATATGTTAATGAAATAACGTGAAAAATTGATCATATTTTATATGCCAAAAATATTAAATAAATATGTGGTAACATTCAATTGAGAATAACTTTTGAACAACAGAAGCTTTTTTAATGCAACAAAGCTTAAATTAAAGCATTCAATTCGTGCTTCATTTTATCTTTTATGCATTTTTTTGTAAGAGTCTTAGTTCTTTGGTAATTTAAGTTCTGATAAAGGCTTTCATTCACAATATTTTTAAAAAAATGTCTATATCCTTGTCTAGGGGGCCTATTCGACGAAAAGAAAAAACACGGGTTCATTTTTTTTCATCAACAAATCATATCCTGCAGTTTCAGCCGAATCCGTTTGCCGGAGGTGGGGTGCTTTCCTTTTCGGTGTATAAAAACGTTAATTTTTAGTTTTATATGAAATTTCTAAATATTTTACTATAATGAAATTGATTAACATTATAAAAATAGATTTTCTAATTCTTTTTTTTAATCGAATTAAACATGCAGTTTCTTAAGCTTTTCGATAACACACGCAGAAAAAATGCCTAAATTGCATTACAAAAATTTCAAACAATATTTATACTTAACAGCAGGCCGGAGTAGAACCTGATACCGACCGAGTAACAATTGAGTTGTTTGTTATTTACTCAAGTATTAATCGGTGTATCTTCAAAATAAAGGTTGATCGCAATAGATATTATTATTATGAATATCTATGCACAAGAAAAAAAAAATCGACCGATTTGTTTTTGAGAAAAGTAAGGAACGCCGAAGTAAAAGATTATGTTTATAATATTTTCGCGTTCCTTACTTTTCTCAAAAACAAAGTGATAGATTTTTTTTTCTTGTGCATAAATATTTGTAATAATAATATCTATTGCGCTTAACCTTCAATTTGCAGATACACCGATTAATACTTGAGTAAATAACAAAAATGCCAATTAGACAAGGACAGCGAATCCGGCCTGCTCTTAATAAAAAGTCTGTATGATAATTTTTTTTATATTTATAAAATAGCTATATTCAGGGTGTCTAGCTCAGGGAAAAACCTGGAACTCCTGGAATTCTCACGGAATTTTTCCGACCCTGGAAAGACCTGGAATTCTCATGGAATTTCAAGAATTCTCTGGAATTTTTCATAATGATTATATTTGTACATTTGATTATTTTTAAAACTATTAAAAAATTATTTATAAAAAATCCGAAATTAAAAAAAGTTACAAGAAAACGTTTTAATTATGCGTCTTTAACTTAATGATAAGTTCCTTTCGGATAAAATGTACCTAGTTCGGTTTCTCGCTCGGCTTTTTCTTCGAAACAGATACACGACTATACCTATCATCGAGCAGACGAGAATGCGATACATATCATGTAAGGCATTGGAAGAGCGCGCACGTTGTTTGTTTGTATACATGCATCAACTTGTTCCCTACTTGATCGCCCCTTCCCTTTTTCGATCTAAACTCCGCCGATTTTTGAGACAACGTGTTATTGTTTAATTGACAGTCGGTGAATATAATACAACCGTGCACGATTGTCAAATGATACAAATTCTTATTTATTATACTAATGAATATTACATTGAAATTTTCAAGTTGGTTACTTTCATGGAAGGTAAGTTAATTTTATTCTATAGTACATTGTGCTTAAACAAATTAAATACTATTATTAAAAACATGCAATATTTGTGAAGTATATACTATATAAACTAAAAACTAACACTTTTATTGAAAAATTAAAATTTATTAAAAACTAAATTATATTCTGCCGTCCAAAGTAAGAAAACCTTAACTCCAATGGGATTCCAATGTAGTTAACCACTTTTATACTTTGGACGGCAGTATTTATAGCTTCACATTTTATAGCAGTATGAAATCCTTTTTTTATTTTGAATTACAACAAAATAATTTTGACTTGTTACAAATATTAGAACTTTTTAAAATAAAAGTTTTTTAAATTCATTAACCAAGTGAACTTTATGATGCAAGATGTATAATAGATATACAATAGAAAACTGAAAGATTCCTGTTTCTTTTCTTCTTGAATGCGCTATGTTTATGAATGATTATATGAATAATATTAATAATTTATACTCAATTTAATATTAGATGAAATTCTATAAATCATAAAATAATACTTTAATTCGTTTTTGTAATTATAAATGTTTCAGGTTAAAATTAAATTGCAAAAAATGCCATCCTACAAAACAGCTTATCAAAAAAGTTGGGAAAAAGAACCTGATTTTCAGATTTGGATAAAAGAAATAAAAGAAAATCGATATGAAGCTTATTGTAATGCTTGCCAATGTAATATTTCTTTAAGTAACATGGGACGTCAAGCTCTTGTTAGTCATAAGAATAGCAAGAAGCATATTCGACTTGTGTCTTCAGGAAGCACGTCAATAGAACTTAAAAGTTTTTGGAAATCCACTATTAAGGATGCTTCAAATTTACCTCTGCAACCAATAGAAAATGTAGCAACTAATTCAGTTGAAGGTATAAATACTGCCTCAAGTTGTGCATTGATTTTACCAGTAAATGTTAGTAAAGATATCCAACCCTCACTACTATCTGTATTGCCGTCAACATCATCAGGATTGTCACAAAGAGGATTAGATAATTTTTTATTGAAAGATGACGTAACTGTAGCAGAAATTCTTTGGTGCATTGAGACGGTCATGACTCATAAGTCACTAAGAACAGCAGAAAAAGATATTATAATACTCAAAAAAATGTGTAAAGATAGTAAAATAGTAAGCAAAATGGAACTTGGTAAAGATAAAATCGCGTATACGATAATATATGGCATAGCCCCATTTTACAAAAATGAGTTGGAAAAAATATTAAAAAATGCGAATTTTTTAGTGTAGGTTTCGATGAATCTTTAAATAAAATTGCTAAACGTCAACAAATGGATATAAATATTCGCTTTTGGGATCCCGATAAAAATGAAGTACAAACAACATATTTAACATCTTGTTTTCTTGGCCGCACTAGAGCATGCGATTTGCTAAATTCATTCAATGAAGGTACTGCTAACCTTGATAGAAAAAAATTGCTACAAATATCTATGGATGGGCTCAATGTAAACTGGGCATTTTTAAGAGAGTTAAAAATACAACTTGTTGATATAGAATTAATTGAAATTGGAAGTTGTGGCCTTCACGCTGTACATGGAGCATGTAAAGATGCAATTATTAAAACTAAATGGGATTTGGTTAATTATTTAAGAGCGCTTTATAATCTATTTAATGATGTGCCAGCACGCAGGGCACAGTATATACAATATTCTGAATCCGAAATCTTTTCATTCAAATTTTGTAATATTAGATGGTTGGAAAACGTTGATGTGTCTCAAAGAGCAATTGATATTAATAATAATATAAAAAAATTTATTGAAGGTGTTAAAAAAGACAAAAATATACCAAAATGTAAAAGCTTTAAGACTATTGAAACTTTTTCAGCGGATCCTTTATTATGCGCGAAGCTTGCATTTTTTAAGTCTTAAGCTGTGGAAGTTAAACCCTTTCTAAGAGAATTTCAAACAGATAAACCATTAGTACCATTTCTTCACACTATTTTAAGCTCAACAATTACAAATATTATGGAACGTTTTACGACAAGTGAAGCTGTTGATGCTATTACCACTCTTAAAGCTGACGACATTAATAATGAAAAGAATTACTTGCCGCTGAAAAATATTACTGTGGGTTTCGGTACGCTTAAACAATTAAAATCTGTCAAAGTTAGTTCACAAGTGTTGGATGATTTCCGACAACAATGTCAGTTAGCGATGAAAGCATTTATTTTGAAATTGATAAAACGATCGCCTTTAACATATCCTCTTACATGTGCTACTACTTGTTTTGATCCAGGAGTTATTATGTTAGATTCAAAAATAGCAATTAATAGACTCAAAAAATTACTCCTTATTCTTACTGAAAAAAATCGTATAAGCGAGTCAATTGCAGACATTATACCGAAAGAATTCAAGGAATTAATAGCTCTTCCAAGCGTTAAAGAGGCTATGTTAACTTATTCTCGTTCTGAAAAACGTGTTGACCATTTTTGGAAAGATATAGTAAGAGACAAATATATCAATTTTATGCAAATTGTAAAGCTAATATGCTGCTTATTTCACGGTAATGCAAATGCCGAACGTGGATTTTCAATAAATTCCGAATGTTTATTCGATAATATGAAAGAAGATTCTCTCATCGCTAAGCGTCAAGTGTATGATTATATGGTAAGTCAAAATAGTTTAAAAGAGTATGAAGTGCCAAAAGCTCTTATACAAAGTGCAAGAAATGCTTATTCTCGCTATTCAGCTGCGTTGAAGGAGAAAAGGCTAAAAAAGTTAGCAGAAGATGAACATCGATCTAAGTGTAAGGCTAATGATTTAAAAATTAAACAACTTCAATCACAACGTACAAAATTATTAGAAGAAGCAAAAAAAGAAGCTGTGGCAATAGAGGAGAAAATAGCGGCAATGAAAAAATAATATTGTCTTATAATTAATATTTTATGTATTAGTACTTATATAATGTTAATAGTATTTATAAATTGTTCTGATATAATTTCAATTATATATTGTTGATATTATCATTAAGCCCTTACGATACAATTACACACTCTTGAAACCTAATTATTAATTTATTGGTTAAAAAATAATATTACACTATATAAATTAAATACACTTCTATAAATTATAAAACTTAAAATCATAAAAAAGTATATAAAAATACTCCTGGAAATTTTATAAAATTTGTCTGGAAAAACCTGGAATTCTCAGGGAGTTTCATTGACTTATTTAACTAGACACCCTGTATATTATACTTTGAAATTATTGAAAAAAAATTTTGTCATGATTAATTCTGTGGTCAAAAGGCAAAATAACATAAGTCATATGCTTATACAAAGCACTTATGTTGTTTTGCCTTTTGACCACAGAATTAAGGAATGAATCCATCTTAATTTATTAAAATATACAAAAGGGCACGGTGATCAAGGGGGGGGGGAGGCAACGATAACTGGCGCATTGACCGTATTTAGACTCAGGGAGTCGACAAAAGTGGTTTCCAGAATATGTCTGTGCGTGCGTGCTTGCGTGTGTTCAGTACGTCAGTTAGATCTTAAAAACTACTCGATGGATTTGCTTCAAATTTTGCATATAATTTATTCTTTTGTCTAACTTGGCGGGAAACTATTGAAAATTGGTTTTCTTAGCATAGTTTTCATTTTAGAGCCATTTTAAGAATTTTCAAAAAATTTCGATTTATCATTTGTTTTTTGTATTTTACGTAAACTACTCGAAGAATTTGCTTAAAAATTTGTATAGAAATTATTTTCGACTGCCAAAAGAAGAAAAACTTTTGAAAACTGATTTTCTCAATGCACTTTTAATTTTAGAGCATTATTAAATTTTTTTTTTAATTTTCATTTTTCATTTATCTTCTATTTTACGTAATCCATACAATAAATCTTTAAGAGCAGGCCGGATTCGCTGTCCTTGTCTAATTGAGATTTTCGTTATTTACTCAAGTATTAATCGGTGTATCTGGAAATTGAAGGTTAAGCGCAATAGATATTATTATTACAAATATGTATGCACAAGAAAACAAAAATCTACCGATTTGTTTTTAAGAAAAGTAAGGAACGCGAAAATATTATAAACATAAACTTTCACCTCGGCGTTCCTTACTTTTCTCAAAAACAAAGCGGTAGAATTTTTTTTTCTTGTGCATAAATGTTTATTATAATAATATCTATTGCGCTCAACCTTTAATTTGAAGATACACTGATTAATAGTTGAGTAAATAACAAAAAACTCAATTGCTACTCGGTCGGTATCAGGTTCTACTCCGGCCTGCTGTTAAAATTTTTATACAATGAATTCGCTATTTTCTGAAGACAAAAAGCTTTCAAAAACTAATTCTCTTAGCATAGTTACAATTTTAGAGAATTTAAAAGATATGAAAAAAAATTTCGATTCTCCTTTTTTTATTTTTTTTTCTATTTTACGTAAAGTACTCGATGGATTTGCTCTGAAATTCGTACACAAGTTATTTGCTACTGTCTTTATAAAACAAGCTTTTAAAAAATAATTTTCTAAGTGTAGCTTTTTGATCAGTTCTTTTGATTTCTGATTCAACGCTTTCGCCAACTCTTTTCTTACTTCCTCACTCTCTCTCTGTTTTTCTATCTTAGATTGATCCTCATTTTTACCCTATTTTTATCCATCCCTGACTCTCTCCTCCTATTTCCTAATCACTCTCTTACAGTCACTAATTTTTCTTGAATAGAAATTATGTTTTTTACATTCAAATCCCATTTAAAAAAATAAAATCAAATTACTTTAACTCAATGAGCTCTATGAGAAAGCATTGCGCCAAAGCAGTGTTTTTACTTAAAATGTAGCTAAAGGAATATTGGATTTTAGAAATAGTACTAAAAATTTTGATAATGAATAAGTAGGAGAATAGATAGCTGAAACTATAATTCTAACTGGAAAATTTTTTTATGGACCTTAATTAAACCATAAGCCTTAGATAGTTGAGAGTTGAGACTTATTAACTGAATTTTCTAAATTATTAATATCATCAAACACACCATAATTACATCACTTGGTCAATAGTCTAATAACCTGTTTTTTATTATTATTTAAAGGACATCTTTTAATTATCATCTAATATTTTTGGTCAAGCAGCTGACCTTCCATCTTAGATTAATAATCTTTCTTATTTATTATCACAGTCGCATTTCCCTTATCAGCCTTAGTTACTAAAATGTCATTGCTATTCTTCTGTAAGAATCTTTGAGTTGTAATTAAATCTTGATTTAATTTTATAGTTTTATTATAGTTATTTTTAATAATCTGAATGAAAGAATTTCTTACATCATCAATCATATCATTATCTTAGACTCTTAGAGAAGGCAATTGACATTCCAAACTCTTTAAGAACTGCAAAATGCTTTTTGAGTTTTTACAGCCAGAAAAATTAAACTTGTCACCTAATTCTAGAATATTTTTTACATTATTAGTTAAAACCAAATTGCTTAAATTATATAGCCACTTAGATTTAAAATCATGCTTTCCACTTTCAACACGAATTTTTCATTTACATTTTGATTACAACTATAACTGTCAGTAGAACTATCATATTGATTATAAGTCTTATAATACATATTACAAAATTTCTTCTCACAAGTATTTTTTTCTTTAGATAAAATAAATTCTAACTTTGTATTATAAAAATCAAAAAACAGATTTATAACAGTAACAGGAACCTGATAAGATAATAGTGCAATTTTTTTATTAAGAGAATGTATAATAGCACAAGCATCAGAAATTTACATGTTTCAAATAGATTTGTATCAGTTAAACTTTAAGGTGTTCATTTTTTTATAGCTATTTTCACTGTGAAAATAAATACTAGAAGAACAATTATTAAATCTAAAAATGTGAGAAGGTAAAATTTCAGAATACCTGTATTTTAATAGGTATTTCAATTGTAATTGTACATGTTTTAAACCTTGGAATAACTTGCTGCAGAATTATGATCTTGTCAAAAAGAATGTTATCATTATCCAGAATCTCCATTTTGAAGTACAAAAGGCAACACAAACATACAATGAGTGAGTGTAACAGATAACACATTATCCAATGATTAAGTCAATATGAATAAACATCCATCTTAGAGTATAATTAATTAAAAACTACGCGTGTATATTGAAGTAAATTTATGAGATGCTAGTGATGGACTAGAAACAAGTTGAGGAAGTATTGAATCTAGTGACAATTCCATCAATTTCTTTTATAAATCCATTTTATTTTAATGATAACAACGTTTCGACCGTCTTGAGAAATAAACTTCCCTAGTCCTCTTTAGGCTAGACAACTTATAATACACTTGGCAAAAAAAAAACGCGCCACTTTTTCGGTCTGAAAAATGACGATTTTCAAATGGTCATATCTCCGCCAAAAATAGGCTAATCAAAGTGTTCCAAAATGAAAAATAAAGGGTTTAGCTTCTTATTTCAAATTCCGTTAGAAATTTTTAGTTATGTCTTTTTGCACAAACGCCAAGACAAGATAAGTGAGAAGTTATTTTTCAATCTGAAAAGCGCCATCTTTAAGCGATACTACCAACTTTGAATGTATCAAATGAATGATTCTGATTACAAGATCTTAAAATTTAGATTTTTGTGAGCAATTAATTTTTTTGGAGCATATTGTTCCGAGCATCAGGTGCAGAACTATTACAAAAATTTCTAATGGGATTTAAAAGAAGAAGCTTAACCCTTCATTTTCCATTTCGGAACACTTTGATCAGCCTATTTTTGGCGGAGATATGACCATTTGAAAATCGTCATTTTTCAGACCAAAAAATGTGGTGCATTTTTTTTACCAAGTGTATATATAACAAAAAACGATAATCATTCATAAAAAATACATAAAAAAGAAACAATAATCATTGTACATCGAAGAACACAACTCACCTATACATGGCAAACGTCAACATCACACTAACAAGGAGAGTGTTTCACCTTCGGGTCACCGTTTTTACTTAAATTTTGGGAATGTTTTGTGGATGCAGAAATATGAAGAAAGCCAAAATTTTAGAGGCCAACGCTCAATATTTCCCTAGTTACAAGCCATTGAAGAAAATCACTAAAAAAATACTAGATTTTCAAACGCTTATAGTTCCTCAGCATTATTAGCTAGAAGCTTATATCTTTTTTTAAATAAAAGCTGAGCTAAAATCCTTTCGAAATAGTAGTTATGGCATATCGAAATATTATTTTTCCCAAAGTTACAGCATAATAAAGATTGAACCCAATTTTAGCTTTTATTATCAATTAATGTTTTAAACATCAAATTCAGGTCCAATCTTTATTACGCTCTAACTTTGAGAACAAATAATATTTTGAGATGCTATAGGTGCTATTTTGAAAAGATTTTAGTTCAGCTTTGATTTAAAAAAGGTATAAGCTTCTAGCTAACAATGATGAGATACTATAAGCGTTTAAAAATCTAGTGACTTTTTTAGTGATTTTTTTCAATGGCCTGTAACTAAGGAAAAATTCAGTGTTGGCCTCTAAAATTTTGGCTTCCTTCATGTTTCTGCATCCAGAAAACATTCCCAAAATTTGAGCCAAATTTGTAACCCGAAGGTGAAACACTCTCCTTGTAAGTATATTACCATAACAATACGACCGTACATATATAAGCAAAACAAGTTGAGAACGTGAATTAAAAAATTTTTACAAACTTAGTCAGGACTAGATATTTTAATTGCGTTTAATATACTCTATCAATTGCTTATAACAGTTCTTCAATTTTAATGTGTCGAATTCTCTATTTATATTAGATTTGTGTGAGTGGATGGAAACAATTTGAGAAAATAATCTTTTTTGAAAATTACTCTCAACATCTTTTTAGACATCTTTACATCCGAGAAGTCAAATTTATGATTTATTTCAGAAATTTGCTCAACTAATGCTGATCTTTCATTTTCAATTTTACAGTCTTTTATTTTCATAAATACGCTTTTTAATTTTCTTGAAGTTTGACCCATATGAACAGGTTCACAATTATTACAACTTATTTTATACTCAACATTATTTTTATTTAAACGCAAAATCTTATTTTTACCTAACTTGATAAACCTAGAAAATTTATTTATGCAATTATTTATTAATTTTATATTAAAATTGGAACATATTTTTTTGATGCTAAAATTCATGTCTTTGAAAAATGGAAAAACTATTGTATTATTCAGATTAAAATAATTTTTATTTTTACTTTGGATACAAAAATCGTTGTTATATTTAATTTTTTTCAAACGAATGTTTATTGTATTTTTTATAAATGATTTTCGTTCTTGTTATATTTATTATGATTTTTCTAGCCTGAAGAGGACCAGGGAAGTTTGTTTTCCAAGACGGTCGAAACGTTGTTATCATTAAAATAAAATGGATTTATAAAAGAAATTAATGGAATAGTCACTAGTTTCAATACTTTTTCAACAATAACATTATTGCCACGAATGTCATTTGTAATCTTGTATCTAAAATAATATGATTTCCATCTTGCAATAAGTTATCGGAACAAAGTTCTTATCAATTGTAATGAGTTATGTCAATAAATTTATTGAAATCTGTTGATCAAAATACCAAATGATATTAGTACGTTAAACCAATTTCCATTACATGAAGAAAATCATCATATATAAAATCCTGAATTTAACTGATAACTTTCAATAAAAATTGTAACATGACAATAATTTGCCAGTCACAAATAAAGTCAAGTTATGAAAGACATTGTTGGGAATTAAGCGCTTATATTATGTCACCCAAAAAATGTTGATAGCAAGCAATACTGTGAAGGATATTACCTACATCAGGATTCACATAGTAAGTACTTATATAGTCTCGAATTGAAGATTTCATCTAATTAAAATGAATAATTTTTAAACAAAAAATCTACTTACTTTGAATTGTTTCATTGAAAAAATTGAACAAACGTTAGATTGCTTTAATGTATACATTAAAAATTAATATGTGATTTTATAAGTGAAAAAAGACTGTACGAATATTATAATGGAATGATAAACTTGTAAAGATATATAAATTAAAGATTTCTGGAAATTTTAAAGTCAATTTGTTGAAATTCGCTTAGAAATCCTGTAGCAACTATAAATACTGTTGCGTCTCCACTACGATACGCAGTGCGTCTATACTTTGCTTTTCAACTGAGCGTGCATTGTGTTTCGTATTGCATGCTCACTCAATTCAATGTGCGGTGTATGGCTACATTTATAGACTTTAATAATTTTTTATAATAATGAATAATGATTTATAAAATTATTAAAATCGAAAAAAATTAGCTAAATCTATTTAACAATTATATTTTATGCAATGAAATAATATAATATATTAAAATTCAGTGTAGTTGACAATAAATGTTTCAACTTAAGGTCCTTGATAAGGAATTCAAAATAATTATTAAAATATATAAGAGATAGCATTTAGGATAGGATTTAATAGATTTCTGAAGTTTAATAGTATTTCTACATTTTTTTTTTAAGGAAACGAATAACGAACATTACATCTGTCTCATAATATTGACTATCTTTCCATTTTATTGTGAAATTTCTGGAAAAGAAATGTATTAGCTAATATGTACCATGAAGATTATCAACTTAAATTTTGAAATAAATTCATTCATTAGTTATTGAGAATTTTGGGTTGCAATATTATATATTAAAATTTTGCAATCTTTCACCAAAAACACAAAATTCTTAAGAATTAATGAATACATTTTTTTAAAAGTTTAATTGAATAATTTCCATGGTACATACTACAAGCTAATACATTTCTTTTCTAAAAATTACACAATAAAATGGAAAGATAGTTAATATCTATAAGTATGAGTGTAGTGTTTGTTTTACATCTTCTTAATAAATTTTTTCCAGCATATCAAAATGATTAAAAAATATGACGTAGTGGAGATCAGCATCGTGTTTTTCGAATCATGCTTTGTCAAACGTAAAACTGCTGCGCCATCTGCAATCTATTTTTACAATGCCTCGTGTATTGTAGTGCAAACCAGTTGCCGTGCTCAAATCACCAATTTCGCTGAAACTTTAGCATATGGCTGATTCCATTTCAAATCGAACAGTCAGTATACACTCAAGTCACCAATTACTGCGCTAATGGAGTATGTTATTCTACCCTAAAAATAAAGGTATACGTATTTTTTTATTTTGCTGAAATATCAAAATTGCATCAGATATGCACTTTTGAAAATTGCATACAAAAACTAAATGTCAAAACTGAAAATGTTGAGAATAACTTTAGAGAGCTATCGTTTTACCAATTTCCAATGAATTTTGATAAACCTTCTTTTATTTTATTTCGTTTTGAGCCCTCTTCAACTCCGTGCAAGAAATTTAAAAAAAAACTAAAAAATGACTGAGATATATGCATTTTACCAAAAAATGCACTTTTTATGCACATGCATTTTTCTCGAAAAGGCCATTTTTTTTTTTTGCTGAAATTTTTTTTGCTGATAGAGGACCAAAATACCTATCTAATAGTACTTGTTTGATCCCGGCTTTTTTGGTTTGGAGCGAGAAAAAAATTCACAAATTTTGTTGGTGAAAAATGCTTGTATATACGTTCGGAAGTCTTAAGCAGTCTGCATTCAAACACTGTCGTATGCTTGGCTCATCATTTGTTTACATTTGTATGCATGTATATAGCATCAATAGTGATATATATATATATATATATATATATATATATATATATGTGTGTGTGTGTGTGTGTGTGTGTGTGTGTGTGTGTGTGTGTAAATTCGTAATATAAAAATAAATATTTAAACATGAAAAAAAAGAATTCTATTCGTGTATATCTATATTATGTATGTTTCGATGTACAAACAATAGGAGGCTAACTTGCGGACAAATACATCGCGTAACCAAAACAGCATATTAGAACTGTTATATAGAAGCTAGTTATTTTTACGGCTGCTTTGAAAGGTGCTTCTCGGGCTTGTGAAAAATTCAACAAAATTGTGAAATAACAATGTCCGAAATTTACTCTTCTAAAAGAATTTCATGTCCCGATTTTTTTCAAATGCATAAAAAGGTAGTTTATATGAGCAGTAATTCACGTTTTAGACCGTTGGAAGATTTAGCCATTAATTTGGCACAGCTTCATCCAGATTTAAATATATTGCCATCTACTAATGTATGTAAAAATTGCCATAAACGCATATCAAATATGATTTTAAGTGATCTTGAGTCTATATCTGAAAATGAAATCACTGAACTTTTTAGCGGAAGAGATGATGATTTTATTCCGAAGACACCCGAACGAATAGAGGAATTAAACGAGAGTATTAATTCAGTTTTACCTGAATGCATCTCACACCCTAAAAAGAAAAACTGCAATACCTGAAAATTTTAGAGGAAATTACGTATCTAAAAAGAAAAAATTCTTAATTTCAGCTTTTTCTGCTACTGTTGGAAGTAAATTAGAAGATGCGTATGGCATTTCAGTTGAATCAATAGAATCGGACGAAAATTCCACTGGAAACTATTGGAATGAATTTTTAGAAAATTTTAAATTGGCTTTAGAAAAATGCTCTTCTATTTCGGAGAAAATAAAACTTCTAACTCTACTACCTTCAAAATTAAGCAAAATAAAAGTTTGCTCACTATTCCCGAATATAAGCGAGTATATGATAAATAAATCAAGAAATCTCGTGAAAAATAAAGGAGTTTATTCGGAGCCAGATTTATATACTGGTCATCCTATTGATGAAAGCACAAAAAATATCGTTATGGAATATTTTCATGAAGAATCGATACAAAATGCTGACGATTTTATAAATTGGGTTCAAAGTTACACCAATGCAATAAAAATCATTTTACTACCAATAAATGAGATTGAAAGATTTAGAAAAAGAAAAATATTGAATGGAGTGGGGTTTCTAAATATAATGGAATTCAAAAAACATTATGTGGTTAAAAAAACTTGGGGAATTAAAATCACATATATTTATTAGCAGGACAGCTATACATGCACTAAATGAAATGAAAAACAAGAAAAAAAAAGCCAAGCGTCGTGAGACTACATTTAAAACTAAAAATAATAAGCGCAAAAATAAAAAAAAATAATTATCTATAATTATTTTTTTGACGCATCCCAACAGTGAGAGGCAAGGGGAACTCACTCTAAAAAAGCATCCCGAAGGGAACAGAATCCTTCTACGTCCACGTCGTTGTTCCTGGATAATGCTAAACGAAGGATAATATTTAAATGTCGACTGCTTAAGACTTCCGAACGTATATACAAGCATTTTTCACCAACAAAATTTGTGAATTTTTTTCTCGCTCCAAACCAAAAAAGCCGGGATCAAACAAGTACTATTAGATAGGTATTTTGGTCCTCTATCAGCAAAAAAAAATTTCAGCAAAAAAAAAAATGGCCTTTTCGAGAAAAATGCATGTGCATAAAAAGTGCATTTTTGGTAAAATGCATATATCTCAGTCATTTTTAGTTTTTTTTTAAATTTCTTGCACGGAGTTGAAGAGGGCTCAAAACGAAATAAAATAAAAAAGGTTTATCAAAATTCATTGGAAATTGGTAAAACGATAGCTCTCTAAAGTTATTCTCAACATTTTCAGTTTTAACATTTAGTTTTTGTATGCAATTTTCAAAAGTGCATATCTGATGCAATTTTGATATTTCAGCAAAATAAAAAAATACGTATACCTTTATTTTTAGGGTAGAATAACATACTCCATTAGCGCAGTAATTGGTGACTTGAGTGTATACTGACTGTTCGATTTGAAATGGAATCAGCCATATGAAAGTGTATTGAAAAAGAATATCTCGTGCAAAATTAGAGCTCAATTGGATGCTAGGCGCCCAAGTTACATCACCTCAAAGTTTAAAAATCAGCTATTTTTCGAGGCATTACTAAAATTCAAATTCTCAACCAAATTGGATCCAATGCATCTAATTTTTTCGTTTTGATCTTTACTTTAATTTTACCATTGAGCACAAACCCCCCTCTCATCTGTAAGTAGTTTAACGCGTCTAATTTTTTGCGGTTTGTATTTTTCGTTCTGGTGCTGCAGTTTTGTGCCCTAGGGCGTTTCAGATTCTTGCACGCACAATTTTTAAGGCACCGTATTAACTATTAATTATCAATTTTAATAGCGGTCCTTTCATTTTATCTTGTGTTTTTTACCAAGGCCCTAAATTTTGAGGTCAAGACTACTGCAATTTCAAGGTTAGTTCGAGAGAAAATTTTCACTTGTAAGCAGAGATCCTAGAAACGTAATTCTCAAGCTTCTCTTCGACCAATAAAGTGGAAATCTGTTTTACCGAGTTAAACAGTTTAGGAGGTTAGCTCTAATTTTTGGAAGTTTCCGAATATACACGGAAAAAGAAAAGTACTGTTAAAATACTAAATCTAGTATATCTAATTTATGTACTAAGGTATTAAAAATAATATATATAAGGTATGAAAAAATAGTGACGATATAAATTCAATTAGTACTATAGCTTGAATTTTAGGGACTAATGTTGGTACTATTATATTGAGAGCATAAATTTTCAATGCTTAGTATCTTTTTTTTCGGTACTAAGACTGACATTTCCCCTACTTAATTTAAGGGCAATATTTCGCAGAACATGTGATTGTTAATCTCTTTAAGTACGGCTTTTTCTTTCACTGAAATTGAAAGTTGATAAATATAGAATTATTTATATATTATATAACACTTTTAAATTACTAATAATTAATATTATAATTCGTGATATTTAAGGAATAAAACGATACATGTTTATCTGCCACATTTCGTTTTAAAATTGTTAACTTTTGAGTTTAAAATTAATTATTAGTAATTTAAAATAATTATATATTATATAATTTACATTATATTTATCAACTCTTGAAAATTGCTATACAATTTCATGGTTTTTACGTTATTGGGTATTGATTATATTAAAGTTTCATACTTGACAGTGCTGCAGTGCGTATTATATAGGTAATATGTTAGTATAAGATAATTTAGTTTACTAAATAATTTTTAGGATAAGTCGCGTTAAAAGATATACCAATATAGGTCTTCTTAATTAATGTACTAAGTATCAATTAAAAAACGACTGGTAACGACTTTTTGACTAGTGACTCAAGTTTGTACATTTTTTTAAGGTATTTTCTTTTCTCCGTGTACACGTCAGAGTCATGGACTGCTGTGCGGTCTGTAAGTTATCAATTAACAGTAAATGGGGCATGACGAAGCTTCATTTGTGTTTAACGTGTCGGCAGCGTTGTCATGCAAAATGTTCTAAAATGGATAATGACACAAAATAGCAGTGCAAGAAGTGCCTGGAAATTAAAAAAAACAGTGACATATCTTCCACGTCACTGGCCAGCGGAAGCACAAACATGATCGGACGCAAAGCTTTCATTAAACAGTCCATCAGTGCTCCATCACCAACACGAGCTGACTTAGAATTGCACCGGTCATCACTTCTTAGGGGCGGCAAACATGAGTGAAGACTGCTATCACGGCGCCAATCGGGATCAGCAATAACGGTGCCGTGGTGGATGAAGCAATTAGGAGGTGATACCGCGCACGTTACCCTAAATAATAATAATAAAAGAAATTATTTGAATTGGGTTCAAGGGTGCTCAGATTTTTTCTCATTGCAGATAGCTGTCTCTGCTCTAGAGGGCGCACTGTCCCGTAGGCTTGACTCAATTTAAAATACTTTTTAGACTTTTAAAAGCCACATCAAGAATACTGTCAATAGCCTGCGGGACATTGTGTCCAAAATCGAAAAGCAAAATGAAATTATTAAATATTTAAAAACTAGGCAGTTGTGAAACCTTAAGAGAATGATAGTCAATTTAGAAAAGAATTCACTGTCCACTCTAAATAGTAAAATTTAAACTTTTATTAAAACTATAAGCAATAAATTTAATAATATGCAAACATTTCTTAACAATGAGTTAGGTGGAATGGATAGGGGCATTTTGGACTTTTCATCCGGGGTGGCTGGCGTCGCTCAGGCCGTTGCCGATCTCATGAATGAGCAAACAATTCACACATCCAGATTTATAGACATAACTGAAACACAAGTACCACATACACACTCAGTATTTAATGATGAGGCACCCCATCAGGTTCAGATAGAGTGTGGTTCCGGGGTTGATATATTGGTGATTTCTGGTGGGCTGGACTGCTCAGCAGTCAATGTTCGGCCGAAGGATTACGCTTGTGCCGTTCTCGGTGCCATACTCCCAACAATCAAGCGTGTGAATGTTATTTCAGTTTAGGAAATCACTAAATATGATAATATGAACGGGGTGTCGGTGGCGATCGGAGGGGTGCGTTCTCATTGTTGGTGAGACTCTCCGAGGAGGACCTGGCTAAAAGGTATTCAAGGCTAAGCGATAATTTACAGGTTTTTCGATTGCAGATCTTAATCCCTCCCACCTCGGCAGATTGTCAAACATGAAACAGCACAATTTGATATTTATAAATGAAACATCGAATGTAGTCTATCCCCAATGACTGCGCCAGGCCTCCTCTGAGAGTCGTACAGGGAGGAGGAGTCAGCTACGAGCGTGCTTTTTGAATGGGACTTCTTTAAGAGCTCACATTGGGCAGGCGCCTGAGTTCCTAAGTGGTAGTCCTTCTTATGACATATTTGGAGTGGCTGGGACTATCTGTTTCGGATGTCGTCATTCGGGTCAAGGGGTATAAAGTTTTGAGACATCACAGAAACCTGCGCGGTGGAGGAGTTGTCTTGTATATTAAAAACAATTTAAAATGTATTATTTTGGCTACTTCGAATACTCAGACTAGTAATAGTGAAGGTATACTAGAGGTGCCTGAATATATTTTCTGTTCTGTGCAAATGGACAGCTCTAAGCCCGTGTTGGTTTCTGTTATTCATCGGCCACCTGCTATTTCGTTTATTAGAAACACAGATTTTTTAGATGGTTTGAGAAATTATGCCTCTGATCACTCTCATGAAATCATAATGGGGGACCTGAATGCCAATCTCCTGCGTGAGAGCAGTGATGCCAAATTTCTTAATAAGCCGTTGGCTGAGCTTTCGTAACAGTTGGTCCAGCACGGTGCCACGCATCACACTCTGACGTCTCACGTGTGAACTGACCTGATTTTTGTCAGCGATAACGACACAGTACTTGTCGCATGAAACTTACTAATTTTCACAGTCGGCATAACTTAATCGATGTATAAATTTCTTGTAATCATGTCATAACAGATCAAAAAGCAACTAATTTTAGAAATTATAAAGATATTTGTCCAACATTATTGGTTCAGAGTTTAACTGCCTGTGATTGAACGCCATTTACAGTTGGTGCAGTTGACCCGAAATCTGCACTTGACTGCCTCCGTGACAATCTTATGGTAGCAATACAAAATCTGGCGCCGCTAAAAATACTTAAACTTGGTAAAGATAAATTTCCATGGATAGACAAAGGATTGTCGCAGATGCGGTGCAAGAAAGACGCCACGTATTGAAGATACAAACGGACAAAGGATGAGATATCTTTCAGAATTTGTGCAACTACGTAAAACGATAGACGAACAGACTGAGCAAGCTAAGACTACTTACTATTATAATAGACTGTTTGAAACTCTTGTCAAAGGTAATGTCTGGAGAGAGTTAAAAGACCTGGAGCTCCTGTCTGGACCTCAAGGGGACTTGAATAGATTTACTCCAGATGAGCTTAAGGAGGTTCAGTCAATACAAAGAAATGCACAGAATTCAATGAAATTCTTAGATTGGTTTATTGACAACATAAGAAAGTTCTCTGATTTTTTTCAATATTTATTATAAGTCATTTTTCTGTAAAAAGAAGCTTTAAAAACCAAGGTTATTAGCATGTTCTCTTATAGAAGTCTTGCATTTTTATTCAAAGAAAACAAAAGTACTGAACAATAAATACAGAGACTTAAATAAAAACTCTAAAATTATTTTTAATCATTAATATACATTGTTATAAGCCATTTCGAAGATTAATATGTAATTAACTATAAAAATCGTTCAACTGTTAAGAAGACATGGCAACAGTGCATGAATGAAACTATATCTATATATATAAATACATATATAGGTACTTACCGCTTAATTTTGAAAGAGAGGAAATATTTTTATTATAATAATTTACAATAAGTATAATAAATAATTCAATTTATTGAACATCTAATATTATTGATATTCATATTATTTAAGTTTCCCATTTAAATAATCTATAATATTATTTGATATTTTGGTTGTTTTAATAATTGTTAGTTTTTGATTAACTTCGCCTCTTAATAAATACTAGCCACAAATACCTCACTTGCTATTGCTTACTCGGTTCTATTTTTAATAAACTCATGTAAAATATATTTTATAAATATAATATATTGAATTTTTCTATTTATAGGTATTTTTTATATTTGATTTATAAGCTTTCTTTTTTGATTTATAGATATTTCTTAAATATTGCAAAAATATTACGAAATACTTATAAAGATAATATAACTTTTTATATGTAATAAATTCATATATGTAACAAATTTTTTTTTTCAAATATATACATAGCATCATTGCATATAAGTTTAGAAACTTTTAAAAAAAAACCTTGAGAAAAACTTCTACCCAACAATATTTGATTGTTTCTTATTGCTATGATAAATAAATGGTGCTATGATAGCATTACTTTCTGAGTTTCAACACAAAAAATAACTGCATAAAAATTTTATAAAACTAAAATATCAAATGATTAAATATTGAATTGAATAAAAATATTTTATTGAATGTGCAATATTTGAGCATTTAATATTTTCGTTTAATGTTATTCTTTGTTGTCGTAATTTTTTTGTGGTGAAATTTATAGAGTTATACGATTCAAGCGTCATGTCTTCATCATAGCAATGAAAAACAATAAAATTTTTATAAAAATTATTTTTAAAAGTTTCTAGACTCATATGTAATTTCCGGCTACCGTTGCGTTAACACGAAACCTAAGCCGCACTGTGCTCGTTAAAAAATTTCGCTACGTGGTCTTATAATACGTTAGACTAAGTTCGCAATTGATAGCGCGGAACGTTGTCTTGAATAAAAGTCGTTAATTTATATCAACTAGCGTATTATATTATATTTGTTAGTTGCAACTCTCAGAAATTCTTACTGTAGAGTTTTGCTTGACCAATTTTCGCGTGTCTTAGCGGTCAGCCATTAAGTGCCAGCAAATACGTTGATTGGTGTGTAAATAGTTCTACCAATCTATGCCAAGGCAACTACTTTGGCAGAGTTCAGCGAAATTCAACGTTCGGGAAGAGACGTATCCCACCAATGCACATTAGAGCATCTACGTATTGGTTACGTACAGGGGAGAAGGTACGGTAACAGGCGAGCGGCGTCTACGTGCACGTAGGTAATTAGTGTAAGCTGGCCAGTGTGTTACTGTAAGTACAATTATACAGTGCGATATCCAAGTATCTCTTTCTCGAGAGATACTTGTTCGGGTAAATTGTATTATCGGCTATATAACCGATCAGCATCATAAGGGAATTCTATTTAGTTCGCGACGCGCCCTTCCTTAGCTCTTTCTCTCATTAGACGCGCACATTACATTTTATAGACTACACAATTTGATTCTCGTTTAATTCATACTTCGTCTTCATTATATTTTTATTTTTCTTATAATAAACACATTTTGTTTTCTATCAAAACGTGCTTTCAATTGATTTATATTACCTGTCGGAGTTCGCTGTGTAAGATTTAGTAAAGTTCTTAGTTTTAAGCGACCCCGCATATAGTTAAATTAATAAAGAATTAAAGTTAATTCTTTTTTGTAACGTGTGCAAAATAACCATTGCAATATATATATATATATATATATGTATATAATTTGTTACATTTATGGATTCATAATACTATTAAGCTCATTTGATAACTTTGAAAAAATTTTAATAAGAAAAAACCAATTTTTATTAGGAGACTGTTATACAACTACGTTACATATATGAATTTATTACATTTATCAAGTTTATATTTTGTAAAATTTATTTGTATGATTCTGAAAAGTTTTGATAAGTAAAAAAAAAATAATTTGTAGCAAACCTTAATTTTAAGTCAATAAATGACAGAGTGTTAAATACGTAGGTTTTGTAAATAAACTATTATTGCATTTTTCTATTTCTAGTGAATCACTGTTGAAGCTTAAGGAAGTTCTATTGGTAATAGAATTAAAAAATAGATTTTAATGAAATTTCATAATGGTACATGATACATATAAGATAACGTCGTCAAATTTCTGGAAGGCTAGGGAACACAGGAGAAAAGTGATCGGAGGGTTTTTATCGGGATTTTAACATGTAGTCTTATAGCAGAACGCACTTTTTCCGCACTCAATAAAGAAATACAGTTTATTTAACAAATAGATATTGTTCAAATTTTTTAAATAGCTAAAAAAACATTTTAAGAAAGTATAAATGTTTGAAAAATAAGCATGAGGTATCTGTGAGAGTTGTAATAAATAATTTTTTAAAGGCTTTTAATGAATTTTACTTCTTAGACGCCATGACCAAAGACATGTGGAAACACTGTAAAAGTAAGATAGATGCTATGACGTGTGCGTTTTTTAAATTTGAAGAGTTTAATGCATATGGAGTATTAGTGCAAATACTAACTGCAGATTAAAAGCGTTATTTATGTATAAAAAGCTAAGGTGATAATTAGAATAATTAAATATAAATGTTCAAATAAAATTTAAATTAAATAACGGATATATTAAATTATTTAATTATAAATTTATTATAAAATAGTAGTGGAGTCGATAGGCTGTGGGGGTCCTGGCCCACTGCGATACTGGCTCACCCCCCTCCTTTCTACGATTCTAGCTTATCTTCCCCGCCCCCTCTGCAATACTGGCACCCCTCTGCAATACTGGTGCACCTCTGCATTTTTATGCAATTGCACGAGCGTCGATAAGCTTGGGAATATCCCGAGATGCAGATATTTTTTATTTAAATATTTTATTTTTTTATATTTAAATAAATTAACTTTAAATAAATTAATTTTATATTATTTTTATTAATACTTCTTTTTTTTAATTTTTTTAATGAAAAAAATTTTTGTTATAATAAATAATTATTAATTATTGTTAATAATTATTAATAATCAATAGTATTTAAAAATTTATTGAATAAATAAATAAAAATAAAAATGTATCCGATAAACTACGGATATATAAGTTTCCAAAATTATGAAGTGTAATGACTCCGTGATCGAGTGGTATAAGTGCTTGCCTCTCGACCAGAGGGTTATGGGTTCAATCCCAACCCAAGTCCACTTTTTTTTCCATTTTTAAAATTTCATAAATTTTATTTCAAATTGAAAAATTATTTAATTTGAATTAAAAAAGTACTTTAAAAATTTTTTCGAAATTATATCTTACTTAAGAAGGGGCCGAACTATCTGTCTTTGTCTAATAGCGTTTTTCATCATTTATGTAAACACTATCCGGTATAACAAGAAAAAAATAGCAGCCCCCGCTAGATATTAGTATAATAAGTCAATTTTGTAATAACAACCAAATTTTTCACTGCGTAGTTTTTGAATAATTAGAGACCTACCAAAAAAAGATAGGTTATATTCTAGATTGCTAGTAGGTCTCTAATTAGTCGAAAACTATACGGTAAAAAATTTGGTTATTATTACAAAATTTACTAATTATACCAATATCTAGCGGGGGCTGCTATTTTTTTCTTGTTATACCGGATAGTGTTTACATAAATGATGAAAAACGCTATTAGACAAAGACAGATAGTTCGGCCCCTTCTTGAAAAATGAATTTTTCGGTTTCTCGCGTATACACGGAGAATTCCCGATTTTTGAAGGGTCACGCCATATCATAGTTGACTACTTGGGCGCTAGGCGGCGTATGGCTTTTCTCAAGAAAAGTAATGAAGTTCAAAACATAAAGGGAAGCAGCAATCAAGGGTTGAATATCCACTTTAATTTTGATAATTACGAAAGTTGGACAGAAATTAAATTAATTTCAGCATGGAGTTTAAGGACGAGCATCAACTCTCTACCGGCGACTGGCCCTTGCTCAAGCTTATGCTGCAGAGGTGACTCGAATCATGGGAATAACCAGCCAACCACCATCAGTGCAGCCTCTAAAAGTAACGGTGGATCAGGAAGTTCAAACCAATATCCAAGTAGCGCACGAATGGGGCAAGGCTGAATAGGCGGCCAAGAAGAACGTGGCAGCGGCTAAAAGGAAAGACTAAGGAGCACAATTAAATCTAAAAATAATTTCCAAGTTATTTTCAAACTTACATCAACAATATTGAAAGTATTTAGAGACATAAAATTTAGAAAATTTTCAAATAACATATAATGCAAAATCAATTGAAATGATCTATGATTTAATTGAAACTAAACCCTTAGATGTAGTTTAACACCGACCGCTTAAAAGATCTCTTATTACTATTAAGGATGGCTCTGGAAGGTTAAACGAAAAAGATGATTCTCTGATGGGATAGATCTGTCAAGATATACGAGTTCTTCTTCTTCGACACTGTGGAAAGTAGTTACACAAATATACTACTGTTTCCTCTCTTGTACGGTAGTCGAAAATAAGACTTCTTAAATAGTGGTAAAGCAAAGTCGGAATCATTTTTGAGAGCCATAGCCAAGTCTCTGAATCTGACTATTTGAAGCTCTGCACATCCTCCGAGTACTTCATCCTAAATGAATCTTTTACTGAAGATTAAGCCTTTTATAATGATTCCCCCACCATTTTAGATCCCCATTACTCGTATAAGTTTTCGTACGTTACTACTGACGGCGTTGTACTGAAGTATCCGATTGGGCGAGATTAAGCAGATGTTCCAGCTAGAAAATATTCTCTCTATTTTTATTCTGGATGGACGTTCAGAAAGCAAAGAAACTTTTGATTTTATATCAATGATTTTCTTATCTCCAAAAGCTTTTTTAACTGATGATATTCATTTGAAATAAATGTTATATCATCCTAAGTTAACCTAACATATATAACCAGCGTCTCGTAGTTCACTAATTATAAAATTTATCTTTTTGTGAGTATAAAGACTTTTATTAATTGAAGATGTATGAACACGAAGACAATCAACTAATACATTGGGATCATCCCATCCTATGTATGTAAAATGAGATTCATCACTACTAGAATAATCTGATGAAGTATCATCGCTGGAATCTATGGAACTTACTTTAGCTTTTTTTGCTTTAGATACTTTCAAAACTTTAGTATTAGATTTTTTTTACAGTTTTCTAATTTTTCTTCTTTACTCTTTTGATTATTTTCAAGTTAAAAGAAGGTATTATTAGAATAATCTGATAATGTACTGCTATGAGCATCGTTAAAACTAATTTTATATTTTTTACGTCTTGACACTGATAAAATTTTACTTTCTAATTTTCTCTTACAACTTTCAAATGTGTTTCTACTCTTTTGATAATTTTATATTTCATCATCAGAGCTAAAATAGCTGTTTTGAAGTAATTTTGATGCTGGATACCTTTAGTGATTGATGGAATCAATATTATCTCTCCTAGCGAGCTTATCATTTGTATAATGTGTGTTGAGAGCATCATTAAACTTACGTTTTTCCTTAGAAATCATATTTCTTGTTACATTTTCTTCCTGCACAGGCGTTATTATATGATTATGTGATGTACAACTTATAAATCTCATATCTTTCCTTACAGCACGACTTGAACATTGTTTTGAACAGTAAAATTAACACTTCCAGTAAATATTACCATTACTCATGGTCTTATCCTTATAAAATGGGATACCATTTAAAAGAAGTTCATCTTTTCCTTCAGAACTTTTTATAAGTTTTGAGATTATATTATTTTAGCAGAGTTGAGGATGCACACAATAAAACACACACATATATAAAGTTAATAAGTTTGTTTATTTATTCACACTCAACACGGAGTCACTCGTTTAGTACAATATATTTTAACAAACACTCGTTCATACACCGGCCCTGCATTCACACGCGCGTCTCAAAAAGAAGTGACTCTTGAACAGAGAGGGAAAAGCTAAGAGGGCGCTTCTGCCCACGGCAGTCTTCACAAACAAATCGCACTTAAATATGCGCACACTCCTAACACTCCCTCCCGCATATTTACAAAATAAATTAAATTGAATCAAAGGACACGATGAGGGCTCATGGATGAATAGTCGCCTCGGGTCTTAGGGCCTGTAACAGAAGAGAACAACATGAGCTTATGCATTGATTTTATTTTATTCATTTGCTATTGAATCGAAAGTCAATAGCTTGGTCAAAATGTTGACAACATGATAATTCAAGTCAATCATTTATCTTTGACTAACTCGCTCAAAATTCACTCGTGATATACTCGTTTCCAACCAGACTTGCTCTAAACACCCGTTGCAGCAACATGACTATCACGGTACCATTTGTGTAAAGTCTTTTCTTAAAACTTGTTTATAATTAAACTCCTTTTGAACTCGTATTACGTTTTATAAAGAAATCAGTTTCAGATTTCAATTACTCATCAATACATATTCTACTTGATGGATGAGTGAGATATACGCTGCTCCCCTTCAGCCTGCACACGCAAAAGGGACCTTGGACAATTTTTCAACATATTTGCTTGTAGTTACAAAATCCTCCAGTTGTCTAAACTCGTATCAGTGAAACCTTGAAAATCATCAAATTTTCATGATACTACATAGCTTTGAGTTTTGTTCTCTTTAGATATCTGGATACTCGTTCAGTTGTATTTTATTCTCGTTCAGTTGACTTTATTTGATGTCGACGCAGAATATTCTCGGCATAAGCAATGTCTGATTTTTAATAGTTTGTCAAGTCTAACAAAGTACCAACAATTTCTATATAAGATCTCTTATTACTGTTTTCAAATATCATTACTAGTATTAAATTCCTCGTTTGCCTCGTGATCTTTTTCTATTCGGTTTGTCACTTGATTTGTGACCATTAATATTATTTAAGTAGATACTTTTCCTCGAAATTGAACTTAATTAACATTTCATTAATATAATTTTCTCGTTTGATTTTCGAGACTTTCGCTCGTTTGTCTCATTAAATTTATATTTTCCAGAAAATTTTATATATTCCAGTATTAGATATTTTAAACTCCTTTTAACAATTATTTTGCTTATTTCCTCCAATTTAATAATATCGAATATGAATGTAACATCATTTATAAGTAACATCAAAACTCGATGGTCAACAATCATTTACTCAAGTAGATTTACATGGCTCGTTGTGATGTTATAAACCTGTTCTGATAGTAGATGTTCGTAAACTATCATTTTCCAATTTATAAAATTTCAGTCCATTTAAAACTCACTCCAGTTTATATAATTTGTCTCGTTTCAGCAGAAGAGTATACTCCTTTATGAATCTTTATGAATATTTCACTACTGAGCGAATCGAGCTGTTTTTACATCCTTTAAAAAAAAACTTCTTTATTCTATCAGTTCGCTATAATCAGCGCAGCTTTGATTGACAATAATCGCGACACATGTATGTGTAACTCGTATATATTCATTTTCAAGTCTCCTTATGAAAAATCCAATTTTATACTTGAAATCAACATATAGTTGTCTTTTCCTTTGAACCTATTAAGTTGAACTCCTTTTCATTCCGTGTAATCATTCTATCTACTATTCTTTAGACATTATTTTGATATATAATATAAAAACTAACTCGTCGTATTAACATTAAGCTTTTCTCCATCGTTGTTTGACATTAGATCTTGTTGCTAACTGATATACAGCATGACCAGTTTCCATCTCAGTCATTAATGCATAAAGTTGTTTTCCTCTGTTTTGGCAGCATCAGCCTCCTTATACTTCGTCTTCTCTTTAACGCTCCCTCCGTTTTTAATATCTCCATTTATATCATTTTCTTCAACTCCATAGCCTATGCTCGCAGATCGCCTTCATATTTGGACTATTTAATTTTCTTCGTTTATGTTTGTAGACAAACATTTGCTCCTCGCTGAATTTGTATCTTGATTCTTTTCAACTTTTCCTTTTCTGATTTTAGTAGGATTTATTCTGTTTGCTCGTAACCTACCAATATCACTCCTTTCCGGATACTCTTGAATTTTAAGACCAATCTTTCTCAACATCCTTGTACACGTTAAACACTTAAAACGTTTTATTATGTTATTTCAAACTCGTAATTGGACTTCAGTTTTTCTAGACGTGACAGCAAATCGTTGGAGATATGTGGCAATCTGTTATTTGCGAACACAGCAGATTCCAGAGCCACAATACCCATGCTTTCCGATATTTCAGAATTATAATCCACGGCATATTTATAATTTCTCTGTAACTCCTTTAATCATTTAAGAAAAATTTCTTATTCGTATCAAATCATCGTTTCACTGTTAAGAGAAGTTATCTCGATATTCTCAGCTTACGTGATTTCAAAGTCTATCCTTTTTAATTTCTATAATCTCCTTTGTAACTCTTATTATTTTCAATATAGTGTTATTGAAATCAGAGTATAACTCAGTGCTCCAAATCTCCTTCGTAACACTGACTATTCAATCTAGTATTATTAAATTTTAGTATGATTCAGTGCTTTCGCATTCGTACTCGTTTCCTATAATTTTTTATAATTTTTATTATTTCCTCTCGTTTCTTCTTTATTGATTAAATCTCTTGTAGTTAAGTATGTTATAATTTCGTTGAAATTAGGCATTCGTTATTGCTCTTTTACAGAAGTCGTATTCTCTTAAGCAATGCAATTTTATATTTGTACTCCAATAATAAATATTTTTATTTGATACATGACTATGTATACATATACATATATGCATATATATTAATCGACTCGTTATTTAGATATATACATATACATACATACATATATATACATACATATATATATATACATATATATATATTCAAACACTGATTCGTAAACTTTGACTGATGTAATAAATTTTCTGTAAAGCATTTGCATAAAGGTATTACCTCATAAGATAAATTTTATACTCGTCAGCAGTGCTTTGACTCGTACTTACTCCCTCCGATCTTAAGTTCACGTTGTTGTTTTGTAAGTAAATTTAATCTCTTGATTATCCTCGTTAGAACCTTAAAAATTAATGAGAAACTCGTTGATTAAAATCTTACATCGAAGTCAGTGAGAATTTGTATAATCTCAGAACAGTCATTTATTCTGTTCACATTGTTTTGACATCGATTTTAATTTCAATATCCAAAACTCTTTTTCTTTTATTTGATTCTAAATTTTCATCATCTTCCTTGTAAGTGTTTTCTTCTACTCTTGACTTCCAGTTTTCACTCGTTGATAATTTTTTTTTTTTAGTATTTCTTGTATTGCTAAATCTCGTAATGTTTCTACTTTGGATGTTAAATTGAACTCGTTTTATTTAAATTTCGTTGCTCGTTTTACTTATCCTCCTTCTAATAATTTTCAAGAATTAATTAACAACATTGCGTTAACAATTCCATTTACATTCATTATTTTATATTTTCTTTATTTTTCTCGTCATTTTCGTTTTGAATAATCGCTTTCTGTATAATTGGTCATCCAGTTGATCTCGTAACACATTGAAATTATTAACTAAGTACTGTATGCATATAAGTATTAGCTTAGAATATCGGTAGAATCAAACTCTTTTAATCTGCAGTTTCAGCTGCTGTTTTGTCGCTCGTCATGCATTCCATGTTTTGGTTTTTCCCATATATTTACCAACTAACAATTTTACATTTGATACTTATTGTAATTCCTTATTGACTTGTAAAATCAATCCAAAATGCACTCGTTTATTTCTTTCTCAGATTATATAGCAAACTATACAGTTATTTCTTTTTCATAATCCTATTTCTCCATTTATTTTACAACCTCCTTATGGTAATGAGTGTCAATGTAGTTGATAATAATGTTTCATACTAGAACTGTATGATTTCCTTCGACACTCTCTTTTAAATCATCGTTTGAGCTGAGGAGCCCATTTATTGATATAGGATTATACGTTAAGTTACTCTCGTTAAAGATTTCCATTCTGCCAGCACAAGCAGAGATATTTTCGATTTATCAATTCGTTCAATGTTGATCCCTGTAAAATTACAGCTCGTACTAAATCGAACTCGGTTATCTCGTTATCAGATTTTCAATACTATTCTTATTTATGAAAGTATTTCATAAGAATTTATCAGAAATGTCAATCTGAATTTTTAAGTTCTTGAACTCGTTGTACATCGTTGTTTTCGTTGTCTGCACCTCCTTGCGACCCACCTCAATTCTGTCTGTGGTTCTATTTCTAGATCATGACTCCTTTCTAGATGTCTCCTTTTCGAATACATCAACTCGAACCATGAAGGTGGCCTTTTGATCCTTGATTCCTTTTTGGTCTTCGTTTCTCTTTGTCTCGATGTTTGGTTTCGTTTTACTCTCTTATTCTCTCGTTCCATTCTTCGTTCTATTCTCCATATTCTCGTATCGTTCCTCGTTCAATTCCTCAATTTCTCGTATCGCAGCTGCGCCTCGTTTTGAATAGGTCACGGCAGTAAGATATATAGAATGGCAGACCCTCCTTTCGTTCTTAGATAATTGCTCTCGTAAGTGCTGCCATCCGTTCATTAGATATGAACTCCTTTCCTATCAATCAGTTATACAGTTAGAAATTCAGATATCACTGAACACAAGCAGTACCTAAATTCAAACTGAAAACTAAATTTATTTAATTATATATTCGTTATTTATCGTATTTAGCATAACTCAATTTTAACAAATTTCAATTTAATAAATTTCACTGTCAAGAATCTGACATGCTGAACATAAGCCTTGTCAAACTCAGAACAGTTGAAATTTTTATTTGCATTATAAAGATTCTGATACGCTGGACACAAGCATTATCAGTCTTTAAACAGTTGTAAAATTTTAATTTCATTGTCAAGATTTTAATATACTGAACACAAGTATGATTAATATCCAAACAACTGCAATTAAGTTGATCGTTAAGATTCTGGTATACCGAACACAAGTATGCAGTTTCAAGACGATCAAAATGATTGCTAAATTTAATTTCACTATAAAACACTCGAACTCGTATACACTTGAATTTGTAATAGGCGCTGCCATATATTTTTATAATTTTAATCATAAATGTATAAGTTAAAATTGTTTGCAGCGCCACTGCCGGCCTTTATGTTAACATTTTAATTTTTATTTAGTTTGATTGTACGTATATAAAATACATACAAGATACTTGTATATATAACTATACACATATATATTTAAGATTTAGACTTGGCCAGAGTCCATCGTTAATATCGCTCTTTCGTTCTCGTCTGAGCAACGGTTTTCTTGTTACCGTCATATTACTCCTTAGATTAAATAAAACTTCCAATAAAAACTTTTTATATCTCGTTCTCGTTTTGTGTATAATTTGAATAATTTGAATGATTACTCATTCACATTTATGTGTATACATATACACGTATATATACGTACATATACATATACGTATGCACACTCGTACACAAGTTCATATCTCGTATTCACGTACTGCTTATATTCGTGTATGTACACATAAGTTAAAGATTCTTCATATATACGTACATACTCGCCGCACTCATATAAATGACATCGTTATAAATTTATTTTGCACTGGTTTATTTTAATTTAATTTATTTCAGCACCTTATTTCCAATTTAATTTATTGTACCACCTTATTTGCAATTTAATTTATTTTATATTAAATCTAGCATGCATTATTGTTTAGATCTCGTTTTGTTATGTTTGTGCGTTTTTATATGCTATGGCGTCCCATAGCTATCTTATAGCACACATAAACACATTGTTCCTTATATCCCTCTCGTTCATCGTTATAGTCTCCATTTGCATTTCTTGTTTCTCGTTCCTTACTCGTGTCGACAAGTTCGTCGTGGCGTCGTTCATCGCGAGCTTCTCTTTATGCGCCATCTTTCTTTCACGCGTGCGTGCTCTCTCTCTCTCTCTTTTCATCGTTTCTTAGTGAGCCACACTCGTTAATTCTTTTTCTCGTACTGACTTCTTTCTTTTCTCCTTTTCCTCTACTACAACCAACTCACGTCAGTCTATATAAGAGGACAAAAAATGAGAGAGAGTATCATCGAGCCTTTTCATTTTTCCCTTAGACAAAAGTTGCAGATGCAACTATAAGAAAAACAAATGTACTTCTCAAATCCACTCGCTTCATCAAATCATAAAAACCTGCACATGCGGCGACCGCAGGACGCCTCTCGATCGCCGTCCATTTCTTGCTTCACTCGTTATCACTCGCGAGAACACAAGGAACGCTCTTTTTCCCCTTTTTCACCTTTCAACACCTCACCTATTAATTGCTGTTGAAATTCCCTCTCGCCATCCTCACCCAGTGCAGCAGAAGCTTGCTGGTGAAAATACTTTTCACCATCTTCGCACGGCGCAGTTGAAGCTTGCTGGGCTCATAACCTTTTGAGATTATATTATTTTAGCAGAGTTGAGGATGCACACAATAAAACACACACATATATAAAGTTAATAAGTTTGTTTATTTATTCACACTCAACACAGAGTCACTCGTTTAGTACAATATATTTTAACAAACACTCGTTCATACACCGGCCCTGCATTCACACGCGCGTCTCAAAAAGAAGTGACTCTTGAACAGAGAGGGAAAAGCTAAGAGGGCGCTTCTGCCCACGGCAGTCTTCACAAACAAATCGCACTTAAATATGCGCACACTCCTAACAATAAGTTAAAGAGTATTTTTAAGAGTATGTATTAAGCGTAGACTTAACAGTATCGTTCACAGTAACCTCGGTCTCTGAATTACCTGTAAACGATGTTTCTTTATTTTGATTAGAATCAAATATTTGACCAGAATTGATATTTGATTGATTTAGAAGCTTAGATTTACTCGCCTTCCTTTGTTTTTCAATTTCAAGAAAGTTAGCTATGTTGATTGCTCAAATGTACTATGCATACTGATTCTTAAATCAAGAATCTGTTATATTTATAGTAAATTAACCTGGTATGTGCCAAGTTACCGTACTAAACTATAATTTCACCACGTCATCTTTAAAGTAACCTTGATAATTTATTCACTGACCAATAACCTCCTTGATACTGATTGTTAATCTTATTCAGTACGATTTTCACACAATTTTTTTCTTCAAAATTTTTTTTTAAATATTTCATCACTAAATTATTATTAAATAATTATTTTTAAAATTAAAAATTGAATTTAAGGAGATGCAAAGCGGACACTACACCTGTACTTATAGATATTAGCTTCCTTTCCATTTTATTGCAGAATTTCCAGAAAAGAAATGCATTAGCTTGTAGTATGTACCATGATGATTATTTAGATAAATTTTCAAATAAATTCATTCATTAGCTTTTAAGATATTTGGATTCCTGCACAAAATTGAAAAATTTTAGTAAATAATTTTGGAACCCAAAATTCTCAATAACTAATGAATGAATTTATTTAAAAATTTAACCGAATAATCTTCATGGTACATACTACAAGCTAATGCATATTTTTATTGAAAATTTTGCAATAAAATGTAAAGATAGTGAATATTTATGAGTACAGGTGTAGTGTCCATTTTACATCCCCTTAACTGAATTATAAAGGAAAATAATGAATAACAAATAGTAAGCGAATAAAAAATTAGTAATTTAAAAATTGACAATATTTTTAATAATTAAATCATATTTCAAGTTTAATAGAGATAATATTTTTTTCGTTATCAACTAAAATAGTAAACTAATTTATTTTCAGTTTCATATTGCCTAAATGTGTATATTTTTGTAAATTATCGTTATGTTCTTTTGTTATGTAATCATTGTTTTTATTTTTTAATTCAAACAGTTAATACCGTAAAAACGGGATTCTTATCAGGGCATGATTTTTCTTATATAATCAGAAACTACATCTCATACAGTAACACTAACAAATATAAACTACAGAGCTGTCCCGCACAGCATAAAATGTTTTGAAATATTTCGGAAATATTTCAACCTTTTTATGCCGTGTGGGGTTCACCTGCTTGCTTGTACTCCAACACAAGCTCGGCACGCTGGCACGCTACTAGAAATACTTCCTCAAAATATATCTTTAAACTGGGAAAATATTTTAGTAATATTACATTACTATGTTGATGTTAATTACTTTTAAGGATGTTTAATTGTTACGTAAAAGTTAACAGAATGCTTTGAAATTTTGAAATATGATTTATTATATTAAATTAAAGTACCTCAATTTTTTTCCATATTTCATTCCGCATGTTTTTTTGAGAAATTTAATGTTAAAAATACAAAAAATAACATGGGCTCTTATGGGCGATCTGAGAATCGATTGCGTTTTATATAAATTTCTGTCATAAAAGTTAATAGATCAAATTAAAATTTAGATATTATAAAAGTACATTATCTAAGGATTCATTTCATATAGTTTTTTATATACCTTTCAGGAAAATTGACAGAGATTTCCAAAGTTAAAATTAAAGTAAGAGTTAATTTTTTAAAACCCGCTACTGCTACGTAAGAGATTTGACAACGTAGCGTATATATAACATAAGTTTTGAATTGCAAGATAATATTTTTCTGCTAAACTTAACCTACAAATAGAAGCGCTGCGTTGCCAAATTTCATTCAACATATTACCGAACTTAAATTAATTTATAATAAATTAAATAACATTTTAAAATGTTTTATTTATTAAATAAAAACGTTTAAATGTAATTCGAATAATATATTCCATCTCTAAGTGCCATTCAAAGAACTTTTTGTTGAAAAATATTTCATTACTTTAAGTTGGCAGCGATCCTTCTTTCCTATATTAAAGCATAGGGTACCCCTCTGACTCTTCACCTCCCCGCATGACACCATTGAACATCCTTAAATCATACTGTAGCACAAAATGCAATATTTTTGCTGACTAGGCGCATTATTTGGCGATATTTTGATAGTGCACGACAAAAAATTGCACAGAACAATATAAAAAATCTCAGTGAAAAGTTCTTAGAATCCTCCAATATATTTTTTTGTCCAATATGTTGTTTGTATACGACAGAAAAATAATAATTGAGGTCATTTTTAGTTACCAAGTGAATATTTTGAGGTGAATTTCATATCTTTTGGTGGAAAATCGTACTGAATAAGATTAACAATCAGTATCAAGGAGGTTATAGATCAATAAATTTTTAAGGTTACTTTGAAGATGACGAGGTGAAATAATAGTTTAGGATGGCAATAAAAAGATTACAGGAGTCTTTTTGGTCGAAAAACGATTTTATTAAGCTTATTCTCGTATTTTATGGATGTTATTGATATAAATCCGACTAAATATCAATATTGAGGGTTTTTTTGGGTCGCTTAAAGGGTTTTTGGTGTTATTTCCATGATCAGAATGCAACAGAGTCTCTAAAACGCCATAAATCTTGCAAATTTTCAGTTTTTTGATATTTTAAGTACTTTCTACCATTCCTTTAGTTCCACAAAAATTATGAATGATAGATTTTATGAAAATAAAAAGTTTTTAGAAGCCAAAACTGTAAATGCATTAATACAATTAATGTACAGGCCATTTTGAAATTTTCAAAAGTATTTTTAGGTTATGGTTGAGGCTCGTAAGGCTCTATATAGTCACTAAATATATGCGTTCTACCGCCCTCTTTCACCTTGATTCGAAATTTTAGAGAACCATTAGAAATTCACCTAATTATAGCAAAAAAATTAAAAAAACACGTCTTTTGAGGTTATGAAGCCAATTTTGAGCCTAGGGATCTGAAACTTTCAGGATCTTAGTTTTTTGACAAGACAAATGAATAAGCAAAGTTTAAATGAAATCCGAGTTAAGGCCATTTTCACATACTTATTCGGCTATACTTTTTGGCATCGTGAGCACCCTCACAGGAAAGTGAAAGAAGTTTAGTAGCAAATGTTGTCAGCTTGTATCCATTCTCTCTATTTGGAAACTTTTTTTGAAAAGTGTTAGCGAGTCTGAAAATCCTACAATATAGTTTTTAAACTCTTCAAAAAGAGATAGCTCTTCGATAGCTTATACTAAACGTAGTGAATCAAAAGAACAATTGTGAGCTACAAATATACATTTTTTAAATATTTTAAGATAGTCAAGCACTTTCAAGAAAACAGTTTTCAGAAGAAGAGTATGAACTTCTTTACCGTACTGAAATAATTTCTTGTGAATTTTGCTCAAACCGGTAACTTTTGTTGATGCAGAATTGATTGAACGAATCGGTGTGATGAAGGATGTAAATAAATAATTTTTACATTTTATCGAAATCTGTAAAATATTATCCGTTGGACTGAAGCTTCCTGTTTCCAAATCAAAAATTACAATTGAGAGATTATTACTTTCATAACTTAATTGAATATCATCTGACAAAACATCAATACAGTTATAAATATTACAATTTGATTCACTAGAATTCAATAATTCGATGTTGCTTTTATACACCTCGTCTTGAACGTTTTCTCTCTTATTTTTTGTACATGTTTTGTTAAATTGTAACTCCATGACAAGTTTGCTTCTTCCAAAACATGTGTTAGGTAATCAGTTTCACAATTTTTTTGTACAACAGCTGCAGCAAATCTAAAATGAGCTGGTTCAGAAGTACTGTAAGAAATATTCTTTTGGGCTTTACTGCACATAGAATTGTTTAAATTTTCATTAGGTTGACTACAAGCTACACTAGCAAATTTATGTGCATTCGTAGAAAGATTAGAAAAAATCTTCTTCAAAGCTTCAAATAATATATTATTTTTTAGGCGAACACCTGGTGCATTTTCAGCATTCTCTTTGTTAACATTACACCATGTGCCACACTTTTCATGGAGATTGTATAAATGGTAAGGTATATTCTCAAGAGCTGTTTTAATTCCAGGTATGTCACCTTTATTCTGGTGAACTGCATATGTGAAACAGCGCTGCATATGCTCGATTACATCATTAGACAGTTCATTATCCGGATCTAAGGTTTTGTTTTTATGTGATTCGTGTAAAATACTACCTACACCTTTATTGGAATGGTTCATATCAGACTGTTTTATAATAGTGTAGTTACTTTCTTTTAGATATAGATGATATGCAACAACTGTCATTATCACCAATAAAAACACCAACTTGAACATTAGCATCCTGTAATGTTTGACTTTTTGTTACAAGTTGTACTGCACCATCAGCCTCCATGGCCTTAGCACTTCCATTAAAATTAAGTCTACAGTCATATACTTCTATTTTCCTGTCCGTAACCCAATATCACATATCCTACACTTTCTGTTTCGTGTGCAATAATCTAATACTTTTTTAGTCTTGAGTCCTATTAATGCACAATACCCATTTAGACTATCATATGTATAACCATTTCCACGCTGACACCATCCCATATCTTAACATTTTTTATAATCCCATAATTAACATGTTTTTAGAATCAAAGTATATATAAAATTAATTAATATTTCATGAAAATCAAAATATATATAAAATTAATATTTGTAAAAATCAAAGTATGGATAAATGATTAGTATGGACAATTTCTTCATTGCTATTACAATAAGTCAACTGTTATGTAGAATTTCTCTTTTTAGGTGCAAGTAAAAAATCATTTTATAAAAAAAATGAGTTGAATAGACGTTTCATGGCTGTTGCTTCAGAACAGTTTTCCTTGGCTACAAGTTCAATAAAAAGCCTAATTATTCTTTCGTGTTTCTTGAAAAGTTTTGGCTCCATCTTAGGTAAATCGACAATACTTAGCCATTTATTTAGACTCGTTTCTCCTGTACCATTATAAATTGCTCCTACCAAAATATTATTGTATTAATAATAGCAGCAATAATGCAATATTTTGCTTTAATATATCGTTATACGTACTTACCCAACGCTGATTAAGTATTCACGGCAAACAACATTTTTACAGTTTTTGGACTTTTCACTTTTAACTATAGTGACTAGCAAGCATTGTCGACATCGAATAGAAAATATTGAAGCTAAACCTTCTACTTTTTTTTATAATGTTTCAAATAAGCAAAGGCTCTTTACAGCATGAACAATATAACTGATTGGCCATGTGTTGTAGGTTAACAATTCTATTCCCTTTTACATCAATCAATAGATTTTCTGACGCTTTCTCAGAGATTTCTCTATCCTTGACACTTTCAGATTTTTTTCGATTTTTGCCATTTTAACATTGCCAAGTATACTTTTTTCTTAACAATTCTTCCTTTCCACCAATACTTTTCAGTCGGCATCGTACAATATGCAGCTTAGGTTATGCCGATTATTTATACGAACGCTAATAAAACCGCCCGATTGCAGACGCTTATGGTCAGAGTTTCGTTTACGCTAAATATCGACAGGCTGTCAACTTAAGAGCTATGAAAAAAAATAACATACGGTATTGCGGTGTTGCCAAGTTCCTTTCATCGATTTATAATTAAAATAAATTATACATACAACTTAAAAATTAACAAAAATATTTTATTAGCAAATTAATCCATATAAGAGTTTCTTTTTTAATACGATTCTACTTTTTTACTAGTAAACATGTTACTTACAATCATTCATTTTTTTAATTTAAATTTTGTATTGCAAATGTTAAAAGATAGGGCACCTCACCCGCCATTTACCTCTCCACGTGACACCCCTGAATCTCCTTAATGTGCACTTTGCGGAAGTGTCAGTCTCGCTACATGACGATAATGAGAAATGTAAGAGAATTCTTTCTCAATGTAGCGAAAGTGGCTTTGCCTTCAAGCCAATTAATGTTAATGAATTTTTCATCGCAGGCTTGTGGCGAGGATGACATCGCGCATAATGTGATACTCAAAGCTTTACCGTTTATCAGAGAAAATCTTGTGACTCTGTTCATTTCCTCTTTTGCACGGAGGGTCTTCCCTTGTCTTTAAAAGCATGCACGTACTTTGCCGTTAAAAAGTGTCCTACACCTAATTGCCTAAAGATTTCAGGCCCATAGCCATCTTATGTTTTCTTTCAAAAGTCCTTAAGAAGATTGCTCATGACCAATTGCAAGAGTACATTATGACACATAAGATACTTGACTCTATGTAGATTGGCTTCAAAAAGCACCACTCTACGCAGACTGCCATACTTAAACTTACAGATGATATAAGATTAGGCCTAGACGAGAAACTTATCACGTTACTACTTTTATTTGACTTTAGTAAGGCATTCGACATGATCTCGCACTCTAAACTACTTGCAAGGCTAAGATCGATGGCGTTTTCCAGGGCTGCACTCGAGGGGATTAGCTCCTATTTATCAGGTAGGAAACAAATGGTTTTCACGCATTTGAAAGAGGAATCGAATTAGCTAACAACCTATTTAGGAGTTCTGCAGGGTTCAGTGCTGGGACCTCTGTAGTTTTGCCTTTACATTATTATAACATACGTGACACGCTCAACTCCGGTTACGTCGAGCACCTATTATATACGAATGAACTGCAAATTTATACATAGGTCTTTTATGAGGATGTGAATTAAGGTATTCGTATTCTGAAGAGGCTAGCCAAGGCCGAGTCGAGGTGGGCTCTCAATGTTTCTCTCACATTAAATGCAAGCAAAACTAAGGCGATCGTTTTTGACAATAGTCAATTTACTAACGACATTTATGCTAATGAGCCAAGGATGATTGAGCTTGAGGGTAGTGTCGGCATATCTTTCTCTAATGCTGTTACGAGCCTTGGTGTTGTGCTTGACTCGAGCTATCATGGGAGCCACACATTAATATGTTAACTAAAAAATTTAATAGGACTAAGTACAGCTTACAGTTTTTTCGTTAGTATACTACTGAGGCTCTGCGCAAACAACTCGCAACCACCCTGCTGTTTCCACATTTCGACTACTGCTAAGCAATTCTGATCTATGCTTCACAGGAGGTGAGAAGACGATTACAGAGACTACAAAATTTATGTGTGAAATATGTATTAGGCGTGAGAATGGGCGATCATATCTCTCATCATAGAGCTGCACTGGGTTGGCTGCGTACTGATGCGAGGAGACAGTATTTTATGGCTGTACTTATATACAAAATCACGCGCATAAATACTCCCGAGTATCTAGTGACAGAAAAATATAAAATATTTTTTACACAGCGATTTGCAATTTACTGAAACAATAATATATCTCTAATGTCGTCAATAACTCTAACCATATATTTGTAGGATAACTATTGACGCTAATCTTGTTTGAAAAGTCTAAAATATTGTTGTAAGGCGAAAAATGCAGCGCGAGATAGAACCGGCATGAGCATATTACCGGCATGAGTATTCATCATTCTTTAGTATTACTTGCTCTGTCGCACTGAAAAAAATACACATGTTTACATCGGCTCTATCAAGCGCAGCATTTTTTGCTTTACGAAAATATTTTAGACTTTTCGAATAAGATTAACATAAATAATTATTCTATATATATTTGTCTAGAGTGATTGACAACATTAGAAGCATATTATTATGTTGGTAAATTGTAAATCTGTATATAAAAAATATTTTATAACACTCGGGGCGTAAAATGGTCATTTTATGCACTGCTTTGCGGGCATAAAATGACCATTTTACGCTCCTCGTGTTACAAAATAGTATATGCACCGCGTGCGCAATGTACTTTCGCACTCGTGCGAGCTTCGTTTGCACTCGCCGCGAAAGTACATTTTACGCACTTGGTGCATAAGGTACTATTATATTCTTCTCTTACCTGCGGCAAATGGTTCCAACCTTCTCTTAATACGATTAGCCATCCAATGTAGTCATAGATAATCGTATTATGCAGTTTTTGTCTTTATTTTTATCCTTATACTGTCTTTTAGGATTGTAATAAATTCTATAGAATGTTAAGAATGTGTCTCTATTATAAATTTTAACCATAAATAGTTAAATTTTTATGAAAATGTATAATCCAAATATAGATAAAGTAGAACCTTATGCCGGTATGACGATATTTTACATTCCCTTAAGGGAATGTAAAATATTGACATTACAGTTTTTCAAATTTTTTATTCTTAATACAAATTTTTGAAAAATATGTTTGTACTACAGTCTTCTATTTTAATTAATAATAACCATAGCGTAGAGATATTTCGAACGATTTTTGAACAATGATTAAAAATTCGAAAAATTGCAATTCCAATAACTATGTATTAAAATATACCCTATTAAGGACTTTTAACCCTATTCTTTCGTTTTAAGCATTAACTTATATTATTGACCGAAAATAGAAAAATAAAAATTTTGTAAAATCTAATTTTACCTTATTATTTTAGAGCAACAATCGATTTATGATCAAAATTTTTTATTACACAGCTTAAGAATTGCATAAAAATACTATAATATTCTTGTAATACGTTTGGTTAATGACTGACAAATGAATGAGATGCTGTCATGTCTTATGTAAATAGATTTTTTCAATTAATTTTTCTCTATAAATAAGTAAAAAGTATCATAACACATGCAAAAATTTTGAGAGTTTATTTCTTAATATGTTTTCTATTATTACGCAAAGAGCTGTAAATGTGTCTTATTTCGCTCATAGTTTTTATTCGTTATTTATATGTTGTTCCATAAGAGCCATTACTAAATAGTATATTTTCATCGTTGAATATCTCGGAAATAAGTATTTTAATCGATTCTGAAAAAACGCAAATAGTTTCATAACATCTTAAAAATTAAAGTAATTAATTTTCAGTCATTTCTGTTCGAACGTTCTTAAATCACCTTAAGTTAAGAAAATAGACCCATATTTTTCTCAAATATTATTTATATTCAGTCTAATTTGTATTTTTTAAAAAACCTCTAAAAATTTTCTCTTTTCTATACCATTTATGCAAAAACCATTCATGTCATTTTTTGTAAGTGTTTGATACTATTAATGAAATTTTGAAGATACTGTTCATATAGCTCTTAAAAATTAATTTTGTTTATAAATTTTTAAACGGATAATTTATTCGCAAACACAGTTGTATATTTTTATTTAAATAACAAAATAGTAACTTTTTAGAAATAGTTTGAAAAAAGTGACATTTAATCTTCAAATTTTTAAAGATATTTGAATTCTATTTAAAATAATTTTCGTTCATATATTATTTTATTCGATTTTCTGAATTCTGAATAAAATAATACTCTTGGTTATGACTTCAAATCCATAGAACTTGTATATATGTGTGTATGAGAAATTTCACATGAATTCACACGGTTAAATAATAAAAATCAATAAATCTGGGAATATGTTCCCTTTGGTTTCCAAAATACAAAAAAAAATGAGGGGTTAAAAATTCAAGATAATGGAATATTTTTATTTTTTTAAATTTTTTTCTTAAATTAAAATTTTAATAAATCTTCTACTAAAAAGAATCAACCTTTTGTAAAAACTTAATAGAACTATTTTTGTTGGAGATAATATGTACAATATAATTAAATTTTTGAAAATTACAATATGTAGATTTTTCAGCTTGCCTGATGAGTGTAAAATTACAATTCAATATACACAAAAACTGCCTAGGTTGATTTGATTTTTAATGACTTAACTTAATAGTTTTTTATAAATATAGACTTAATTTCAGCGATAACGAAAAAAATTTCTAAAGATATCTTAATTTGCGGAAAAATAAAAAAACAGTCGTTTTTGATTAGTCATAAGCTTTTATTTATTCAAACGCACTTAGTTTTGAAAAAAACGTACAAATATATTTTTATCAGATATCATATGTAAATATGTAGTGACAATATTACCTATAAATCTCAGTGCCATCAAGTTTTGAGTATTTTTTACCAGGAAATATTTATTAATTATTTATTATACATCAAAATTAATTGAAAATTTAAAATAGCATAAAAATCATTTGTAAATATTTTCCCTTTTACGGAACATAAACACAACTTGCGTATAAAATTTGGAACAATATAATTGAAGGTAAATAAATGTTTAGTAATAACATAATGAGTTTACTTATCCATAATACACACACACACACACACACACACACACACACACACACACACACATATATATATATATATATATATATATATATACTAGGGGGCAAGCCTCTTGCGCGCAAGCGCGCCAACCCCCATCTTGCTTTTATAACTTTAAAAAAATATCCAAGTATTTGCAATTTTTTAAATAATTTTTATTTAAAATTTACTAAATAATTTTAATTATTCAAAAATTTTCTTTAGGTAAATCTTCAATGATCTCTTAATAAATCTATTTATCTACACGAATTTCTAAAAATGTTTTTGCAGAAAAAATAACTATTAAAAGAATACCTACATTGACTGTAACATAATGAATTAAAATATAGTCTATAAATCTATCAATCAAACATTGTTTTTTCTCGTTTTTTTATCAATGTTTTAAAATGTAAGGCAATAATATAGAAATATTTAAAACATTTTTGAATTAAGAATAAAAAATTTGGAAAACTGTGATGTCGGTGTTCTTTTATAAAATTAATAAAAAATTTAATTAAATTTATAAAGACTATATTTAAGTGTTTTATTTCGATTTTACAAAATTCAAATTTAATCATTTGGTTATTATACTTCAATTTACGTTTTCCAAAGTGATATTTTTAACCCTATACTTTAAATAAAATCGTAAAATTAATAATTATTTTATATGATCAAACTTCACAATGATTACAGTATAATTAGCTCATTGTAAAGAAGATATTATTACCTATTTTTCATCTATTATTAATCTTAAACTTATATGTTATGATATATTGTGATATACAAAACTTAAAATTAGCTATTACCAAGTTCACTACAAGCTTAAATTCAGCTTAATTCAGCTATTTTTCAGCTATTTCTAAGCTTAAATTTAGCTTAATTTAGTTATTTTTAAGCTAAATACAAGCTTAAATCCAGCTCAATTCAACGCTGTAATGTAGTTCCAAAAATAAGGGGCATATTTCTGACGACGATAGCGACGACGGCGGCGATATATTTTTAATAGTATAGAGAGAATATAATATAAATAGATCTAAAGTGTAGCTAAAATCCAGCTGAAATTAAACCAAAATTTACCTAAAATTGCTAAAAATTAATATAAATTTTAGCTAACTTTTATCTAAATTTCAGTTAATTTGCATCTAAATTTTGTATAAATTTAGCTAATTTAGATATTAAATTTAGCTAACTTTTGATTTAATGTGGCTAATTTTTATATAATTTTATCTTACTTAAGCTAACTTTCAGCTAAATTTTAGCTAAATTTCAGCTAGATCCTAGCTAAATTCTAACTAAATTCTAGCTAGCTAGGGACACATCCAATTCTTATACACGGCGGCGGCGGCGGCGTTGGCGTCGGCGAAATCTTTTTATAATATATATATATATATATATATATATATATATATATATATATATATATTTATATCATTGTTTGTTTACACATTTTTATTTAATGTAATTTTTTGTAATTGATAAAACTTTAAAAAATTGTTCATACAAAATTAATCAATGATTAAATACAATTAATCCATCATCTATTCATTTTGTAAGAGTACGGTGGCGTAACGGATAAGGCTCTAACTTTCCAATCTGGATATCTTGGGTTCGAAACCCGGCCAAGTACCTCTAACTTCTTAAAAAAAAAAAAATTAGTTTATGTTTCATGTAGAAGATTAATGCGTAGAGAGCATTAACCTGTTATTGAAAAAAAATCTGTTTATTTTAAGATTAGATACAGCGAAAACTTTTGAAAAAAACAGCAAAGACTTTCTTTTGCTCTTTGGACTCTTTCATAGGATAGTTGAAGTAAAACTTATGGTATCACTACATTCTACAGAAAAAAATACACAAAAATACGTATAATTTAATGATAAGAGGATTACAAAGAGTTATTCAAACATTATAGAAGGAAAGACAGTCCTTCGGACATGCTTAAAGCAGACTACTTTTTGTTTTCAATTTCTAGTGAATAATATAAAAATATTTTCAACAAGTATAGTACATATTTCTGACGTATTTTTTCCGTAGAATTAAAAAATGCTATCAGATTTATAGTAATTAGCTTAAGTAAGGCGTAAATGGCAGAAAACTACTAAAACACAGTTAAAAAAGTGTTTTTTTTTCTACATTCAGATATGGCTCATTACTCTGAACAATCTGAAAAAATTATAACTTTTTAAGACCATTTTATCAAAACTTTGTACCAAATATCTTTCTTACACCATCAAATAGTGAGTTTTGAGAGCGATTTCAAGATTTTAGAAGCTTTTTTAGGTTTTATCGTTAAGTTCAATATCCAAGGGGAACATTTTTTTTGTGCGTAGTTATGCAAAAAATATGCCAGAATTTGTCCGGGCTGCGTAATAGTAATTAAGGAGTCAAAAAAACAAAATTGATGAATAAGCATGTTTTATGGAGGTGGGGGGAAAAAGAGGAGGGGGATTTGATGATCTTAAAAATTATTATTCGATATACGTCAACCATTCATGTAACCAAATCCTAAATCCTCGATGAATGTCATTTCGCCTATCTTATTGTACCACACCCTGGTAAAAAATCAGGTGTCAAATCACCTGATTTCTTAAGGATTCATCATGCCAAAACATCATATGACGATTTTTTTGGTTTTTACACGTACCAACCATGTTACTCAAGTTAGATCAATCATTGAAAATTTTCGAAATTTCGGAACTTAGAAATTTTTTTGTAAAATAAGTCAACATTTTTTCTAAGAAAAATTTTCAAAAACTGTTCTGAATTGACTAAACATGGTTTGAAACGTGTAAAAACAAAAAATATCGTTACATGATGTTTTGGCATGATAAATCATCCGAGAAATTAGTATCGCGAAGAGTATTTCGCGATACGGGGGCGCAGGCCTTTCTCAGAATTTTCCAGCGTACGCAGCCATATTTGTTGAATAGATTGGATGCCGTAGAAACCTTTTAATCTCTACTGAAGGTCGAAATAATACTCCTATTGACTTAGAGTGCAGGCAAATGGGTAGAATAGAGACTGCCAAATAGATGATGCGTAATAGAAACAATGAATCAGCGCTATTCAGCAAGTTCCATGTGGAGAATAGAATTCTATTCTTTATTCCAATGGAAAAGCGAATAGCGATATAAAGTAGATACACTGACATTTTTTTTTAAAAGTGATTGCAATATTTTATTTGATGTAAAGAATGGAATATGATGAAAATATGAGCGCTTTGTATAAACTACAACTTTGAAAGAGGTTATTTTTGTTTACACGACCAATACGCAAGCATCTTTTTTTCATCCCACAGATTTCTGGCCTTCTATGGTCATATGGAGAGTAAAAACAGTAGAATAGGCGGTGAAATGGACAAAAATAATTTGAAATTATCAGTAGAAAAAGAAAACTATTTTTGTTCGTAATTGAAATTGCCTTTAAATAACTAATAAAGTTATCATTGCGTATTTTTTCGATGATTAAGGAGGTATTTGTCTAATTTATAAATTATATTGTCTTTATAAGAAGCCATTGAGTCCATTCCGTTCTATTCGGAAGGTCTCTAGGACGCTCATGTAAACAATGGAGCAGAAAAATTTTGGAATAGAAAATATGGAATAGAATCGATTGGCTGTTTCTATTACGCATCCTTTATTCGACAGTCTCTATTCTACCCATCTGCCTGCACTCATAATTAAATTGCGTGTTTTCGGATTTAACTTTAATTAAGGCATATTTTCAATAGTTTATCTTCATGTATGCTTTTACGTGCTCTTTCGTCAATATAAAAGATCTAAGTGTATGCAATTATATACTATTTTACACCAATCCCTAACGCACTAAAAAGAAATAAGCATGCGCATGAATGTGTGAAGATCTTTGCCGATACTTTTGAAGAAAGTGAAAGTATCCCGCGATACGGGTGTGCAGGCCTTTCACAGAATTTTTCGGCGTGCTCAGTCGTATTCGTAAAATATATTGAATGACGTAGAACACTTTTAAGCCCTTCTGAAGGTCGAAATAACGCTCCTATCAACTTATAATTGAGTTTCGTGTTTTTGGAATTAATTTTAATTAAGGCATATTTTTGTTGATTTATCTTTGCATCTGCTTTCGTACGCTCTTTCGTCAATTCATCTATATTTAGGAGAGTGCACACATTTGTACTTTTATGTTAATCTCCAACGCATCGCATAGAATGAAGCGTATGCATGTATATGTGAAGATTTTTGCAGTTATCTTAGGGAAGCTTAGCTTTTCACAGTATTTTCCGGCGTGCGCAGTTGTATTTGTAAGATAGAATGGATACTATTGGATACTTTCAAGCACTCTAGAGGTCAAAATAATGTTTCTACCGAATTATAATTGAGTAGCGTGATTTGGAACTAGTTTTGAATTACGGCATTTTTGGGTTTTATCTTCATGTATGCTTCCACATGCTCGATTAATAATATATATAGATTTAGGAATATATATTTCTCTATAGTTTATTGTCCATCACCAATACTTTTAAGATCTTTTCAGAATAAAAAAGTCAGATACCATAAAAAGCCTTAGATAAATGCAGGTTTTTGATATAGCAAAAGCCGAGAACCTTTATTTATCTATAGTTTTTGGGACTATTTTGGGTTATCCGATACATACACTTATTCTTATAACAATTACCTTTGATTAAACGTATTTTTCTGGATTTTATCCTATTTGCCGCATTCATGGGGTGGTCTCAATTTTACCATGACTTGACCTTGACCTGATGAAGAAAAACGGACTTCGGATACGGACTCAGCGACCCCAAAAACATAAGGATATGGCGATCTCATTCCAAACACAAGAAATTTTTTTTGTGGGGCTGTGTTATTAAAGTTTGCGTAATAATAGTGATAGTGTAGTTATGGACATCGGGCTACAAAAGAGACTGTGTTATAATAGTGACTATGGTTTGTGTAAATGGATAGTGGATTGTGTACGGTGACTTATTATAATGATGAAGTGACTACGATATAGTAACTGCGGAATACTAATCAATAGTGGTGGTGTTTAAGTAGATGCATGATGGTGTTAACATAGATGCTTGATGGTGTTAACATAGATGCTTGATGGTGTTAACGTGTATTATTGTGTGATAATGCGATAAGGGTGACTTTTGAAACAGTAACTAAGTGATCGTGTGTTATAGTGATTGCGTAATAATGGTAATAATATAGTAATAGTGGTCGTGCTATAAAAGTGAATGTGTTTAAATGGTGATTGTAGTCTGTATTAACTGTGATCATGTGATGAGTAAGTGGTTATAAAGTTATGATAGTGTTAACTGTGACGACGGTGAGAGATACAGATCGTGTGATACCGTAAGTGATAATAGTGATTTAGTAATACTGATTGTCTGATGCTGTGATTGAGTTATACTGGTGATTGTTACGACGAGAGCTACCTTGTGACCATAACAGTGTTGTGAGATGTCAAGACTGCAACAACATCGACTCTGTATGGTGAATCGTAGCAACAATATACTATAATGGTGATTCTATGACCGGTTCAGTTGGGCTGAAACTGAGTTGCGTATTCAAAAGCCCTAGATTTTGAAATTTTACACACTTCTGGACTCTGGCCTCACGTATGCACTTGTGCAGTCATTTATCAACACAAATAGATTGAAGAATTAATTAATTAAAAAGTATGAATGACAAAATGTGTACAGACATGTGCACTGGTTGTGTATGTGCATCTGCAATGAATGGCGACTGTGTGTGCATGTGGAAGCCTTCCTTCCAAAGACGCATAGCTGCAGTTTTCAGATAAATAAGATGCCAATACACACTTTAAGTAAATGAAATAATTCTAGACCAATCGATTGTTATCTCTCCGAGTCCTGTCCTGTATATGCTCGCACACACTCGCACATCAGTGTGGACTTGGGTCCTATGGGGCAGCGAATGAATGATGTATTGTGCACGTAGTTAGTAGCCCCGGCGCGCTGGTGGATACTCAGTCAAGAACAATAACACCAACATCAATAGACTAACATACACATACATAACCACACAACCCGAAAACCCTCCAGAGATTACCAGCTTTGAATTGCTGACTCTTTAACTACTCCATAAATTTCGCAATCCTCAGTTTGAAATTTCCATGCATGATAAACTGCTTAGCGTGGTACCAGATACCGCACAGCAGTCGCGACAAATAACTAATTAAAATATTAAAAAATTAAAATCATCAAAACACAAACAGAAATAACTGAAATACTCTATAACCTAGATGAATACAAGTCAACGTCAACAAAGTACAATAAAAACCCTACAAAAACCTAAATCAACTAAAACAAATCCTTCAGCTTAGATTTAAACCCACAATTCAAGATCTTACTTCGGATTCGGAATCTGTAAAACAGATCTAGAATCTAGAGTTTAAAATCTAAAAACCAAAAAAATAATTTAAAATCTTAATCTGAAATTAAAATCTAAAATCTAAAAATAGCATTTGAATTCCAAGTTTACAATCTAAATTAGTATAAAAATTCATAATACAAAATATGAAGAAAAATGTACATTCCGAAATCTAAAATCTGTTACGAGTGCCGTATAGTAGCGAATATAGAAGAAATACAAGTGTGCAGTTTATAGAATATGAAGTGACAAAAGAAATGAAAATGCATCGGTGGGAATGGCTCAACGTTTGAGCGCTTGTCTGTCATGCAAGAGACCCGGGGTTCGAGACACGTTGCGAACGCTTTCTCGCCTTTTTCATAATTTAATATTATATTAATCGCTTAATAATGAAATAAAATTCGTAACAAATCACGCACTTATGTACTACACTGGTGTTGAGGATTGCCCCCCAAAATAAAATACGATTTTTTCAATTAACGAATAACTTTATATATTCAATTTCTAACTTACAAAAATAAAAAATTACATTCGTTTTGTTCATTCATATTAAACTTAAAAATTATTTATTTCATTAACTAGAAAATCGTTTCATATCGATCAGTACAAAAAATATTTATCTTTTTATTATTTATAATGTCGCTAAACAACTTAACTTTTATTTTGACTATAAAATTGTTTACTGTAACTAAAAAAAAATTTTATTTTTACTTTTCATATTTTATTTTAACTAATTTTAACCTAAAAAATTATTTTTTTTTGTTTTTGCTTTTACTCAAGTTTTTTATTTTTTATTTGTATTTTAACTAAACTTAAATTTTTCTTCTTTTCATTTTTTAAGTAAAAAATCTATTTTTTTTATTATCTTTAGTAGAACTTTCCACCAATATATAAATAATGTTAAATAAACCCAACCACTAGCTACAAAAACTGAAAATTTGTGTTTTTTATTATTTCTAACGGCCTTCTCTCCCAGTGGTTGGGTTTATTCAACACTATTCTTTTCAGTTTAAATTGTTGTTATAAATCACTTATTTTTCCCTTTTTTTTTTAATATCATTTTGTTTTTATTTTTAGTTTGACTCACTCAACTCATAAAATTTTATTTTATATTTTCAACATGTTATTCTTTAGTTTTATATCACTCATTTAATTTAGTTTGTTATTTCGCATTTTCCACTAAACTTATGTCTTCTTCTTCTAATTCTAAATCGTCTCTACATTTTTGTATCCCTGTTTGTGCTTTTTGTGTTGTTTCAATTTTCATCCAGAGTAGAAGATTTTGATTTTTCCTAAGCCCCTCTTTGACTCGAATTCCTCAATAAATTCTTCTTCTTCTTTTTCTTTATTTTTGATTTTTCTTTTATTTGTCACTTTCTTTACTCTTTCGTTCCAATTTCCTTTTAATGGTGTATTGGTGGTTTTTGCTATTTTATAATTTTTTGTAAAATAATAACACCCTGGATCAGCGAAATCCATGGGATGAGTCTGATTGAAGCGTGATGTGCTGGGGTATATAACGTTTCCTAAGCTGCTACTCATCATCTTCGGGTCGTTATCCCATTGACAGCCAATAAAATCGTTTTTTATTTGGTCCTCGGTGACTAAGGTATTAACGCGTTTCACTTAAAATAACGCATGGTTTGCGCATTGTTTACGCGTAATCGCGTTGCCATTTTTAAGGTTTTTTTTTACATTGTAGCTGCTATGGAGTGTCGATGAACAATGAACTGTACTGTCAAATTTTCTTTTAAGTTTTTAAATAATTTCCGAGTGTTTATATGTGTGCGTGTATATGTATATTATTTTCACTTACTGTAGTATATGTTTGGTGGTTGCCTTTCACCTTTTTCCGATACAAGTGCGTATATGTATACTACAGTATACTATTTTACCTTATAGTCATAATATACATGTTACTTTTTTATCTTTTTTGCATTCCAACGCTTTTTAATATTTTCTTTTCTTTAAAATGATATTTGACTGTATTATTTATTAACTTGAAGACTTTTAGAACACCTTAGCGTTCTATATTTTTCGGTAGTGAAGTAATTTAATTCACTACCTTTTAGCGTTCTGATTATAAAACGGACTATGTTTTCGTGATTATATTCATCTAATTGCGATAAATATGCTGCTATTGCATAATCGCTTGCATCCATTGTTAAGATTAATGGTTTATTTATATTTACGAATTTTAAAATTATATTTTCATCAAAAAGCTCCTTTATGTTTTTAAAGGCTTTTTGCTGTCTTGCCCCCATTCATAAGGCACATTTTTTCTTAGTTAACCAATTAAATGTAAAATCTCGTTAGCATAACCTTTTGCAAATTTAGTATAAAAGTTTACAAATTCTAAGAACGCTAGGAGTTCTTTTACACTGTGACTTCATGTAATTAGTATAATTAAAATTAAGCGGAAAATAAGGATAGAAAGATAAGGTGAGAGAGAATAAGAGTATAAAAAGAATAAAATAAAAGATAATTAAAAGCGAACTAATTCTCTCTCGAAGTTAAATTATCGTAAAACAAGAGATAACTGTTAAACTATAAGTGTGTCTCTTTCTATCTTGCACGTTGGTACGGTGTAGCTATTACAAGTTAAACCGACGTACAAGATAGAGATAGATGTATTATATGTACGCGCTTGTATGTGTGCCGATATACACCTATAAGGTAAGGTAAGCCCGGCAGACATGCAAGAGCACCTGTATTATAATATGTAAGTGTACAAGAGATCTCTCCCCTCTTTAGACAGTACACAGGATTCGACGAGGAGAGGCTCAGCATACGCAACTTCGTATGGAGATGTTTGACTCGCGCTAAACGCGATCTAAAATTAGCATCGTCTTCCCCCTAGCGAACGAAAAATTGTAAGAGGAGGAAGATAGCGGCGACGGCGACTCAATCGACAGCTAGGTAGTCGTTTCGATCAAACCTGTACGGCACTCTTTGGCCGATCTTCTAACAATAAAGTTTACCTTTAAAATAAATTCTTGTGTTTATAGTATCGTTTAATTTCGTTTGTTTCAGCAGGTCCGCGAGGAGTTGGATAACCACCAACTCCGTACCGGTAGCTAAAACAACAAGTAAATTTCATTCAAGTATAATTCAGTTTAATCTAACAATACTTGCATTCTCTTTCATGTACGTTAGTTGATTTATTCAATTTAGTGGCTGCCTTTACCTATTAAATTGTGTGCACGAAATAGCATCGTTATTGTACTCAATATCAAAGAGTTTCAACTATTTAAATTTCACTGCCATGCTTTTAATAAGACTACAAGTCTTAGAGCTCATCGGCTTATAATAGGCACATAGAATACTAACCACTAACATACAAAGCAAAGGGACCCCGGACTAGTTGTAGCATGACGTCTGCACTAAGAACGGGTTTAGCATAAAATAACTTTCTCCCTTATCCTTTTACCTTTTATATAAGCACTTTGTGCTATCTTTTTCAGCGTTAGGAACGGAGGAGAGGTCACAACACTCTTTGGTGTTTTAAAGTGTTTAATTGATTTTATTTTTCCTGGATCAGGTGTGATTTCTGTTGGTGTTATCCAATGTTCCAAAAATTCTTTTTTTTGTTTTAAGAAATTTGATTTTTTTTAATTAAATGTAAGATTGTACTTTATTGCTTTTTGAAATAATTTCTCTAAATGACTTAAATGTTCTTTGAATGTAGATGATCTTATATGCAAATAATCTACAAATGCTAGTACGAATTTTTGCATATCTTTTATTACGTTATCTAGCCCTCTTAACAATGCAGCGCTGCTCGTTTTAATGCCAAATGCAGCTACATTAAACTCATATACTTTATTATCAATTTCGAACGCTGTATATTTTTTGCTGGGTCCAGTTAACTCTATCTGCCAATATGAGCTTGTTAGATCTAAACTGGATATAAAGTTTTTTTCTTTACATCTGAGAAATATTTCTTCTATTAAAGGTGGTGCTTCGTAATCATCAATAATTTTTTCATTTAATTTTCGAGCATCCAAACAAAGTCTTACAGAACCATCTTTTTTAATTACTGTAACTATTGAATTAATATGAGGGTTTTTAGATCTTCTTATAATTCCTAATTCTTTTATTTTTTATACCTCTTTAATACCTTATCTCTATGATTTATTGGAATAGGGTGAGGTTTCAAATAAAATGGATAATCGTCTTTTAATTTGATATCATGCTGATATGATTTCAATAGTCCTGGAGCTTTTCTAAACACTTTACTGTACTTTTTTATTAATAACATTAATTCATTTTTTCGTATGATTGTTATCTCATCACAATTATTTATTTTTTCCTGAATCTCATCATTGGTGAGTTCAGTAATATTATAATAATTTTCAGAATTGAGAATTCGATGTTTCTCGTTTTCTATTGTGAAGTCGTATGAATTAAGGTCATTTTCGCCTTCATACACTTTGTTTATTTGCATAGCAAAGCATGCTAAAGAATTCATTTGTTTTTCAGTATAAGATAAATTTATATCTTTACTGTTAAGTGTTATTAATATTTCTTCTAGCATTGTGTTTATAATCATGCTCGGAGCTTTTTGGGTATCATATCCAATGATAACATCTTTGACTAATTTAGGAATTATTAGATAGATTATCTTTATTTCCTCATTTTTAAACTTTGTTTTCATTAGTATTTTCTTTTGTATCTTTGTTGTTTTTGTTCCAGTTGCAGTTTTTATACATTTACCCGTTATTGGCAATAGAGGGCAGTTTTTAAGCGTATCATAATTTTCAAAGTAAAATTGCTCAGAGATGAAAGTGACTTCGCTCAATTAAAGCTTTAATATTAATATTTTCCAATTGAATATTTATTTCTGGGCAACAAATAATTTTATTTTCAGAGTCTTCTGGATTTAAATCATGAGTTAAATCATGCTTTATGCTCTTTTGCATGTGAGATATAATTTTTGCAGATTTTTTATTAGTTGCATCCTCACAGCCCTGCTTCTCTTACATTAGGAGCAACTTTCTTCAGTTTTTCTGATTTATAGCATCACATTCTTCATTGGCAATTATGTTTAAAACGTTTAATTTGTTATTACTTTGCCTCAGCATTTTTTTATTTATTGTTGGTTTGAATTTTTCACGTTGTTGAGTTTTTTGTTTATTGTTATTTTCTAATATTTCTGTTGCATTTATGTTATGTTCAGAAAGGGTTTTTTTATAATCTTGTTTATAACCCTTATTATTATCGTCTTTATTTTGATAATATGAGGGTTTCTTCTCAATATTATCATCTTTATTATAAATTTTTTGTTTATTTATATTATTTTTCTGAGAAACATTTTATTTGATGCTCTTTTTCTTGAATTTTATCATCGTTGTCAAAATCTGACAAAATTTTAAATAAAGTGTTTTTATCTCTCTTTTGAGAGAACTGCATGGCTTGCGTAACATTTCTGCTAAAATGTTTGATGATTTTCTCTGCTAGTTCTTCTTCAAAATGTTGAAAATTTAACTTTTTGGCGAAACCATATACTTGAGTGGCATAAGCCATACGACTTAGTTTGCTATTCTCATAGAACTGTCCAAATTCAACTTTTCTTCTTGTTGTTCTTTAGGCGTTCTCATTCCAGTATCTGTCTAGAAAAAGATTTTTAAAACCTTCATAGATGACTGCAAAGAATTAGGCTAGTTAAGTAAAGAATAAAACAAGTTAGATAAGTAGAAAAACAGCGCAATCTCAAATTTGAATTTCGCACGATTTAATAATCAAAGACAAGTAAGTAGTAGAAAACCACCTTAATTGTAATAGTCACCGATAAGAGTTATCCACCAAGTGAAAAATTAGTGAAAGAGACGTGAAATGGATGGAGCTACATGAATTGAAGTTGTAGAATTCCACTCACGGAGAGACCCGAGTACCATAAAACCATATACTGAAATCAAAAAGGCAGTCAAATTATTATACTAGTAGTGTTTTAGACGGTCTCAGTATGTACATTACGTATACTCGTCTGAGTATCTTTAAAACAAGGGATAGGTAGTATTTTTACAAATACCATCACTTGTTTACAACATACTATAGTACCGGTTTCACGTATACTATCTCAAGTAGCCTAAAAACACGAGACATAGTCGCAGTTATTCCTGTTTTGTGATTTAAAACTTATTTCAAATAAACTTTTAATATGAGTGATTTTGTGAGTAAAATTTTTAAAAATTGGGAGTTAAGTCAATTGAGCAGTTTATTTAAGTGTAAGTATCTATATATTATTGCATTAATTTTATTTCGTGCAGTAGAAAAAGAGGTTATGTTAGATTAGAGAAAAAAAATTACATTTAATCACAACTAATCTAATAGTAATCTAGTTTCTAAAATTTCGTAATTACTTTTTATAATATTTGTGATTTACCATAATGTAAGAATAATTAGTAGAAATTATCTAAAAATTAATTCCTTTTATAGTTTTGTACATAAGTAATGTTACATTTTCAATGGTCACATAAAAACTTAAAATTACCATATTATCTAAATGTATCTATTTTGCAATCAAAATATTAAGTAGAAAGTAAAAATAGTATATATCGCATCAATTATCTTCATTTAAAAAGTCCTAGATTAGAGCCAAGATTAGCAGCACAAAAAATGTCTAGATATCATAAAAATATTGAAAACATTTTATTTCGAGAGTAACATTAGATTGCTTATTTGAAAAGTCTTTTATTGGATTTGTACACAAGTAGATAGGCTATAGGCATTCTGGCCCATGCGGGTTGTAACCCACCCCCTTTCCTCTTCCAAGTGTGTTAGAATCCGTGTCATTTGAAATACATGTGAATTCCTCCCCCCGTTTAAAAAATGAAAAAGGATAAAACACTTCGCTCCCTCCACTAAGTGTGTTACAATCCGGTCTATTTAAAATACGTATAAGTCTTCCCTTCCTTAAAAAAATGTATTTTCTTTTAGGAAAGGGCTAGCCCTTCTCTCTTCTTATTTTTAAGGAAAGGATAGAGCGCCGCCCACTGTATGTTCTATTTTGGGGACGCAGAAAAATTGACCTACTCTTAAAAGAGAGGGAAAGGGCAGACCTTTTTCGCAGTGCTGGTCTACTATGCGTTTTCTTTGACATTGCGTGAAAATTTACCTGCTTTTAGAAGAGAGGGAAAGGGGCGACATGTCTCTAAATGCAGTACACTGTGTGTGTTCTCTTTTAAGTCACAGATGCATGAAAATAATGAATTGCGCCTTTTTTTCAGGATATAGTACATAAGCAAACTATAAATTTGTCTTTTATTATATTTTTTAAGTCACTCTTTTTTAAGATTATCTTTTTCTGATTTTTTTTCTCAAAAAAAAAAAGATTTATTGAAAAGGCCAGCTACCTTTTCTCTTCTTGTTTTAAAATAGAGAATCCTTATTTAAAGAAAATATACGAGGCTTTACTCTGTTCAAAAAGGAAAATGCTGTTTTGAAAATGTTTCTTTTATATTTACAGGTGCATGTCGGCTTTCTTGAGAAAAAGTATCTTGCAGGGGGTCAAAGATTTCACGTGCGAAAGTTTTTTAAGATGAAGAGATATTTATTGGAAGGGTTACGTGTATTCTTTTTTGACTTCTAAGATATTGTCTTAAGTTACTTTTTGTGAAAGAAAATCTTTTTTGAGAAGAAAGATTTATTGAAAGGGTCAGCTACCTTTTCTCATCTTGTTTTAAAATAGAGAATCCTTATTTGAAGAAAATATACGAGGCTTTACTCTGTTAAAAAAGGAAAATGCTTTTTTGAAAATGTTTCTTTTATTTTCACAGGTGCGTGTCGGCTTTCTTGAGAAAAAGTATCTTGCGGGGGGGTCAAAGATTTCACGTGCGAAAGTTTTTTAAGATGAAGAGATATTTTTTGAAAGGGTTACTTGTATTCTTTTTTAACTTCTAATATATTGTCTTATGTCACTTTTTGTGAAAGAAAAACTTTTTTGAGAAGAAAGATTTATTGAAAGGGTCAGCTACCTTTTCTCTTTTTGTTTAAAAAAAAGAGAATTCTTATTTAAAGAAAATATCCGAGACTTCACTCTGTTAAAAAAGGAAAATCCTCTTTTTCTCACAGGTGTATGTAAGTTTTTTAAGAAAAAAAGTATTTTGCAGGTGGTCGAAGATTTTACATGTGAAAGTTTTTGAGGTAAAGAGATATTTATTGAAAGGATCACTTGTATTCTTTTTCTTTTCAGGTTTAAAAATTTTTTTGTAACAAGTGTGCGAGAAAAAGTTATCTTGCAGGTGGATTTATTTGGAATTTTTCAGGATTGATTTATCACAGTTGTACAAAAATATTCTTGAGAAAAAAAAAGGTATTTATTGAAGGGGTCAATTGTTTTAAAAGGAGACATATTCCAGCAAATATGTACATGACTTCTTTCTGTTGAAAATCCTTCTTTTAAGAAAATCTGATATTCACAGGTATATAAAAGTTTTTTTTTTTGAGAAAAACGACATTCATTACAAGGGCTAGTTGCATGAGAATATAAATTAAAATCTTAGGCGTGAACAAAACTAACGAAGGATGGACTAAATTTCTGTAAGGGAGGTGACAAATTTTTGAAAATAAAATTTTCACTAATCGTGTGATTTTCACGAAAAACATAAGAAAATAAGATTCCTGATTTTCTGTATAAATACCTCGTTCCAAGCTACATTTCGTCAGTTCAAGAACCTTCTTCAACTTTTTCTTAATCTAAGAAAAAAAAGTTCGAAAATCTTTATATACTCTAAATATAAAGGAGAAAAATGGTTCAAGGAAAAAGTGAAACCATAAAAAAAGTTCAAGATCATGTAAGGTGGCTCATGAGCAATGGGCCAACGCTGCTCATGATGCTGGAGCATCTAAACTGGGCAATGGAAGCTGTAAATGCACGTAAGTAGATTTAAAATACAAATATGAAAATGATTTAAAAATAATTATTAACAATAATTTTTGTTTTTATAGTACCACCTATTTCCCCAATTACTGCTTTACAGCAGTTGTATGCAAGAACACAACCGGTGCAGAGAGTGGAAATTGAATCTTTAAGAATAAGAACTGTATCTAGTTCAATCAGTTCCAGCTCGAGTTCAAGCAGTTCGAGCAGTTCGAGCAGTTCGAGCAGTTCCAGCTCGAGTTCGGCCACATCTATAGTAGCGATTCTGTCCACCTCTTCAAGTAGGTCCACCTCATCGGCAAATAAGACGGAGCCATCTTCATCAGGTAAATAGCAATTTTTAAAAAATATTTGTTTTATTATTTTATTTAATTTTTAATGTTTTCAAATTTTTATTTTCAGTCACAATTCCATCCACCTCTTTAGCTAGTAAAGCAAGCAGTTTCAGCTCGAGTTCAAGCAGTTTGAGCAATTCGAGCAGTTCCAGCTCGAGTTCGGCTTCGAGATGACAAAAGAGACCGAAGAAAAATGATTCTTCGGTTTCAAAAAAACCAAAAACCAACGGTAACTTTCGGTTTATTTTTTTCTTTTTTTTTAAATATAGAAATAAATTTAATTTTTACTTTTTTCTTTTTTACAGATGAAGCAGCAAATAAGAAGATGATGACTACGTCCACATCTTCAGAAGCGATTCCGTCCACTTCATCGGCAAGTAAGACGGAGCCATCTTCATCAGGTGATTTTTTAAAAATATTTATTTTATTATTTTATTTAATTTTTAATGTTTTTCAAATTTTTATTTTCAGTCACAATTCCATCCACCTCTTTGGCTAGTAAAGCGGAGTCGTCTTCAGCCAGCAAGAAAATGGAAACATCTAGCTCATCAGGTAAATTGTTATTTTTTTAACAAAATATTTATTTTACTAATATATTTTATTTAATTTATTTCATAATTTTTTTTTTTTTTAATTTTCTGTTTAGGCACCAGGGAAGAAAAATCATATTCATCAGCAAAGGAATGGATGAGGAAAGTAGGCCAGGAAATAGCGGAAAAAAATAGGAAAGCAACGGTCCAGCGACCTCGCACACCACCTTAAACAGGTGGACCTTAAAATGTACATATTTTTTATATTTTTATAATTAAAAGAAAAATCAATTTTAATGTATTTACTATTGTAATCAATGTATGTTTCATTATTATTAATGTATACAAAATAAATATAAAAAAAAAAAATAAAAACAATAACATTAAATTAGTCTTCCTTTTCTTTAAAAATATATGCACATAAGTATAAGATAAAGATAGATCGTTATCAGATTAGATTAAATATATTTTATTTTGTATCATATATACAAAAAAGAACGTGTAATACATAAAAAATATTGCACAGTATGATATCACAATCTTAAGAGATAGTAGAAATAAAAATACTATATTAGTAAGTCAACAGGTTAAATTAAAAGTGATATCATAGAAAAAAAATACCAAACAAAAAATAAATGCACGCAATGAATATAGACAAAAATATTCTAAAAATCAGTGCAATTAATTTATACATAGAATCAATTTATTATCTTTGTCTTATTTATATTTAATAATAATTTATTTTCTGAAATTTTTAACTTTTTAAAATTAAATTTTTTATTTATTTTCCTGATTAAAACCATAAGAGAAATTAAAAATCAGAATCATGTTTTTTATTTAATTTAATTTATTTCCAATATAACTTTATACATTCATCTTTATTAGAAATTGTATCGACTTCATCTTTGGCAAATTTGGCATCTAAGTAATCATGTAACCATGTGCGCATCGAAACAGCATTAATAACAGCGCACATAGGTTTTCGCCTTAAACAGAGGTCGTGGTTGAAACATGTATATCGTGTACAATTCATTATTATTTCTAATGATGGGCATCCGAGGTCTTCAATGTTGCTGATTGTTCTGAAAATAAAGAGGAGAAGGTAATGTAACTTAAAGTATTATAAAGTATTAATATCGTTAAATACAGTATGTTAAAGTATTAAAATAATTAAAAAAGTATAAAAAAGTATCAAATAAGTATGGAAAATCATAAAAAAGTATCAAACAAGTATGGAAAAGTATGAAAAAGCATAAAAAAGTATCAAATAAGTATGGAAAAGTATGAAACAGTATCAAGCAAGTTGAAAAAGTTTGAAAAAGTATTAAAACAGCAAGAAAAGTATGAAAGTTGAAACATAAATGTATTACTTACACATTTGGTAAAAGATCAGCTAACCATTGCGCTTTCTGCTTACCCTTGACAAATACTTTCTTGACTCCTTGCGAACTAATTTCAAAAATTTTTTGAAGACGATGGTAAGGTATATCTCCAGAGTTCCATTGTATTCCATGGTGATACTTTTCCAACCATTGCGTTGTATTTTTTTCTTCTTGACTCTATTCTCTCCATGTCATCGGAGGTTTAAAGAGATACGCAGTTGGAAAAGCAGTTTTTCTAAAATTCAGAAAACTGACTTCTTTAAAAATGAAAGAATCCCCAGACATGCCTTGAAATCCTTGTATGTCACAAATATAAACGTTCTCTTCGGAAAATTCTAATATTGAATTTTTAATCATTGCACCATAGTCACGGGTTCTAGCCATCGTACAACTCTGAATTTCTTTCAGCGAGAAGTGATTTGAGAGACTGAATAGAAAAATTCTTACAGTTTTTGGATAGTTTAAAAGAAAAATTTATCCCTTCCTAAAAACTATTCCCTTCTTTATTTTCCAAATTTTTCTTTTTTACCATTTGTCAAATCTCGAAATTTGTATCCCTTCTTAAATTTTCTTTTTACTATTGGTAGAATCTTGTAATTTGTATCCCTTCTTAAATTTTCTTTTTTTACCATTGGTCAAATCTCGAAATTTGTATCCCTTCTTAAATTTTCTTTTTTACTATTGGTAGAATCTTGAAATTTGTATCCCTTCTTAAATTTTCTTTTTTACTATTGGTCGAATATCGAGATTTGTATTCCTTCTTAAATTTTCTTTTTTACTATTGGACGAATTTTCAAATTTGTAATCCTTTTTAAATTTTCACTAACTTTTCCTTTTACTATTGGACGAACCTTAAAATTTGTATCCCTTCTTACATTGTTTTTACCTATAAAAAGCGAAGCTATTTCTTGGATCACTACACTTCGTATATAACAATCAGTGAGATTTATTCTTGAATATTGTGTTAGTTGAAACTGTTGCTCTAGTCATCTTTTAGTTAAAAAAAGTAAAAATGACTTCAATCGATTTTTTTGAACGTCTTGTCCAATTACTTCGTGATACTTTACGAAGTATAAACGAATTGAGCAATGATGATATTCACTATTGGTTAGATATGTGTAATTCTGCCATCATTAAATTAAACGAAAAAATCGTTCGACCCAACCTCACAAGAGGGGAGAAACAGAAATGTCAAACTTGTATGACACATCTTTCGTGCATGCAAGTTCAGTTGGAACAAAATCTTCATCAAGGAGGCAATCTGCAATCTGAAGAAACAGAAGCTAGAGTCGAGTGGCGAGACGTAGAGTCAGCTTTCCAAAATCGAATCAGAACTGGTGTAGTGGTAAATATTAAACATGTGGACATTCTGAGTTTTTTGAGTGATGCACAGAAACTTTTTAAAGTTAAGGTTCAGGCGTGCTTAGAAGAATATAATGCGTTAAAAATAAATTATGATTTCATCTCTGAATTTTCTGTGCAGAAAAATACTGAGGAATTAACTGACACAAAATACTTTACAAGTGAAAGTGCTACAGTATACATGTCAACAGATTTAGAGGAATGGTTTAAAGATAATATCAAAGAGCCTATTCTTACGCAAATAGAAGAATTTCAGGAAAAAGATTCAGGATGGACTTTGAAGAGTATAATAAGTTTGTGTATTAATATGAAAAAATATTCTCCCTTGAAGGGTAGCTCTTATATTCCTCTTCCAAAGTTTATAGAAAATAAGAAAGCGTGTGTTAATGTACGCAATAATGATAATGAGTGTTTTAAGTATGCTGTACTATCCGCATTATATCCTAATGACAATAATCCTCAAAGAGTGAATCATTATCTTCCACATAATAATAAACTAAGGTTTGATAAAATTGAATTTCCAGTAAAAATTAAAGATATTCCGAAATTCGAAAAATTAAATAATAATATTTCAATAAATTTATACATGTTAAAAAAGTATGGTCCGAAGTTTGAAGTATCGCCGTGTCATATTACGTTTAAAAAAAAGGAACATCATGTCGATTTGCTCATTATTCAAGATTTCTAAATAGATGAGTATGAAGAAAATAATGATGCTGATGATGGAGGCATGCCTCAATATCATTATGTTTGGATTAAAAACTTGTCTCGACTTCTAGGTTCTCAAGTGTCTAAAAGCAATATAAAATCTTACCATTGTGAGAGGTGTTTACAAATTTTTTATAGTGAAGAAAGATTTGTAATTCATGAAAATAATTGTAAAAATTTAAATAAATGTCGAATTAATTTGCCCGACTCTAAGAATAATATTCTCAAATTCGATGATTACAGCAAGAGTGAAAAAGTTCCTTTTGTTATTTATGCAGATTTCGAATGTTTATTGAAACCTACAGACAGTGAGAAGGCTTTTCAACTTCATGAAGCATACAGTATTGGATACTACATGAAATGCAGTTTTAATGATAAATTATCTTATTATAAATCATACAGAAGGATTAACGAATGTGAAGAGACACCTGCAGAATGGTTTGTTAGAGAATTAAAATCAATCGGTGAGAAAATTGATGAACTCTACAAAAATCCAAAACCAATAAAACTTACAGATCTAGAAGAATTGATTTTCCAGAGGTCAACTAATTGTCATATATGTAGAAAACCAATCCGTGCCGAAGAACTTGCAGTACGAGACCATTGTCATCTCACAGGACGGTAAGTTGTCCAATTGGTTATAATTAGATAAAGAAAATTAATCTGGTTATTTTACGTTTATTTCTTTTTAGTTTCAGAGGTGCAGCTCATAATTCATGTAATTTGAATTATAAGATTTCGAGATTCATTCCTGTTATTTTTCATAATCTCAATTATGACACTCATTTTATTCTGAAAGAAATTGGGACTTCTACATTGATGAAGGGACGAAGGACTCTAATACCTCATAATAAAGAGAAATACATTTCTTTCACATAATATATGGATAATAGTGACATCAATTTTAGATTTATAGATTCTTGGCGTTTTCTACCATCATCATTGGAGAAGCTTGCATCGTACCTCGAAAACGTGCCAATAGCAGTGAGAGAATTTCAAACAGATGGATTTACAGATGATAAGATGAATCTTCTTAGACGGAAAGGTGTATTCCCGTACGATTTTGTGGATGGATTAGATGAATTGATGTCTACAAAGCTGCCAGAAAAAAAGGACTTCTACAATAAACTAACGGATTCTCATATAGCTGAAGAAGATTATAAGCACGCTGTTCAAGTTTGGAATGATTTCAATATAAAAACTATAGGAGAGTACTCGGATTTATACTTAACAACCGATGTTTTGCTATTGGCTGACGTCTTCGAAAGTTTCCAAGAGACCTCTCTTAAAGCCTACGATGCTTATTTCTACACAACTCCAGGCTTAACGTTTTCAGCAGCTCTTAAAATGACGAAGGTAGAATTGGAACTTTTGACAGACATTGACATGCTAATGTTTATCGAAGCAGGTATCCGTGGAGGAATAAGCCAGTGCTGTAACCGGTATGCAAAGGCAAACAATCCATACATGGGTCCTTCATATGACGAAAATCAGAAAAAGAAGACCCTTCTATAATTTGATATTAATAACCTTTATGGTTGGGCGATGATACAACATTTACCGATAGGAAAATTTAAATGGATTGATTATGAAACGATTCCAGATCTCTTCAATACACCGCCAGATTCGGATATAGGATATATTGCTGAAGTGGATTTAGAATATCCTGTGGAAATCCATGATGAACATCGGGATTTACCTTTTTGCGCAGAACATCGTCCACCACCAGGATCGAAGCAAAAAAAACTGCTTACTACTTTGGACAACAAGGAAAGGTATGTCATACATTATCGGACGCTTAAACAAGCGTTAGATAATGGACTTGGATTAAAAAAAGTAAATAGAATTTTAAGTTTTGAACAAAAGGCTTGGCTCAAACCTTATGTTGAATTAAATACTGAGAAGAGGAAGCAAGCGAAGAATGAGTTCGAAAAACTCTTCTATAAATTGCTTATTAACTCTGCAAATGGAAAGTGCATCGAACGAGAGCGGTCACGTGTTGATGTGCGATTAATAAATAAATTCACAGGTAGATATGGAGCAGAAGCACGCATAGCTCAACCAAATTTCCACAGTTGTGCTATTTTTGATAAAAATTTGGTAGCTATTCAGCTGAAGAGAACGAGTATCACAATAAAAAAACCTATATACGTTGGTTTTTCCATCCTTGATTTATCAAAAACACTGCTATATGAATTTTATTACTCATATATGAAACAGCGACTAGGACAAAAATGTAAACTTCTATATACAGATACGGATAGTTCAATATATGAAGTTGAAGACATTGATATGTATCAAACAATGAAGGAAGACATTCACAGATTTGATACTTCTGATTATGCTGAAAATAATCAGTTTAATATTCCACGTGTCAATAAGAAAGTTCCTGGATTAATGAAAGATGAATGCTGTGGCAAGATTATGTCTGAATTCATAGGTTTGCGGAGTAAAATGTACAGTATTTTGGTTGATGGAGGAGACACAGTGAAAAAAGCTAAAGGTATCAAATCTAACGTCGTGAAGAAAACAA